>CAXIVR010000009.1:72202864-72780364 GCA_964035755.1 Teleogryllus oceanicus
TGAAAACTTGATGCAATGTGGCTAGGCCGCCGGCCTTTAAGCCATTACAATACCTACATTCCACCGCGTTTCTAACCATGCCCCTTTTATATTCTTTGGCTTGTTTAGCGAGTCTTAAAAGTTTGTTTTCAGCATTCCTTAATCTAGAGATGTCGATTCGAGACAGGGAGGTGCATGCAAATTCATTAGACCACACATCATATCACCCCCAGCTTTCCCTTTTCCAATGGACCTGAGGCCATAAACCAGTCTCACATTTATATTAAAAATGTCATTATTTTCAATTTTTACACTATTTTAAGTCCTAAAATTTACTGTATGTTTACAATCTTTACAAACTAATTCCATATCCGCAGCAAGTTCCACATGTCTATGTACATTTAAATCCAACCCACTTGAGGCACACTGTTCTTTCAAAATTGTTACAAGTATTGAAATATCAATGATTTTATACAGTTAACTGCCCTTCACTACTTCGTCGTAATTGCTGTTGACATTCAATAATTTTCTCTGTGAAGAATTTGGCGTTCCAGCACTGTTAAGGTTAGAGGGAGGCGGTACACATTCTTCCACAACACTTTTCACAACACCCTTCCTCTTTTGCCAAGGGACACGTTTTTTAAACACTTTATTGCTAAATCGAGGCATTGTCAAAGCCGATTACCACCAAAACAAAGACGCAAAAACACCTCACAACAAACGCACGTAGACTCACATATACTTCGCACAACAAACAAAACAAACAAATGAATAACGTAGAACGTTCTCAAGACGCCTAGCCAGTGCAGGTTTGCCAACTAATGAACACACAAGTGTCACTGGCGGCAAATTTAAAAGTAATATTGTTCGAAAAATAATCTAATTGAATGTCAAACTTTCACAGCTAACTCAGACGCCATATTGATTTAAAAGGACAAGGAATCTCGCCGTCGGAACTCGAAAAAAAATTAAAATAAAATACTTCTAGACAAGATATTGAAATAAATCAAATATCAAATTGCACAGAAAACGTGCAAGAATTTAAAATAAATAAAAACAAAAAGTCATTTTTTTACCATGTACCCGTTCTGTTCCCCCTCAATGAAATAAAATTAAAATATAAGTAGCCATGTCAACTGGACTCCAACTATATACAAATAAATTGAGACATGAATAAAATTATGTGAATAAGCACTTGCGTGTATTATATGAAAATCTAAACAATGGCAATACACCCCTGTAACCGTAGCTCTGTGTTTTGTAAAACTGATTACACATTTGTACGAGCCTTTCACGCCTTTCTATGTAATGCTAGGGAACAGTTATTAGGTAAGCACATATTTTAAATTGTGTGTTTTGGACTTACAGGACCTTTGCGTCACCCTGAAACCCAAAAATATGGAATTTCATTTCAACTAAAGCACACATTTTCACAATTTTGATATTTATATTAATATTTTTGGATTTTGCTGACAAACTCCATATTTTCACAGTTAATTTAGATTTTTCTGAGCTAGAGCTCCAACAACGTTTTCTCGTGATTCCCACACTTCTTATTGATCAGAGCATCCATCTTTTGGAGTATATTCCAAATCGATATGTTTATCATACACACGCGCTGGAACCAAATACAGAATCAAAACATAACCTCATCCTCCTCTTGCAATGTTGGGCGTCGTCCTCGGAATTCGGCACGTGCAGCTTACCGAGACCTTTCACGAGAATATTGATTGATTGATTAATTGATTATTTCGTTTCTGAGCGCGTCAACTGCTTTGGTCATTAGTTACGAAAGTGTGCTTCATGGTTTTATCAAGGCAGGGGGCTCTGTTCTTCCTCCGCTGGGGTGGTGAGACACAGCACCGACCTATATTGAATTGAATTGAGTTGAATTTGCCTTATTTTACGTGGCGAGACTCAGGCCATGAGGCCTGCTCTTCCGCCTGACCACGCAAATTCCGCTACGCTCCTTTCACCAATCATCGGAGAAAGAAGGTATTATTTGGGCGACGAAACAGGCGATTTGAATTTAGCTCAGAGGCATCATTTAGGCTTGAGGATCTTTTACATGCAGTAAATCTACTAACATGGGACAGCCATCTTTACTTCCCGTCCGAAGGAAGGCGTACGAAGGATTTTTTCGCCCTTAAAAATCCGGCTTCGATCGGGTTCGAACCCGCAAACTTAGGTATAACAGCCCGATACGCTAACCGTTACACCATCGCCGCCGCACCATCGCCTATACGTCGTCTGGCGGGGTTTTCCTCGATCTCCCCACAACCTGGGCATCGCCTCAGGTGGGACATGAGTGGTAGTGTAGTGCCTGTATGTGTAAGTGTATGTAAGTAAGATGAGGATAAGACAAGGGAGAGGAAGAAAAGATCGCACGCGGTTCATGGCCCGTTTGTCATGGAACTGCTCGGACATTCGTCTAGAATTGATCGGAGAAACCATGGAAAACTCCCAATTAGAGGAACTGGCCGCTAGAATTCTGCTATCGGCGGCACTTGAACCCTCGGTATTTATCGAGAAGGTGCCACTGACCGGTATCTCATGGGGGCGCCATTTCTGAAGTCAGAATTGCAGTCGAGACCTTTCCAGACATTGTGGCCAGATGACACGATTAACTTCCCATCACTTCATATTTCCAGTATGGCTATCGCTGGACTCGAATATCAGCAGACCGGCAGCCTCTCGACTCTTACAAAGGTCGTAGTTTCTGTGGATCATTCGTTACTGCTGGTGTACAAAGTGTTACATTCTCAGAACATGAGCTATTTTTCTAGCCCCAGAAAGACTACGTTTGAATTTGACTCTCTTTCCATGTTCGCAAATATGACAAAAGTAAAGAAGATTGACGAAAACCACTTGAACAAATACATGGCGGGATTTGGATATTTTTTAACCATGATGAAAAATTTTGCATTATACATACATTCAACCGTGCGTAAAATCCATAGAGGTTGAGCAACGTTCTCAAGTTACTCGAACAACAAAAGTGAGTTACTTCAAAATGATTCACGGAACTTGCGTATATCGCACGTATCACAGAGATGATTGACAAACAGACATGTTTATCCAAACGAAGGTTACCTCATCTCAAACAACCCCTCTCTCGAAAGTGGAAAATCTCCAGCTATCATTTATTTACTCCACTTTTTCTCCACTGTGCCCTGTCGTACCGCGATTGATAACGTGGTTGAATGCTGTAGGGTCCCATAAATTCTATTTTGAAGATTCAGGTCACATATCTACCTCCTAAACAAAAATAATGCTTCTTAACTTGGTCTGCATGACAAAAGATTCTAGTTTTTAATCCGGACTGTAGATGCTTAGAAAAATGTAACAATTATGTGTTGCAGGCAGTGAAAAAATTCATATGTTCAAGGAAAATCTGAAAACACTGCTGTATAGCTAAAATTTAAGGATTTGTTTAAAAAACAAAATATTAATTTGAGTATTAAATTTTAAAGAGTAATGAAAGTAGGAAATCGATAACTGAAATGGGAGTGATATTGTTTGTTTTACAAATTCCCGATCATGTTTTGTGATAAATAACCTACTTTTTTGTGATACAAAACTGTTTTTTGAGAAAATTTAAAAAAATGCTATGAGCAATCTAAAGATAGTACACTATGTGAAAGCAGTCATGTTAAAAAACAAAATAATTTGAAATCGTTGTCAATAATCATGATATTAGTAAGAACGGTGTTTCATTTTTATTATATTTCCTTCCCTCTTCAACATATTTAGAGGGTTTACTAACATAAAAATATTCATATTTTATAAAATTTTCGCGTTTAAAAAACCCATTCTCAAGTTATAACGGACATTGCGGGAGAAATACAAGGGCAGCAGTCGTGAAAGTGACTGAAGCAATCCGTCGGCGGAAACCGCCCCTCGCCTTCCCGCAGATGTCGCGCCGTGGGCGTCGTCGCCGCAGAATCTGCACTCCGCATTCCCTCCGGCCAGCCCGGGCGCCCCGGAACTTCCGGACTGCTAATCTCCGCAATATCGGCGCGCTCCCCTCGCGGCCCCGCCGCTCCCTTCTCGCAATTGGCGCCCACCGTGGGGCGGGGAGGGCGAGCAGGTAGATATCCCAGTTACGGGGAGTGGTTCTGCGGGATTGTTTGAGTATTGAGTAGGGGATATTCCCACCTGGGGATTGCTTACTCCTCCGCAACTGTTAGGGAGGGTAATATAGCATTCCCGATCTGGCGTAAATATAACTCTTCTACGGATATTTCTGTTATTAAAATTTTGAAATGGAAATAACATAGAAAATGTGGGTTAAAAATGTTCCTTGCCTACATATTCTTTGCAGTCTATCAGACTGCAGCTACTCAGCTACTCATAGCTACTCACATAATAGTAATCACAGGAATATGATAATTTTACGACTTACCAACAATATGTTGATTATCTCAATACATATTTACTAATGTAAAACATCTTTTCACATTCAAGCCAAATTTTATTGGCTGGTAACGAAAGAGTTGATAAGTTCAGTAGCTAAATTTAAGAACAACTCTCTAACAGGTGGTGTAACCATAATTCACGTTTTGTGGGTCATTGATACCGAAAAATCGAATGAGGACAAAACGTGCGTCCGTCGGTCCGTCTGTGAACAAGGCTAGAGGCTAAACCGTTACGCCGATTTCCTCAAAAGATGATATTCCTTAATCGATCTGGCTGATATTGCTGCCCCTTGAATTTGAAACCAATATTTTAATTTTTTTGCGAGGGGGCTTTTTACAATAAACCCCGGAACATTTTTTTAATTTTCAAAAATATAGATGCACCATTTTTATTAAACTTTTTTCTTGGATAGTGTGAAAAGATGTTTAAAAGATTTGGGTAGGTCTCATGTTCATTGATTTTTCAAAAATTCCAAAAGTTCAAAACTTTTTTGGAAATTCTTGCCCTTAATGAAATCTGTTCCTGAACGATAGATTTTGAAATATGGTCATGTACAATTTTTCAAAAATTTGAGTAACTTTGCGTGAAAATACTGCAGAGAAAGCACGTGCTGTTTTAGCCCCTCCAGTTTTTCTATTTTGGGATTCTTCGAATATTTTTATCTTTCATTTTTATTGCTTAATTAACATTCAGTAACCGTTCTATTGTACAGCAGTAACTGTAAACCTAATTATTGAAATATACTTGTAAGGGAGGTATCCCTAACCTAATTGAGTTTGGCGCTTAAATCGAATGATGAGCGGATCGATAGCGCAGATCTCGAACGAGACGCACGCGTGGATGTTGAAAAAAGTGATTGACTCAGAGACGACATAAGGTCACAAAGATTATAAGCTTTATCAAGAAACTGCAAATTGAATAATAACATTGAATGTTGTTTCTTTGTTATTGCAGGTAAGATTAATGATTAGAATAAGTGATTGTGTTATACCTTTTTGTATGAAGCAATAAAAAGAAACTTTGTTATTGCAGAGCAACAAATTCGTGTTACTATTTCTAATAGAAAAACAGATACATTACATACTTTTAATAATATGTTATTTTTCAAAATTACTGTCTTCGAATTTGTACGTGTGTAAGGAAAGCCTATAATCGTGGGTGTTGCCCTTTTGCTTCAGTAGTAGCCAAAACAATTCCAGTAGCGTCCTTATCCAAAATTTTACATCCTTATAATAATATTAATTTCGATATTTCTTTGACTTCCTTGGGGTGTTTTCTTTTCTCCAATGGTTGTGTTCATTCGAGACATGAAAGTCTTTAAACGTAAGACTTAATCATAAGACCTTTTCTTTAAAGGCGCTGTTTTTTTTCACATATTCCAAATTAAGGACTTGTCCTTGGCTACACTTCCTCATGACACATGACGTATCAATAAGAGTTAATCATTATTCATACAAGGTAGTTCTCATTTTAATGTCCTATTGAATAAAAATGCATAGAAATTGAGAATAACTCTCTATCCTGTCACCAATCCCCCATCCTGTCACCAATCCCACATATTCTACTAAGAAAATAGTTTGCTTCATTTAACCTAGAATATTTCAGCAACATGACATCGCATCACTATGGAAGATTCGCAAGTATTTTTGTACATGTGTGTGTGTGTGTGTGTGTGTGTGTGCACGTGTGTGTTTGGAGGGTGAACAAGCAATTTGGAAAACGCTTGATGAACGTTGACATGTTGAAGTAAAAAGTGAGAGAACCACCAATGTAGTGGTTCCTCGAACGTATAAATCTATAGCTGATTTGCTCTTAAAATATATATTTTATTACATCAAAAGGATTATTTTCTTAATAATTTTTTCCGAAACGGTCATTTCCTTCTGTATTTAGAATTCAACTTAATTATGAATTTAACGTGCACAAAATGCATTTCTCCTGGTAGCCCCTCACACACAGTTTTTAACTTTTTTGACGTAAAATAAATAAAAAAAACGCTAATGTGTTCAGCCCATGCTGGATTTTCTCTTTGTGCTTCTCAGCTACTGTTATTCTTGTTGTGTCATTTTGAATTTAGTATTTTTGTTCAACAAGAAGTATTTTTCGTTGAACTTTAGAAGTGTGCGTTGATTTCGAGGATGCCTCGGTGATATTTCACGCCGAGTGTCAGATATTCGTTTCATAATGGTAAGACATGGTTAGACAATGCATATTCACCCCTGTACCCACCATGATCCGATAACAGAAGTCCAAAGGTTCGTGACCATTCCTTCTGCGCCTACTTCTCACTGAGGGTGCAGCCGCTGCTAACTTGGGAACGGACGCAGTTGTCAGCCGTCCGCTGCGGACCAGACGCTGCCTCTTCCGCCTTATTCATCAATCCTCTTTTCTTCCTCCTCTTCTCCTTCGAAGATTCCGTTGAGGCTCTCCTTCCTCGTCTGACCCCCACCTTCAATCTATTCAGCATGGGACGCCCTACCACTAGTTAGGCTACAGCGCTCAGGCTCATGGGGTAGTTGGGTACTTCATAGGTTGAGGGGGTGTTGTTGTTAATAATTAATAATAATAATAATAATAATAATAATAATAATAATTTAAGACTAAGTCTTAATAATTGAAGACTAATTAGCAGTAAATATAGTTTAAAAATTGAGAATGACACTTTACAATTTACCTCACGTTTCTATTCACACTTTTATTTGAGGAGACCCTAATGAAGATATACCACTTTCTTGTACTATTGCGTATTAATTATGATACCAATCGTATCTCTTAAACCATATCTTAAGCACCATCGCCGAATCTGAAATGCATGAATGATTATATACGTAGGTGGTTCTGAAGTTATGAAACAGATTATGATGATGATGATGATGATGATGATGTCGGTGGAGCAAGGGTATTCTAAATGAAAGGTGGGGGAATTGGGAGAACCCCTAGGAAATCTTCACTAACAGGAATTGCCCACCACGTCCAATTGGACATGAATTAGCCGAGATTTAAACCCGAGATCCAGCAGAAGAAGAACTGACCGCTCTATGATGGTTTGTCTAATTTTCGTATAAATTATAAAAAAACGCTATAAAGACGCTTAAAATTTTAAATCGTCGTTAAAGGGATTGACATGTATTGAAAACATGATAGTTTCATGAGTTCCGATTTGCCAGTTCCAAAACATACAATCATCTAAGACCACAACCCGATGCTTTTCGGTAAAACTAGCAGAAAGTTTTGTAGGATTTATGATGTCGGAAGCAGAAAACTGGCGAAGTAAAATCGAAGACGCAGCTTCATCATAATTTTTAATACAGCATAACACTTTTTCGGTCGCATTACTTTGCTCTACCTGGTCTTAGCTGCCGCAGATTCCACTGAAATTTACGCAATGTGATCGAATAAGCTTTTAGATGTATTAAAATGATATCGAAATAGGCCAAGAATTTCGTGGGGAAAACCCACTGGCCCCTGATTTTCGTTAGAATACGTACTCGTGGTTGTTCGTATCCTGATAGTATTGGTACGTGTTTTAAGTTTGGTCCTCTACTGGGAAATAGCGCATGGTCCTCGGGGTCTGCTAACGCATAGGTCTGCGAAGGAGGGGGTGGGCAAAGGCGGGCATCTTCTAAATTGCAAACATGACAAAAATGGGTAAAACTAATGTGGCGTCATTGCCGCAACAATGAATAACAGACGTGAACAGTGTAATATTGATATTTATTAAAGATATCCTCCTACACCAGAATCTACTATTTACAATATATACAGCCTGTTTCTAGGAGGAACTTCACCTGGTCACCACAACCGCTTCCCTGATTAGATTCACTCCCGCGGTGTGATGCACCCTTCTCTAAATCACGACGAATTCACTCCGGCTCCAGACCCTTTGCCCGTAGCCTACCCGACGTGCCACGCGCCGCGCACCCTCACACGACATCCCACGAAGAGCTCGAGAATCAGAAGCAAGAGTCGTGTGCGGGCGCGCTTTTATACCCTCTGGCCCGGCTGATGGAACTGCGTCATCTCGCCGCTTCCGCCAGCCGCGTTTACCAGACAGCCGAACTACAGGGTTCACAAATCTGGCCCCGTGGCAACGCACGTCACAGCCTCCCTGGGGTTTTCTGCCCTTCGCCCTATGCGAGAGCCGGGTTTCCCGTCCCAATATAGCCTCCCTTTGTTCAGGGAGGCGTCCCTTGCATGCTGCCCGCTGTCGCTGCCTGCTTCCTTGTGCATGAAGTGCACGTAGCCAATATTTACTGTATATGGCGACTGTATGACGCCACACTAAGCCTGTTCGTCTAGAGAGCGCATTGTGGATATGGTGAAAAGCAAGAAATCGAACGTGGAGGAGTGAATCAGCCCCGTACCCCTTTAGTAGTTGCCGCGTTCAAATGCGACGATGAATTTGAAGTAGTCTGCTCTCAGAGAACGGCTTTTGAAAATCCGCATCAAAATGAGAAAGTTAAATCTAGGAAACGAGGATGTCCAGGCGATGCTATTTCCAAGAATTGCATATTTACCGGGAATTAAATACGTGTTTAATTTAAAAGTAGTCGATATCGCTTCAATTTACTAACTTATTAAATCATGTTTAAATATTCGAAGAATAATATTAAATCGCTAGCATTTCACTTTAGTAGTGGTATTGATTGCTCAAAACCAGATTTGTCTCAAATAAACAAGCTATTTCTATCAGACATTTATTTCCCTCGGCCAGCAAAAATCATATATTTCTCTATTATCGTAATAAAAACAAATAAAAAACTGGAAACGGAATACAATCACGAATATTTTTTATTAAAATTAATTTTAGATTGAAATATTGCAATAATCGAAAAACATCGAATGCAATTAACAAAACAGCATTATTTTGAACATGCAATTAGAAATTTAATTTGTTCTCATTTTTTGGTTTGTTTCTTTAACACAAAAAGTTAAAATTATATTTGTGATGTTTAGCTGAGGAAAGCTTGATTTATTGGACTGTAAGAACAGAGTGGGTATTCAACAGATCACACAATGCTGTCTATTTAGCTCATCCGCAACGCATTAAATTTTCTAACGCGACTATGCAACAGTTGAAGTAGAGAAAGTGATGCCCGCAGCAAAATTGGGGGAGCCTGTTCCGGGATCAAAGTACACAGTGAGGTGAGTGTGAATGTGTGTAAAGGGTGTGAATGTACCTGATAAAAAAGTTCTTCTGCCGCACCATTTGCGAGGACCTTTTGGTGTTAACGAACACAAATTAACACAACTCGACGATTACCGGAAATTGGGTAAACTTGTAGGGATTAAAGTGTAATGATGCCACATTAGCTAGACCGGCAGAGTATCTCTGGGGGAGACTTGGTGACTGCAGCCATAACAGATGAATGGCGCAATAAAGAAAACAAAATACAAAAAAAGAAAATAAAAGGCGACCAAAATGAAGCATGAAAATTCCGAAAAAAGTAAAAAGTTCACTTAACACATTAATATATATTATAGTTCATTGTATAATAATCCATATGATAATATACAAACCTAAGTGACTCTAGATTCTTGTACTTTTACGTATTTCTGAGTCGATGCTAAACAATAGTTAAACAATGTCCAGTTCCGTTTCGTCCACTACAAAACGGAAAAGAAAATAAAGGCTCACCCGCAACGTCACAGGGACGTGGCAGGGAGTCGGTCGAGCTAGAAGTGAGGGAACCTCTTAAATGAAGTGCCTCCTGTCGCACCTGCCAGTGTGAGCGCGTGCAAATTAACGCTGCGCTTATCGCAGCCGCCGTAATTGTGTTCTTTCAGTGCTCAGGCTCTGAGCGCGAGTGAGCCGTCAGCCGGAGAGGGGATGTGTGTGGGAGAGGGAGGCCACCCACATCCCCCTCCCAGTAGGGGAAGAGAGGGGAGAAGCGGGTCTCATAAAAATCTTCCACAACACACCTTAACACTCAAAAATTACCAGGATAGTTTTTCCACAGGGCATATTTTTTCTAATTGTAGAAAATACAACATGTCCTGGTACAATGAAAGAATATTTCTCAGAACTTTCAATTTTTTTCAATTTAAAAATTAAAACCCTTTCGACATGTATTATCATCAAGAAGCCGTCTCTCCCGTGCGCGTGCTATTCCACATCATGTTCTACGCTTTACTTGTGAATACCACACACAGCTTCAAGATGGGCCGGCATGCCGCCTAGAGGATCTCGATCCAAGAAGCCTAAAAGGAAGGGATCCGCTCCTTCTCAACCCGCCAGCTCGTCGGAAACGCCCTCTGATACGCCTCTATCGCCGACACCTCGCCAAGCTTCCCTCACGGACTACTGTTCCACTAGCCGCACGGGCCAGACGGAAATGGACGACGCAAGGTCGACCGCCGCTATGCGGGCCACACTCCAGCGCCTCCTTTCGGCGCCCGCCGCATGTCCCACGCCCAAGTTCGACACCGAACGCGCATGGGACTTCGTGGCCCCCCGGGGAAGGGCCAAGCTCCTCCGTTCCCCCCGCCCTCGACGAGGAAGCGCGGGCCTTCCCTTCAGACCGTCTACGTATTATGGTGATCGCCCTAAAGAAAGGCTGGCGTGTCGCAGCACACAACGCGCCCGATTGAGTGTCCGATTGTATGTCCGCGCCCGACATGTATTTACTCCTTCAGGCATCACTATGTTATTTCCGATGTTATAATAATAATAATAATAATAATAATAATAATAATAATAATGTCTTTATTTCTGGCGAGGCTCAGGCCGTAAGGCCTGCTCTTCCGCCTAACCAGTTAAATATTTACATTTACATAATTACAATTGAGGCATTCGGGCGGAAATAGTGATAACTGACATTTTACGTTACTAACGAAATTGCAATGATCGTAGTAGCTAACGGTGATGTGCTACTCATAACTAATGAAAGAAGATGTGAATGTATTTTCATAGTCAATTTTCATGATTCTAAAGCTAACATGATATTATAAAAAAAACCATGATTCTATTTACAAGAGGGGCGTGGTAAATGGATGTTCAGACTTAAAGAAAATTATTTTGCAGTGAAACCTCTCCGAAAGACAACAATGCTATTGAATAACCACATTGCAGAACGACCGATTTTCCTTGGAACTGAAATCCGTATATTCTAGTAAATTGTTCCCCTGTTATCAAACCTCCCCCATCCCCGACCACCGACTAGAAACGTAATAGCAATTTTCTTAATTTTCCCCTTTTTAGACGTCAACGATTCAGGAAAAGTTTTAGAACTTTTTAGTACTAAAAATGAAAATTGGAGATGTTGCATATGAAATTTCGGGCAGTTTCAGCATCAATTTTAGAGAAAATAGGAGGGGATGCCAATAATATACGGAGGTCACTGGTAAGGTGGACTCGGATTCTGATCTAAAAATTATTTAAAAATGACCTGTTAAACGATTTTGAAACAGTGACAAACCAATGACTTAAAATAAGGGGGAAGTAACTATTTTTACGAAAGACTCAAAAACGTATATGAATATTTATTTGTTCAATGAATTTTACAATTTTAAATAAAATTTATTTATTTAAAAATATATGTTTAATGCAAAGGATTCACTGGGAGCGGTAGCTCAGTGCAACAACTGATGTCACTGCAGCGCCTCTGACCGGGAGGTCCTATGTTACACTCCCCACGGCGGCAGGATTTTCGACACTAGCTTTTCAGCTAGGTCGAATTCAGTCACTGTCTGGAGGAGAATTCTATCGGCCGGCTCCTCTGATGGGTAGTTTTCCGTGGTTTCTCCGATCAACACCAGGCGAATGCCGGAACAGTACCCTACCAAACGGGCCACGGACCGCGCCCGATCTTTCCTTCCTCTTCCTTGTCGTATCCTCACCCCTTACACACATACTTACACTAACATGCTCTACACTGCAACATATTCCGGGAGACCGTTCGGGAGCTTAGAGCTTGTCCCGGTTGGGGCGGTGCCCCGCTGGTAGGAGAGTCCTGGCTACGGGGAAACCCCACTAGCCGACAGTCGGTCGGCGCCGGATCTCGCCATCCAGCGGGGGAAGAACACCGCCATCTCCCGAGAAAAAACATGCATTACATTAACGGGACTAATGACCAGAGCAGTTGACGCGCCCGGAAACACGAAAAAATCCAATCAATCAAAAGCAAAGGATTCATTCTAGGAGGAAATATAATCCTTGGCTCCGATCTTTCACCCGTTAGTTGTGAAAGGTCAAGGAAGTGAGTTGTGAAAGGTCGACCGAAGATCCATTTAATTTTAAGAGTTTGAAAAGCAGAGTTTACTGCAGTAGTAAATTTCATCAAGAACTCATGATACAATAAAAACTTTGTTTCAGTTTTCATTGTAAATTCATGAAACATTCACTAACAAAAAAGACGAAAAGGAAACAAAATGCGTAAAAATGACAAAAATGACGCAAAAGTCCAGAACATTGGCCTGAAAATTAAGATGGCAAAAAATTACCCAATAACTATTAATTCCTATCATCCACATGTGATAAACATTCATTTAAAAGTTACGTCAAGTTACAAGTACGCCAATAATGCGCCAATAAAAGATTGACATATCAGAATTCGAGATTTGCTGATAAGGTCGCAAGGTGAACAAGATAGCTTGCTGATAAAGTAGCAAGTCCACTGTTTGCTTTCCTGTGTCAATATAAGCGAAGGAACATAATGTTTATCGTAATCATAATGGTGCACATTCCAATGCTTAGACTTGAACTGTCGACTGCACCGGCAGTGAGTCGGAGTGCAGTTCCGGGAGTGGTACAGGGGAAGGAGTGAATGTGTGTGTAGGGGGGTTATGGGCAGCTACATAGGGCAGCAGAGAAGGGAAAACGACACTCCGAAATAAATTGCAATCGTAGGCTTCTGCTGTCAGTCATGTGAAGGCTCTCGGCTGTCCGCGAGTACGAACTCCATCCCTGAAGAAGACCATGATAGAATAGTCAAAACGACTGTATCACTGCCTTGGACGTGGCGTCTCCCGGGCAGCGGAAATCCTTTACTGCCTGAATTGTCGGTCCTGTACATCGCACGATAATCAACTCGCCGCCTATTGTAATAGTAATTGTGTTCTTTCTTTAGCGCATGCTTTGAACGCGGAGCAGGATGTAAATATGCCTGGGTTCTGAGCGGCTACGAGGGCACCAAGAGGAAAACCAACACTTCTAAATTAATTTCAATCGTAAGATTCTGCGGTCGGTGTCATGTCTCGGCTGTCCGGGAGTGCAAACTTCAGCCCTGAAGAACACCAAGATAGGATAGAACGTCGGTATCACTGCCCTCGTCGCAGTGTCATCCAGACGAGAGCCTTCATCTCTTGAATGGTCTCCCGTACACTGCACTCAAGTTATCAAGCCGCTTAACATAGTAGTATTTGTGTTCTTTCCATAGCGCGTGCTTTAAATTCGGAGCAGCGGGGTGTCCGTGTGGCTCTGAGGGATGCAGAGACCCTCATAAGAATAAATTGCAATCGTATGCATCTTCACTCAGTGTCATGTGAAGGCTCTCAGCTGTCTCCGAGTGCGAACTCCAAGAGAGGATGTAAATGATCTTGGCTGTCCAGGTGACGCCGCGTCGAAGGCTGTGTTGCCGACGTTTCGACCATCTTATCGTGGTCTTCCTCAGTGCTGTTGTGCGCTGTGAAGACCACGCTAAGATGGTCGAAACGTCGGCAACACAGCCTTCGACGCGGCGTCACCTGGACAGCCAAGATCATTTACATGACTCTGGCCGCGGAAGCCTACGACTTCACTCCAAGAGAGGATATTCGAAACGTTGGTATCACTGCCCTGGACGCAGCCGAGAGTCTTCACCTCCTAAATTGTCTCTCTCGCACATCGCACGCAAATTAACACGCCGCTTATCGTAGAAGTAATTGTGTTGTTTCCGCAGCGCGTGCTTTGAGTGCGGAGCAGAGTGTCTGTGTGGCGGGGTGGGGGAGCAGGGAAGCGTGGCGGGGGGGGGGCCACATTCCGCATCGGGGGCCAATATATCGGGAAGAAAGGCGCGGCGATGGCCGCGCGGCAGGCGGGCGCGCCGGATGCCTGGGGCGCTCAATCTCCTGCCCCCCTTCCGCCCCCTGGCCCCCGTCCCCCGCCGCTGCGGGCGCTCCGCGAATATTGGGCCTCGTTTGAGCCGCCCCGCGCGCAATACCAACCGGCGGAGCGGTGGGGGCGGGACGGGGGCGGTGGGGGCGGGACGGGGGCGGTGGGGGCGGGACGGGGGCGGTGGGGGTGGGACGGGGGCGGTGGGGGTGGGACGGGGGCGGTGGGATGGGGGTGGCGGACGGGTGCTGACCGTCAGCGGCCGCGAGTGCGGTCGTTCCTGCCACCCGCACGGACCCGCGGCGACCGCCTCGCGGGCTCAAGCTGTGCCCGGCACGTGGGGCTGCAGGCGGCAGTCACCCGGGCGTTCACTTCGGTAATACTCGCGCAACGTTTCTTGAACGATGGATTGAAGACATGCGGGCGGAGTGGAGGTAATAGTTACAAAGTCGGACACTACAGTAATGCCAACCTCTGAAAAATCAAAGTTATATCTACTACGTGTGCGAACAGCTCATCGCTTTGGGTAGGCAACAGCAGAGAGACTATATCGGAGATTTTAGTGCCTCCTTTGAAAAACCCGGACCTCCCTTAGCTATTTCTTTAGATTATGTGAATGAAGCTGAACAGAAGTTCTCGACTATGAAAATAACTAGCTTCTGTTTCGCGCCAACAGTTTTAATGCTTGGAATGTCATCATTGTTTGCTGCGAGCTTTTGCCTTCAACACTTTATTGTTGAAGGGAGGGGGTCATCGTTCAAGAAAAGTTGCGCGCGTAGTACATTGGGGTGACCCCTGCAGTCTGACCGCTCGCCCTCCTAAGTCCTTCATCGCTAGATACCGTTTTAATATGTTGATGTTTTCGGGCACGTCAACTGCCACGGTGGTTAGTCGTGTTAAAGTGGCAAATATAAATAATTTTTTTGATGATTAATGTGATCTTTTTTTAATCGTAGGTATCTTCAGGTTATAGGCAATCAGAGTTCAGATCTAAACAGAATTATGCACATTAAAACTATTAAACAGAGGAACAACGCATTTTTTTGTGGAGAGCGACGTCTCGTGAACTTCTTCAGATACATTATCATCTGTGTATAAAAAAGAAATTTACAAACAATAAATTAAGAGTTCATAAAGTAGCGAATGTTTTATAACGAACCTGCCTTGCTGGAATGCAACACACACACACACACACACACACACACACACACACACACACACACACACACACACACACACAATATATATATATATATATATATATATATATATATATAGTGACGTCACGGGATTAGCCAACCCCATAACGCCACCATCAGCTACGAAAAGAAGCCCACGAACAGAGAGGATTAGGGTACGCGGCGGAGCGATGGCTTGTAAACGCGCCATCTACCCACACCTTTTCTGACGCCCGAACTAGTGAATAATGTTTTCCGGGGTCACGAAAAGACGAGAATATTCACCCCTCCAAAATTTTCTCCAGGCGCGAGTACCATAAGTATCGCGGCGCGCCTCGGAGGAGCTCTCTATGATTGCAGCAGCGACGGCGACTAGACCGAGTTCTGAAGGCGTTTGTAACTTGATAGCATAGGAGTTTATTTTGACTTGTTAGTTAAAAGTTAGCTTGAGAAGCGCATCAACGAAAGTGATGTAATTGAGAAGTGGAGTGCACGAACATTCTTCGCATTAACATTCATATATATGATCATATCAATATTTGAGAGAGCAAGTGAAGTAATTGTTGGACTTCGAAATAATTTCAAATTTGTAAAATTCGCCCAGAAGGACATTAACTAAATCCAGCATCTCATATTGCACGCTGAGACCACACACGCACAAAGTGTGGTAGGTAGGCCGAGCATTTAAAGCATAACTTCAGCAACATTAATTATTCGAGGCTGGAAGCGCGAACAAACTTGTACGAGGCGCGGCAGAAGAAGAAAGACGACCCCAGGAAGAGAGAACCGTAGGTGAGAAAGATTTGAACTGGAACGAGAATCGTACGAGTCCGAAGAACGGGAGAAGGGTGTGGAAATTGGGGCTTGGCGGAGTCCAGATTTCGAGGGAAGGAGAATGGTAACGTCGTGGGACAGCGAGCGAAGACGGGTTGCAACGCGAGGCTTCAAGCGGCAGAAAATACGCAAGCCGGCGAGCGATGCGGAGCTGTTGAGGTAAAAGAACTAGCAACTTTTATGCGGCTATCAGTTGGGGAAAGAGAACAGCAATACGACAATTCGTGTTACAAGTAGGTAAAAGGTCAGAATAGGTGGGTGAAGTATTCCAAACGATGTGAGTGGCCGTTTGAGGTTCATTTACTGCACGTGTTATTAAATTCATTCAAAGAGGTCATATCTTGTACAATTTTACTTAAATAATTCATGATTTTCATATGTTGTACAGCGATTTTATCTGGAAAACTTGTTATATTAAGGGTCAGATTTAAGTAACGGTATGTTACGTTTTATTTTTTTTCTCTTTAAAGTTCACAGTGTTATAGTGAGTGCGAAGCCCAAGGCTAGCACCTGTGAACGGGATACCTTAGAACAAGTGTAAAACTCATTTTTAAAGCCGTGCACGGAAACTCTAGAGAGTAGAAAGAGTAAAATAATGTGGTAGATAAAAATTCAGAAAGATTAATGAGGAAATTGTAAATTGTAATTGGTGAAAGTGTGTTCAGGCAGTCGAGGTGACGCCAATTTTTTTGTTTTTCCTTGTTTTCTTTTTTTTTCAGTGACTAACTATTTAAAGTGCATATTCCGGTTATATAATTGTGCCACTGTAATTTTCGTTGAATATATGCTCATTTTATTCGTATTTTATCTGATTCATTGTGTCAAGGGTTCAGACCTGTCTCATACCCAAGAGATCCTGCTTCCTGAAAATTTTAAGCTCGCTTCACGAGCATTCATACTATTACGCTCACGATTTATGACTATTTCCCAGAAATATTTCAAAATAAGAAATCAGCAATAACAAAATCATTTATGATAGACTGGCAGGCTCTCATATCTCAAGATCTCTCCAGTAACTGATTAAACAAGTGCGGGGAACAGGATGAAGTAAGTAGTGATTTGGAATAACCAAGCAGTGCGTGCAGTGCGTGTGGGGCGCGCTCGGAAAGATCGCCGCGCGCATTCCTGAACGTCACTGCTAGCGGTGCAGCCAATAAGAAGACGTCGTGGGAAATAGCGCACTCGGCTCTCGACCGTGTAAAAAGGTCTCTGGCGGAGGGCCGAGTCTGGTCAGTTTCGGCGAGACAAGTGCAGTTCAACCTTCCACGTGTCGAGTGCAAGGTAGTGGTTCAGTGTCGTGCTGCGAGGTGTAGGACTTCGGCGTGTTGTAGCGTCGTGGATACAAACACATTTCAACGAGCGGCCGCGTGACGTTGGCGAAACGTTAGGTGTTCACGTGCGAACCTTTGTTATAGAGGGAGCGGATGTGACGTTGGGGGAAAAACCAGGAGTGCTGGCTACCTCTGCCGGGCACGACGACGCTTCGATCTCTTTCGCATCGAGTCTTCGAGCGGTGTGCATCTGGCCGGGAGCCGGTCGTCGAATGCTGGTTGGGTGCGGGCCGCATGCGTGGCGGATAGTGCCGGCAATGTGTTTGCCGTAAGAACAGGGAGACTCAAGGACGAGTCCGTAAGTAGGATGCGGCGCTTCACGCCATCGAATGAAAGTGATATTCGAGCGTAGTGGTGTGGTAGCCGCAGCGACAGATTACTCCGAGTAGTAGGATCTTTTTAAGTTAATTTAATTGTACAAATAAGACTGTTTCGGTGGTGAAACTTCGTAAATAACCCATCAATTATTTAACCCACTCTCCTCTGTGTATTATTGCAACTGCATGACGCCACATTACTCTTGACTAGACTTATGGGTTAGCTATTGTATTTTAATTCTGACTGGTTCGTTTATGTTTGTGGTTGAGAGATATATTTCCAGTAAAATAAATTTTCTTTCTAAACTTGAACTTTGCTGAGATTCTTCACTTACCTTTATTTATTTATTGTGTCCGGAAGAAGAGGTATAATTACGTAATTACCTGAACCTGCTTCCGTTCATCTCTGTTTTCTCTTTTTTGTTTCTCTCTCTCTCTCTCTCTCTCTCTCATTATTTCCTTTTCCAACCAACCTTCACGTCTGGACGTAGAGGGCGGAGGAAGTCGTAGAGGACGAATATTTCTTCCATTTTGTCGCCAAACTCATCGTATCTTAATTTCTTACTTTGCTTCTTTATCATTCTGTCTCACTTTCTTCTTTCCCAGCCTATTTACCATTCTTTAATCACTTATGGAATGAGAAATAACTCTCTCTCTCTTCCTCATACTCTCTCATCATCTCTCCTTTGTTTTTTCTTTTTTATTTCTTCCTTCCTTCTTCCTTTCTTTCTCCTTTCCTTTTCATCTCTTCTTATGTTCATGAAGATAATACCTCTAACGACGTTAATATGCACATATCCATCGATTTGTATACATTACTACATTTGTTTTTGTGAAAACTCAATAGATTCCTATGAAAACGAGTTTCAAATTTCGCATTTACAGTAATGCTTAATCGCCATTTTCTTAAAACCGGCTTCAAAATTTTGAATGAGAATTTCTTTTTAGGACGAGGTTTTACTGCTCTTTGATACTCTTCAAGTAAAATTTCGGTTGCTTGATTAAGAAACAAAAAGGTTGAAAAAATGTAAAAAAAAAAAAAAAAACATTTTCGAAGACGATAAATGGCAGCTGACCAGAGGATGGAGTGAGACCTTAAATCCACTCCGCGACTAGAAAATTAGAAGAATTTGGCACGAGAAAGTCTGTGTCGTTCTGTAGTTATTGTTGTATTCCTGACTCCTCGCTTCTGACTTCTTTTTTCCAGTGCAAATAATTCAAATATTTAGTATCGTGCATAATGGGTTCCTATTATCTGAAATTGATAATTCGTAGGGAAATAGATTTAGTAGTGGTTTTACCGATCAAATTGTTATTTTATGAACTTCTAATAATACCAAAACGATATACTTTCGACAGTCAGCTAGATCGAATTCAGTCGCTGTCTGAAAGAGAATTCTCTTTCAGCGGACGTCTGTTCCGATCGGTAGCTTTCCGTGGTTTCTCCGATGAACACCAGGCTAATGCCGGAGCAGTACCCCAATAAACGGGCCACGGACTTCGCGCGATCTTTCCTTCCTCTTCCTTTTCATATCCTCTCCCCTCACACACACACACACACACACACACACACTGCATCTCTCATACACTACCCATCCTACCAAAGATGCCAATGACAGCACGCGATCTTTCCTTCCTTATGCTTGTCCTTTCCGTCCCGCTAACGTACACACACTTACACTCACATGTGCTACACTACCCAAGATGTCGGAAGACCTGGTAGTGGAAAACTCCGCAAGCCTACATAGTTCGGCGCCGGATTTCACCATCAAACGGGAGTAAATCACCGCCACCTCGCGCGACAAAACATGTACTACACTTACGTTACTACCGACCTTAGCAGTTAACGTACCTGGAATCACTAATCAATCAATCAACCAATAAAGAAAAATATAAATTCAATGCTGCATTCCCTATTGCATCCAGTGTAGTTGCGCGAAATTTTTGTTAAAGTTTCAGACCGTAATAACGGACATGGTTTCCACTGAATCAAAACCATACGCCGTTTTTGTTTGCTTCATGGAAACGCGTTGTCGTGTAGTTGGAGATAGTATGCATCGGCTGTCAATCAATGACGTATTGAAGTTCGTGATATTCCGGAGATCAGATTCTCTCTTTCATGTCAGCTGTCGGATAAAAATCTAGTCATTTCGTCTCTTTTTCTTCTTCCGTCGTACACGCATTCATTGAAGAACAAGAGAGAAAGAAATTTAATCTTAGATATTGGATGTAGACGCACTTTACTTAAAATACTGGAATGAGTCCAAAAATTTGAGATAGATATTTTAGTGGTAAAAACAGTTTTGAAGTTTCCTGAGACAAATAGGATTGTTTTCATTTTCAATGTGGATGAATGTTTGAATGGATATGAGTGTGTAATTCATAACTTAGGCCGATAAAAATCTTTGGAGCTTCAGCAAGATGCACAGATCAAGAGAAATATATGTTAGTGACGAATAAGATTAAGAAAGGGTGCGAATAAATATACGTATTTTCGTATTAAAAAGTGCAACATTCATAAAATATAAACCCTTTATCCTAGAATACGAGACCTGGAAGAACAGAGTAGAGCGTTCTGGAGTGTGCTTGGCCCCAGAGCTCACAACACACAACCCGTGGTCCATAAGATTTTGATGCAGATATTTTGTCTGAAAGTAAATAGTATATTTTCCCAAAAACTTGTCAAAACACGCAAAAAAATTGTCAATGTTAATTTCGGTTGCGGGAACAGTGCGGAATTCATAAAAATATAAATGTGTATAATTTATCTTCTAAAATCATACTTTACGTTTGGAGGTAGTCATTTTATCCTTCTACTGACATTCATGAATGTATGTTACATCCCACATTACATGCTACATGAATATTACATCCCACATTAATAAATACATTACTCTCCTTGGTAAATAGAAAAATCAATTACATTTTCAGGAACAGGTTCACTTCTTGTTCCCATTATGTGGTGAATCCATAATTTGTAAAACTTCTTTGTTCAGTAGTCTTTGAGACTTAATACTCAACAACGTGAACCAATGTTTTATTTTTTCTGTTTTCCGTGTAATCAAAATATAGAACTTTTGTTTCTATTCGACGTTTATTTCTGTTGTTGATCGCAATGTATCAGCTAGTTGAAAATTATTTTTGAAACCATCCTAAAGCTTCAATATTAAAGCTAGTGATCTCTCTCTCAATTCAACTTATTCCTCAAGGGAATTATGTTATGTAGAAGGCGTCTAGCCTACAAAAATTTGACAACTAAGCAATGGCGTAGGCAGCTGAATACTATCACTTTGATTTTCACAATTTATCTAAGCGTCATTGTGTTGTGCTGATCTTTGGAAGCAGAAAAGCTAACTGTTCTAAGTTAGCTAACTGGAACAATTACTGTTCTTATGTTCATAAATTGCAGAAAATGACCAATGATAGATATTATTAGGTGTAAATATACATTCTACACGCTTTTTTGGTGTCCACCATTGGTGCTAAAAAAATTCAAGAAAGTATCTTCCGCATTTCTTAACCGTCCTGAGTCTTGTGACTTAAATATTTTATGCATAACTTGATCCAATTGTAGATATTGTATCTCAGCTTCTGGGTGAATGGCCCCTAATCGATGTTTTTTTTGTTTAGTTTCACTGATGCTTTGAGTAAATGCTGAGGTGACCCCTATTTTGCTTCTGAACATAAATGTAACTTTATTATCTGTGCCCGGCTTCTGGAATTCAGTGCGAAATATAGTTATCCAAAATATTCTCCATGTTGCGGCAGGAAGTATTATTCCTTCACGAAAGACATAGGGGGAAGTGCCTAAATCTACAGCTGATTTACTTTTGAAAATAGATTTGATAAGCGAATATTTTTTTAACAAATCTTTCTCAAAATGCTCATTTCTTTCTGTGTTCAAAATTCAACTAGTATATGACTTAGGGTAGGAATCAGAGAATTATGAAAACGTGTAGGAAATTCTCTTCTCCCCGTAATGTAATGGACACAAATACTTTTTAATTGTCTTTGACGTAAAATAAATAAAATAAGTACAGATATCTAAGTGATATCATGCACTTTTCTTTAAATTCTGATTAGTGGTTGAGTAATATCACTAAGAGAACGAAATGATTCAGAAATGTTTCGGTCTTTTCATTCCCACTAATTTCATTTGCGGAGCCAGAAATTGCATTTTTTCGTTTACATGAACGCATTTGTATCATACAGCGCGCCTGGATAGTCTCTCTGCAGTGCCGTCTTGCTGATGAGAGTGCTTGCAATAGAAATTATGTTGGCAGCTCGAGCTGCAGCTTGCAACGAATGAAACGTAAATTGCGATTACACTACAATCTATGGAGCAATGAATACAATCATAAAAGATGCTGTTCCCTTCACTTGTTTCCCAGTGACCTGCCTGCCACTAACAGCATTGCAATTTTTATTAGGAGGCCCTGACTCGGCTTGAGGCGGTGGGATTTTCCTGGCCGGAAAATTAGTTATTATTAGCGCGCGTTTTCGTTAACCGTCGCGTCACTCATTGCGCGAGGGGTGAGGACTTTGGTTATTTTGTCAAGGAAACTCAGAGCAAATTTGTACTTCGTTTGCAAAATTGTTTCTAATACATGACAGCGAGCATTTTTGGTTACCAGATTTTGTCCACAATGCTCGTTGCTATAATTTATTCTTAATCCAACTACTAATCTCGAACGGGTTTTTGTCTAGTTTTCCCTGATCCATTGAGCAAATGCTAAGATGGCCCCTTGATTTGCTTCTGGATGTAAATGTTGCTTCACTATGCGCACGTTTTGTTGAGCTCTTTCTTTGCTTCTAATGGTAATAGAGCTTAGGGTGAGTTGCTATTTTCTTAGCAATGCAGAAAAGTCAAATCTGCGTTTAAGTTTTCTGAAATGTTAATCTCACGCATTATTATTATTATTATTATTATTATTATTATTATTATTATTACTATTATTATTATTTCATCCTTCAACTATTAATAGCTAAATTGTTGGGAAGGGATTCTGAAACTCATGAAAGCGTGGACAGATGATTTCTCGCTCCATACCTCGCATACTGCCATTTACAGTTTTTGGCCAAATAAACATCTAATGCCTAATGTTGGGCAGGGAGTGGGGGTTGGTATTCCTGGGCTCAAGAAAACGTGCGCGTGTAATACCTACTCGAATATCCATTTATGAGTTTTTCAGAATGGTCGAACCATCAATAAAACGAAAATGTATGCGGCGGGCTGTGTCCTCTCGTTGGGCCTTGGGCATGGTCTGGGCCAAGAGCGAGTGCGCCGGGTGGAACGGTAGGGGTCGTGCATCATTAGCACGGATTTGGCGCACCTGCCAGCTGCTCGGCGTGCGACGGAGGCGAAGTATTTCTGTCCGAGCGGCGGTGGGGCGGGGGAGGGGGAGGAGGAGGGGACGGTAGGTCAGTTGGCAGCCGAGAGGGCCAGGAGACGAAAACGCCGTTGCCAGAAATTGGAAATGCAAGATCTCATGGGACGCCTTTTTCCTCAAGCTCTGAAACGAAATTAACCGTGGAATTTCTAGCTGAATTCAATTGGCACTTCTCCCAGCCCTGTGTTTTTTAGTGAGATATTTTTCAATTACTCTTTGTCAAATAAAAGCACTCATTTCACAAAGTTATCTAAAACTGTGTCGTTCAATATATATATATATATATATATATATATATATATATATATATATAGCTGAATTTAATTGGCACTTGTTCTAGTCCTATGTTCCTGGCAAATGGGTTTTGTATTATGTTTTGTAAAAAAATTGCCTTACGTCACTCCGATTTTGGAAATCTCGCAGTTATCGAAAATCCTTAAATTTTTTGCTGCGTTCAAGTGACACTTTTCTTAGTTCCACCTCACTTGATAAACTTTTTGCTATTCCGTTCTGCACGAGTTTAATTAACAAACATAATTGATTAACCACAGTACGAATTGAGGAAAGAATAATGGTTCCATGAAGCTTGTCGCAGCAGCTGAATGAGAAGTCTAATTGTTTTTATGAGAAGACCTTTGAGACACACGCACAATGTAATTATTAAGAAGATTTTTGTAACATAATGCAAATGTATATATATTTCTTTATGAATAAAGAAGCTTTTTACCACCATTTAATACAAACTAGAGAAGCTATAAAAGCTTATAATTTCTCGCATTATTGAAGATTCTTAATATTGTATTATTGCAATTTGTGCCTTACTAACACATCAGTCCAATTCAATCAATTCAAACGAAGAACCTGTGGTGAATATCTGCATTTATTTTCGTAGTCAGTAACAGTAGTCCTTTGTTACGATTACAAATATAACAATCATGAATAAATCTATATGGTATAGTATGTATGGTACATGGTAGAGAAAAGTATAATTTCACACGAGCCTGTCATCATTCCATTGAAGTGAGCTTCCAATTTTCGAATATCATAATGAGCGATAAAATCTTTTTAAACTAAAAGATATGTATTTTTTAGTTCCGAGTTAAATGTACTACCTTAAGTCTGTTTGCTTTCACAAAAATACTACACCATAGCATCATCACGAACGCCAACAATGAGTTCTAAAAATTTCAAATATCCACATTGACTGGAAGACTGAACTTGAATGAATGCGCCGAATTCGAATTTGCAGTTTCCATTTTTTTGCAAGTTTCGAAAATACAGTGCTACCAGAAAATAGGAAAACAACAAATTTCTCAATAACGCCACCAATTTTTTCAACAAAATCTCGCCAATATGGCTAGGTTTTTTTACTCTATAATATTCGTAGTCATATTTCAGTACTACCATAAATGGACCGAAAATACTGAGAAAATGTGAAAAAAATGTCCTTTAGGCGGCAGCTAAGAAGAGGTTGGAGAAAAATCGAAAAGCTAACTTCGATTAACGAGATTAAAAAACTAAGCAGTACGTGAATTTTTGAGTTATTCTGCAGCATCACTACTTTCTTCAACACATTTACTTCAACGGTACATCATAATGTTTTGCATTTTAGTGTTTGTTATTCAGAAAATGATTACATAGCTGACTTTACTTAGCTGACGACGTGGAGTCCCGTGGACTCTCGAAATTTAGTTTTAAATATTACAGAATTGAATTGTATTTCAAGTAAAGAGCATTGAAACTTGCAATAAATAATTATTAAAGAAAATATTAATAAGGATACTTTTGCTAATAAGTTATCTAATGAGGAAATATCATGTGATTAGGAATGGCTGTAAAATCAAGCATACGAATTTATCGAATATACGAATATAATGAATTTATCTTTATCGTCAAAATTTATTGAACATTAAAACATATATTAATGAAAACTGCTATAACTCTTAAACTGAAAATCAAGTATAAAAATGTTACTACCGCAAACAATAAAATTCTGACTTTAGTATCTTTAGGAATCTTTTCTGCACAAATCTTACAGACTTTTTTGTTGTTTCCGTTATAGTATTTTGCATTCTCCGTTATGTCTTCTTCGAGTTCATAATTCTCAAGAAATCCCTTTTTATTATCTTTCTTCCCCAGATTATAGAGACGATTGTCCGCTTGATGAATTACAGTCACGTTCAGTTTGATGATTCTAAGATATACTCTCACTTTACTCTCTGTTAGCGCCATCAATTGCGCAATACTTTCTTCAAAATCAACGACATTAATATTCACACACTCCCTTAACGGCCTACTCATGTTTTCTGTAAATGTACAGAAAATAACAGTGCAATGGCACTGTTTTTTAGGAGCGCCACAGAACAAAGAGTACCAACTGGCAAAGAGCGACGCCCTCTCAGTGAGAGTTAACACTGCTTCTGATGTGCAGTTCTTAGGTTTCTTGCGCGCCAAAAAAGGCTGATAGTTTCCCTGAAATACATTCCACAACAGTAAGCTCGCGAATCGTTTCTTAAAACTGTAGCAGGGAAAGGTACAAAAAGGATCGAGGTTTTACGTAAAGCGTAAATGTAGGTTTCAGAAATTTCGGAGTAGTCCCAGGGACACCACGTCGGTAGCTGACGGGGGTGAGTCACGGTATCTCCTGCAATTGTTTGAATGGTTGAAGGCATTGCAATGAAGTTTTCATGAAAGCGCATGAGGATGGATGTACCATACTCGACGTGCTGGTTGCGAGAGCGTTGCGCGACCTTGGTTGGTGGACTGTTACATTTAAAATATTCATTAAACACGATTCACAAAAATCAAAATTACTAAAAAACTTCTTATCTAACATATGACAATAGGTATATCATTGGATCCGTCTTTTTATGCTCGTCATGATAGACAAAAAATATGTATAGTTCCATTTCATAAAAAAATGTTACCTTAATACCTCTTAAAATACAAGTGAAAAAATTGAAATGAAGACATGCATCAATTGGCTTATTCCCTCATCCGCTTCCGTGAAAATTGCAGGGGGTACTAAAGTTACGAAACTTCCCCGTATATCAGCTGTAGGTTCTTGTTTACATTCGTCTTTGTTCGTGTGATCTGAATGGCCGTCAAGAAAACCTTCAATAGCAAAGACCCTCAAGAATCTGTAACAGATACTCCACATCAGAAATATTAGAGATATTGATCTATTAACAAATTTATTTTTATTTACGTTGTAACTTTAATATAAGAGCTTCAACTTATCTAAAGATGCTTTTGCAATACATGTATGATTTTGGGGCGATGGGGACTAAAAATGTGCATTCTCGAAAACGTACACACCAACTTTTCTCAAAAAGAATGCATTTTTTCCTCGAAAATTTCCGTATTGCAAAACCATTCAATTCTCAACGATTCTCCGAAAACCTGACATTAATGAAGATATTAGCTGGTTCCGAAAAATAACATTATGCTAAAAAATGTAGATGTTTTTAATCAAACAGTTTAAAGAATATAAATAAAGTAGAAACGATAAGTAAACCACTGCGTTAACTAACATGTTCTCTAAATATTGTGTCTTATCAAATTTTGTAAAATCTTTCTAGATGTTAAGGAAAATGTTTATTTATATGATTTAGTGGGTTCGAAATTTGGCACGTGTAATGTCTAGAAATACGTCAACTTGTTAAGAATTTTGATAAAGGTATGTTTTTAACTATCAAATGAAAATAGATAATTCCACGGGATTACAAAAGAAGACCAGAAGAAACAGAAAACTACTATAGACCCCTGAAACTCAAAAGGTGTTTTTTTTTCAAAACTTCCGACTATCCGTCTGTTGAAAACACTAGCACCTGAACTATTCGAAGGAATTTTACCAAAATAAATATTTCCCTCTCAATATGAAGTGGCTGAAATACCTGCGATTTTGAAAAAATGATTTTTACATTTTTTGGAAGGGGCTGGAAATGCACACAAAACTAGTTGACACACTCGAAAACACTAAGTCCACGCTCACCCTTTTGCAATGTGAATAATGGGACAGTCAAAAAGTGACGGGCGCGATGAAATAAATGGAAACGCAGCCGCCAACGAAGGTGATTGTTTGATCCAGCACAGAGAATATTTCGTTGGGCTGAAAGGAAATCGACTGTCACTCCCCGAGCACCAAGTTCTTTCCCATTAGCCGCAAATAAATCTGAAACTCTTTCACCTGTGTAAAATAAATGTCAGTATGACATGACGACTTTCGTCGTTTAGCAGATGAAATATCCGATTCTGATTGACCACTAAAGAAATTGCACAAAGGCAATATCATGTAGACAATGAAATGGATTGTGATGAAAGTTTAATATTTTATAAACTGCCGATGACACATTTAAAAAAAATTCCTAAAAAATTGTGTACGCACTACATTTGTAGAGTTTTAATAGTCCATTATGATAGCCTTTGGAAAAACTGGAATGTTCAAACAACTTTATTGTTAAATATTTTTCTTTTGATAGATTTGATCACAAACAATTTTGCGTCAAACATACTTACGTGTGGGTGATAAAGTTCTTGATGTGAAGGGGGGATTCTTCTATATCACAAACCGAGAGCGGTAGCTCAGTGCACCAACTGATGTCGCTGCAGCACCTCTGACCGGGAGGTCCTAGGTTCGAGTCCTGATGGCGGCAGGATTTTCGACACTAGCTTTTCGGCTAGGTCGAATTCAGTCGCTGTCTGGAGGAGAATTCTAGCGGCCGGCTCCTCTGATCGGTAGTGTTCCGTGGTTTCTCCGATCAACACCAGGCGAATGCCGAGGTAGTACCCTACCAAATGAGCCACGGACCGCGCGCGATCTGTTCTTCCTCTTCCTTGTCCTATCCTCTCCCCTTACACACACACACTTACACTAACATGCACTACACTACCACATATTCCGGGAGACCAGTCGGGAGCTTAGAGCTTGATTCGGAAAAGGAAATAATGAATTCATAAATCGGAATGACAAATAATCTTATTAAAGACAATTCAGAAACAATAACTCTGAAAATACTTATCATGATGTACTCATATTAATAAAAACAATAATTGTGTTGCGTGAACTGTCGTGTTAATCTATCACTGCTAGATGTAAATTAATCTCACTACTTTAAGAACTAACCATCTACGCGAGTGCTGGCCAACTCAATGCTCTGCGACGTCACTAATGTCTGCTCTCCTGCTCTGAACAGAGCCGCCGAGCAAAGGAAGTGTGTTCAATGATACTACGGAAGTGGGGGGAAAAGGTTTGCTCGATAATTACGAGTACGTTTTTAAATATTATTATTTAAATGCTTTTGGTTTAATAAAAATATGAAAATTAAAAAATACAATGTATAGGTAGATTATTATATAACTCAAAGCAATATCCGACTCTGTTTATCGTAACCAGTACTGTAATTCCACTTCAATTCTTCTGTTAGATACCATTTTGGGAAAAGACGTTTTAACATTTTAGGACAATAATATTTTACACAATGCTTTACAATACAATGAATTTAGTTCATTTTGAAGTAATAATTAATGTTAATCAATAGATAACAAACAGGTACCCGTAAGGGATCAGTAAGAGAATTGGGACCTCAGACTTGATTATTTTGTATGAACATTTTTTGTTTGAGAATGGTGTAAATCTTCATGATTTTCAGTATCTTCAATGTGCAAATTCTTTTACTCATCGCATGTTCGCGGGCTATCTGTCAATTCTCAGAATTTATTTTTATCTCACAGATTTCTCTGAGTTGTAAAGTTGCGTACTGCATCTGTATGTTGGACGTTTAACATTCTACAGTTCTTTCGAATACTCTAAACATTTCGTCATTATTCCAGTATACACAAAAGAACAACTTTTTTCTCAAAGCGAAAGAAAATGAACGGTTGTAGATGGTCTTCCACTCATATTGCCTGAAACACATTTCGGAAGAACACACCTGCGCATTGGGCATCATTAGAACGCCGGAGGAAGAGGACACGACTTTGCGCGCTGTATAAATCTTACGTTGGTTGCTCCGCATGGTAGGAAATACAGGGAAGGCTAGATAAACCAGATTATTTAAATAGATTTGATCACAAATATAAAATTAGAACAAGAATACAAAGAACGGACGTAGGGAAATTCTCCTTTGTTAACAGAACTATAGTAGATTGGAACGATTTTCCTGCGACAGTTTTTGAGCCCTTTCCTTGCTCAGCGCGAGGTTTTAGAAAAAAATATCGGAAATTAGTCAATAGGGTGAAAACGTATAGTGAAGTGAAGTGAAGTGAAGTGAAAGGTGCGATTATGCGTAGTCTACAGTAAAAAGTATTGAACAATTAATATTTAGATAAAGTTATATACAGTGCAGTGAAGTGAAGTGATTTCATTTGAAGTGATGTGAGGGTTCCTTCGCCTATGTATACATGCGAATATGTTTGTATGTATGTATATTTGTGTAATATGTAAGTTTATTCATTTATGTTAGTGTATATGCATTTTAATGTTTAGTATAGTAATATGTAGGTTTATTCATTTATATGTTAGTGTATATGCATTTTAATGTTTAGTATAGGAATTTAAATGCCATCTGCATATGTAGGAAATGACAAAAATTTTTTGTTTACATTTATTTTTTATATATTATTATGTTATTTGTAATTGTTATTATTATGTTATTTTGCATTCTGCCACCGGGCATCATCTGCCCAATTGTAGAATAAATTTCTATCTATCTATCTAACATCGCAAGTGGCCCACTGCCAAGGGTTTCGTCATCGGTCACCGCCTTCCGTCGATTCCTCCCTGCCCCCTTCGCTCGCACTGCTTCACCAAGCGCTTCTTACGGAGGAGCAGGCGGCCATACCATCATTTATTCTGCAGTTAGCGAACGCTGATCTGTGCCATTAATTAGGGAATAATAGTTCAAACCTTATCATTGAAATCGAAATTTCATTCATATCCAAAACAACATTGCTGTTCTTCCTGCGAACGCATATTGGATTCTGATAAATTGGAGTTAAAAATATTTTGGCGTTGTCATACAACAATATTGAATATATAGATTTCTTAAATAAAGTAAATAGTTCTTTAAATAAGGTAATAAGAAAAAATAACTTGTATTTGCACAACTGTGTGTGAAATATAAGCGTATTAGTTTGGTGAATATATGTAATTTTAAAATGTCTCCTTACAATTGCAATAGTGAAGTTAGAGATTTTTAGTTTATGAAACCTGTTTTTCATAGACAGTTCGGCGTGTAAAAGTTTTGTGAAATATGTCTTTTTCGAGAAATTTTGCGACAAATATTTTTAATTTTTATAATTTAATTTTTAACAATTATTATTCCCAAAATTGGTTCAAATTCTTTCTTTACTGCTTTCCGGGATATATCGCTTGTTGCTTACAAACTATTCTAAATAGTTTCTTTAGAATTGACGCAGGTCTTATTTTTGTGGAAATCTGTAATTTTTGAAAATTGAAAAGCACCTCTAGTTTTTGGAGGAGTGGGGTGGCAACGTGATTTTGTTCTTAGAGGTCCTACATTACATAAAAAGAACCTATTGCCCTCTTCACGATGTTTCTGGGAGCCTCTGATAGGAGGAACCGGAGTTCAAGTCCGACCAACCCTTGGAACCTTGGTGGAACCAACCCTTCATCCGCAGTCTGGAGAAGAATTCCAGCAGCCAGTTGCTTTGATTTGTAGATTTCTGTGGTTTCCACGAGCAACACCACTCAAATGCAGAGCTGTACCGTAACAAAGTGTGCACAGACCACGAGGGATCTTTCCTTCCTCTTCCTTGGTCATTTCTCAGTCCTTTCTTACACACACGTACATTTACACTGCCACACAAGCCGAGAGGCCGCCGGGAGCTTTGAGCGTGACCCGGCTGGGGTGATACACCCTGGTGGGAGATACCTGGTTGGGGAAATACAGCAAGCCGACGTGTATGTCGGCACTGGATCTCGCCATCCAAGGGTGCACGATGATAGTTTTTTTTACCATAAATACATGCATTACGTTTACCGAACTTATGACCACAGCAGATGACGCGCCCACAATCACTAATCACTCAATCAAAAAATGCCCCCTTCACCATCACCCCTACTGCCTCCAAAACCACAGTCGTCATAGAAAGTACCGCTACTCCCGCTTCCTGCAAGAATCGCTATCAGCAACTATTCCCGTCCACGTCCCCGTCTTTGGCAAAGGCTGCCGTGGCAACCGCAGGACGACCACTTCCGTCCTCACCATCTCTCAATTCCCAGCGTAAACGATTTTGTTAGATTTTTTTTATTGGTTTACTTAAGGTCGCTTCAACATCTAAGGTCATTAGCGACCACTATTGCTGTTAACGGTATGGTAACTATGTGGATGAAACGATATGGTGATTGATGATAAGGGGTGAAAGGACGAACACAAATACAACCATGCCCGAAGCGGGACTCGAACCCGCGACCCTTCGGTCCGAGATCACTACGACACTACTGCCTTAGCGATCTCGGCCACCGGGCAGGCCTTTGTTAGATTTTGTATTGATTGTAGTTTCCGGGTACGTCACTGTTAAGCTTATTAGTCCCACAAGTGTTCTTCTCGTTACGTCTAGGGAGGCGAATGTGTTTCTCTCTCGCTGAGCGCTGAGGTCAGCCATGAAGTTCACCTCAGTTCGCCTGAGATCGCCCTCTTGAAGTATTTCCCCCCAGCGGAGCATAGCCACAGCCGGGACAAACTCTACGCTGCTGACTGGCCTCCGAACATTTGTGGTAGTATGGTGCATGTCACTGAGTGCGTAGACAGGAAATGTGAGAACACAGAACAGGGGAGACAAAGACAAAATTGTGCTCCACGTCCTGCCCAGTTTGTTAGGGGACAGCTCCGACATTCACCTGATGTTAATCGCACAAACCAGGGAAAAGCGTTTTGAGCAGCCTGACGCTGAAATTCTCGAGATAGTGCCAGAAGTCGTTAATTCTAAAGCTGGCTCAGATCTAAGTCACCTGGTGACCGTTATCACGCCCCAACCAGAAACCCACCGAAGGCGAATGCCACGGTCGCAGCGCGCGCACCCATCTTAGGCCTCAATCGCATGGCAAGCTTAAACGTAAACGTAACGCAACCGCAAAAATACAAATGAGTAAGACCTCATTCACATGGCAAACTTAAACGTAAAGCTAACGTAGCAGAAAAAATACAACTGAGTAAGGCCTCAATCACGATGCAAACTTAAACGTAAAGCTAACGTAGCAGAAAAAGTACAAATGAGTAAGGCCTCATTCACATGGCAAACTTAAACGTAAAGCTAACGTAGCAGAAAAAATACAAATGAGTAAGGCCTCAATCACATGGCAAACTTAAACGTAAAGCTAACGTAGCAGAAAAATACAAATCAGTAAGGCTCATTCACATGGCAAACTTAAACGTAAAGCTAACGTAGCAGAAAAAATACAAATGAGTAAGGCCTCAATCACGATGCAAACTTAAACGTAAAGCTAACGTAGCAGAAAAAATACAAATCAGTAAGGCTTCATTCACATGGCAAACTTAAACGTAAAGCTAACGTAGCAGAAAAAATACAAATCAGTAAGGCCTCAGTCACATGGCAAACTTAAACGTAAAGCTAACGTAGCCGAAAAAATACAAATGAGTAAGGCCTCATTCACATGGCAAACTTAAACGTAAAGCTAACGTAGCAGAAAAATACAAATGAGTAAGGCCTCAATCACGATGCAAACTTAAACGCAAAAGTATCGTAGCCGCAAACTTACAAATGAGTAAGGCCTTGTTCGCATGGCAAACTTAAACGTAAAGCTAACGTAGCAGAAAAAATACAAATGAGTAAGGCCTCAATCACGATGCAAACTTAAACGTAAAGCTAACGTAGCAGAAAAAATACAAATGAGTAAGGCCTCAATCACGATGCAAACTTAAACGTAAAGCTAACGTAGCCGAAAAAATACAAGTCAGTAAGGCTTCATTCACATGGCAAACTTAAACGTAAAGCTAACATAGCAGAAAAAAATACAAATGAGTAAGGCCTCAATCACGATGCAAACTTAAACGTAAAGCTAACGTAGCAGAAAAATACAAATCAGTAAGGCTTCATTCACATGGCAAACTTAAACGTAAAGCTAACGTAGCAGAAAAAATACAAATGAGTAAGGCCTCAATCACGATGCAAACTTAAACGTAAAGCTAACGTAGCAGAAAAAATACAAATCAGTAAGGCTTCATTCACATGGCAAACTTAAACGTAAAGCTAACGTAGCAGAAAAAATACAAATCAGTAAGGCCTCAGTCACATGGCAAACTTAAACGTAAAGCTAACGTAGCCGAAAAATTCAAATGAGTAAGGCCTCATTCACATGGCAAACTTAAACGTAAAGCTAACGTAGCAGAAAAAATACAAATCTAAGGCCTTATTCGCATGGCAAACTTAAACGTAACGTAGCCGAAAAAATACAAATGAATTACTAAGCGAGACCTCAATGCCTTGACATAACCGTAGACGTAAGTCCGTAAACATAAGAGTTTACACGTTCCCAGGTTTTACGTTAAGTTTAAGATCGGAATTCTACCGACCACCAGTCAGAGAGCAACGTGGAAGGTGGATGTCATATTGTGTAAAAGTAGTTTGTGGATATGTCATTCAGTACGTTGAATTTTGATTAATTCTGGCGAAACTTATGTTCCAGCTTACGTTAGTCATTGTGAATGCTTGTTTCTATGTGTAAATTGTACGACTAAAATTACAGTATTACGTTACGTTTAAGTTTGCATTGCGAATGAGGCCTTATTCGCGTCGCCGTCGCCGCCGCAGTCCTGGCTTCGGCCGATTCCTATGAGAGAAAAGGCAAAAATCGATCATTTCGCCAGAGGCCATCTACAGGCTCCCTGAGAAGCGCCAACAACATGAGGGCAGTAGAGGCATATCGCGGATCGCTATCAAAATCAGAGAGGAAGAGGGAGAGAGGAGGACGGCTTCCGGGTTCTGCTAGTTATCTATAAAACAAGACGAACCTCATTCATTTGATGGAGGTGTACTAGGAACTGAGTTACGTTCAGCCCTGTGTACTTCTGCAACTCATTATAGATTGTTTAAGATAGATTAGTGTACTGGAATTAATTAAAACAATATATCACGTTGACTATCATTATTACGTCCCCTTAGTCAACCTTTCTCTGAGATGGATTTGTTCCCCATATTTTACCTTTCACACCCACACACACATTTACGACCGTATTGTATGCACGTAAATGTATCACAGTTTACGTTCGTAAGCCACTCACGTTCTCACGTGATCCGTGCCATGATCTACCTTCAGGTACGTGCGTGTAATATTATAGGTAGCGTTAATGCTACCAGAGACATTAAGCGAGGAAGAGAATTGCGGCACAGAGCCGAACAGCCTTACTAGGACCATTTGCGAGACGAACTGGGCGCCAGTCGTTCCCCCAAACGACTTATCATCTACATTTGAGGCAGCAACTTTCAAATCCTTAAAGCCGTTCGTGGCACAAGCAACGCCTGCTTCCAGCGAACGCGAACGAGAACGCGAACGTACGCGGAAAACAACTACTGCGGAAATGTCGACGAATTCCCTGAGGCCCTTTCGGTGCGGCGTGTTACAACCCCACGCATTACACGCGCGTATGCGCGTCTGTGGAAATGACGGAAGGGCTCTCGCTACTTCAAAAGGAAACCATCCATCAGACTCTTCACAACTCCTCGGTGTGCGTGTGTGTCATGTTTTGTGTCCACAGTGAGCGGAGACGAAAGGAAAAACTCGTCGCTCCCCCTGACGGCAGCTCGACACACTGCACCTGCGCCGCGGCACCCCATCTAACCCGCGCCTCTCCCCGTCCCCACGACCAGACCACACCCCACGCCTACCTCACACCACGCCCACCACACAACACGCCCACTACACACCACGCACACCACACACCACGCCCACCACACACGACGCCTACCTCTCACCACGCCCACTACACACAACGCCCACCACACAACACGCCCAGTACTCACCACGCCCACCACACACTACGACCACTACACACCACGCCCACCACACACACGCCCACCACACACCACGCCCACCACACACCACGCCCACCACACACCACGCACCCACACTCACACGCCCACCACTCACCACGCCCACCACACACCCGCCCACCACACACCACGCCCACCACACACCACGCCCACCACACACGCCTCCTGTCTCGCCGCATTATGTATGAGAATCTCCTCTTCTCCTCCCGTCGTCACCACTTACCCCACGTCGTTTGCTATGTCTCTGCGTTTGCTATCGTCCTCTGCCCCCTCTTCCACCACACACCACGCCCATTACACACCAAGCCCACCACACACCACGCCCACCACACACACGCCCACCACCCCGCCCACCACACACCACGCCCACCACACACCACGCCCACCACCACCACGCCCACCACACACCACGCCCACCACACACCACGCCCACCACACACCACGCCCACCACACACCACGCCCACCACACCACGCCCACCACACACCACGCCCACTACACACCACGCCCACCACACACCACGCCTACCACACACCACGCCTACCACACACCACGCCCACCACACACCACGCCCACCACACACCACGCCCACCACACACCACGCCCACCACACACCACGCCCACCACACACCACGCCCACCACACACCACGCCCACCACACACCACGCCCACCACACACCACGCCTACCACACACCACGCCCACCACACACGCGTTCCTGTCTCGCCGCACTATGTATGAGAATCTCCGCTTCTTGTCGCGCCGTCACCACTTACCCCACGTCGTTTGCTATGGGCTCTCCTCTGCCCCCACTTCCTCCTCGCCCCCTCTCCGACCGTCAGTGACACTCCACCCGCGGTCTCTCTTCGTCGAGCTGCAGCCAGCCCAAGCTCTGTTCCCGCGACACGAACTTTCCCCGTCCTCCCCCGTTCCGCCCTCGCCACACATTCTCCACGTAACAGGGGTGAGCGTTGTGCCGACCCTTTGCCGCTTGCACATTGTTCTTGCTTCGCTTCTTCGTTCCGCACTTACGCTACACTGTTCCACTCTAGCTCAGATCCAAATGTCCGTCCGTCACTTCAGCTCCATCCACGCCACACCGCTTCGTTCCCACTTTGAACTCCTTCCGCCCCATACACAGCCTCTCCTTCACTTCTCCCCTCACTCCCTCCACCTTTTCGCTGTCTCCATTCTACCTCCAATGTACTGCGCTGTACAGTCGCTCCGCTCCGGACACATTCCACCTTTCATCAATGCCTACCCTCGCGCTTGTCTCTGACAGGGAGATCCTACTCGTAGATTTGAGTCCTCAGGGCGGCAGGATTTTCGACACTAGCTAGGTCGAATTCAGTCGCTACCTGGAGGAGAATTCTAGCGGCCGGCTGCTCTGATCGGTAGTTTTCCGTGGTTTCTCCCATCAACACCAGGCGAATGCCGGAGCAGTACCCTACCAAACGGACCGCGCTCGATCTTTCCTTTCTCTTCCTTGTCCTATCCTCTCCCCTTACACACACCCTTACACTAACATGCACTACACTACCACACATTCTGGGAGACCGGTCGGGAGCTTATAGCTTGTCCCGGCTGGGACGGTGCCCCGCTGGTGGAAGAGTTCTGGTTAGGGGTAAACCCCACTAGCTGACGGTAGGTCGGCGCCGGATCTCGGCATCCAGCGGGGGAAGATAACCGCCATCTCCCCCGAAAAAAACATGCACTACACTAACGGGAGTAATGACCAAAGCAGTTGACGCGCCCGGAAACACGAAAAAATCAATCAATCAATCAATCGCGCGTGTCTTATCGCCTCTTCCACCCCACCGAGCCTGAGCCCGTAGCAGGCGCAATTCTCGTTTCCCCCTGTCCCATTCCTTCCCCTCTTTATGAAGCCCCATTCCCCCCGTGCCCGCTCCGCTTCGTTCTCCTCAGCCACCGCGCGCCTGCTCTCGCCTCGTGCCTGTCCGCTGCAAGCGCTCCAAGCCAGCGCGCTCCGCCTTTGCCGCCGCCGCCGAGTGAAATGCGGGCGCCCGCGGGGAAAGAAAGAAAGGAAAATCATTAGCGGATGTCGTATTGCAGCGGCAGCCATTGTACGCGCCCGTCGGCTGGGCGGCTACACCTGCGCGCTGCCTGGCTCTGTCTCCCTTCTATCCGCTTCTACCTCTTCGTCTGCCTTGGTTTTTGTTTCCCTTTCTGCTGTATTAGTCGTCTCTCTCCTTTCCTCTCTCTTTTCTTTTCTTTACCTTTTTGTCGCTATATTTTGTTTCCGAAATTCGAATTGTATATATGTAGTATCATTGTATATGTGTGTGTATGTACGGATGAGTGGATGGAAGTACGTGCAACGGACATCTGACAGATTAGAAGATTTGGAGCTGAAACATGGTAAATACGGCAGTTGTAGTGGTGCTTTTTTGGAAAATATTAAAATAATTTAATTTTTTGGGGTACTTAACATGAAGCTCATAAGACATTAAAACGTTTCTGAAAAATTGCTGCACTTTTTTCTTTAATGTTTTGTTTTGTTCTAATACAAGGAAGTACGTTTATAAAAACATGTATATTTGAAATGATGAAAGTTTAAAATTTCAAACGTTATTTAATTTATTTTCGAAACAGTCCTACTCCTTTAATATTTCAGTCACCGATTTATTTCTCAAAATAATTTTTCCTGAATTTTAGATAATTAAATGACGTCGTGTGAAATATATGTGTAGTTGTTGATTAATACCTAGTTGCACTGTAAAGAGGCCACGTTTTGGGGTATTCGTTCTCTCCTGTCCTCTCTTGTGTCATTTATCTCTTCCTCTTCTTTTGCTCTCTACTTTTCCTTCCTATCTTTCCTTTCGTACTTTTACTCACTTGTCAGTTTTTTTCTTCTATCATTCCCTTTATTTTCCTTCTATTGTTTTTTATTCTTTTTCTCCTTTTTACTATTTCTCCTTTGATTCACTTACTATTCTTCCCATTAATATCGCTTTCTTTCTCGCTCCTTCCCTCTCTCCATCCATGTTGTTTGCTGGGTAAAACCTTGCTCTTCCTGCTAATTACCGCTCTTTCATCTTCGTGGCGCCCAAAGCTATTGAATGCCAAGTTACCTTCTGGTTATCTTTTGCTAATGTGAGCGTTGGGTACATCAGATAGCAGAGGCATCTGTGTTCTCAGTGCTTTGGACGCGGTTCCTCATGGTGGGTTTGATTTCGTATGAATCTTAAACCTCGTCTGCCATTCGCGTGTAAGCACAAAGAAATGTGGTGTCGTCAATTGTTTTTCAAATGCAATGGTAAGAGCATGCGTGATACAATTTGCTTAAGGTTCCCAAATTATTGTATGCACACCATTCCTTGAGCTCCGGAAGCCTTGCTAACGATTTATATACCTCGATATAAATACAAAGTAATTTGAAATTCATCCAAAGCAGTCTTACATTCAGTCTGGCACTTCGTATTTTAGATATATCTGAGAACAAAACTACTGCTTACGTGTACGGATATAAAAAAATTCTATAGACTTACTTATGATATTACATTTGTATTTTCTTTTATCTGTGTGATAATACTAATCACCAACTGAATGCTTAATCGGGGTATTCCAAACTTTTACCAATGTAACAAATTGTCTAGTACCATATGGATGGAAATAATTTTCTTCCTCTCTTTCTTCTTTGCTTTTCCCCTGTCACTTCTCAACGCAGTTGATTGTGAATGAAACTTGACGAGCACTAATGACATTTTATTACAAGGTTCTGTGTTATCTGTAGATTCTGTGTTATCACAAATCGCACAAACATTCAAAGAAGGCTTTGCGTTCTTCGGTCATGTGAGAGGTGTCTAGGGTTTTGTTAGATCCTCAGGTAGCTGGTAAATGTCCAAAACCATCTAATAATTTCGATTTAGTCTGAAGAATGCAAATATTTAGTTGAATATTTGGGGGCAATAACTTGATATGCCACTATACATAAATTTTGTGAAAAAGGAAAGGAACATTTTGACATTGCATAATGGGATAAAGAACTGAAGTTATAAATTAAACTACCATCTTGCGGCGAATCCATAAAAACCCAACATTTAGATACATCTATGAGGCGTTGAAATCCACTAATATCTCAATTTCATCAGAAATTTGGGATAGCATGTTATTACCTCAAGGTCTTCGATTGTGTTCTTTCACCTGTTCTCATTTCTGCATACTGTCTGAATTTTCATCCTTTTTACGACACAATTGTCGCCAAGCGATACCAAGACTCCAAGGAAAAAGTCGTCTGCCATTAAATGTTTGCTATTCACGTGTTGCGTTTTGTATCAGCAACGTTTTTTATGTTCTTGGCATGTAAAGAATTATTGTGCTTTCTATCCATATATGCGGATACTACACACACGGATACATAATTTTCATAAAATATTTAATTTAAACAGTTTTATATGATAGTTTTTATTTGTGGAAAGAGGAGGCTTCTACGGCCGGAGTCAATGTCTACTTGACTGTCCGTGAGATGCATTTTGCCCTGAGGAAGGTCGCAGCATAACGGCCGACATCTTGGCATCTGTGCTTAGGATGCGGAGCCTCCCGGACAGCCAAGTGCCAACATTTTATTTGTTGTTCTTGGGCAGTGTGCGATTACTTATGGGAAACTTATTTTGTGTGCGACTACTTATGGGAAACTTATTTTGTGTGCGACTACTTATGGGAAACTTATTTTGTGTGCGACTACTTATGGGAAACTTATTTTGTGTGCGACTACTTATGGGAAACTTATTTTGTGTTCGACTACTTATGGGAAACTTATTTTGTGTGCGACTACTTATGGGAAACTTGTTTTCTTCAGCAGCATTTTTGTTGTTGCAGGCCTCAGGTAGAAACTATTTGCATCGATAAACGGGTGACAGATTTTATTTGATAGTGCTGCCATCAAAATAACCAACCCAACCCTCACACCTGTCGCATTTAGTGAAATTAAAGAATTGAAGAATCCATGCGTAGTCTACACTTGGTCTGTGCAGTTATTAGTTGCTAAAGAAAGCAATAAGTATGTTATAGCAGGCATGCTCCAGTCATTTTTTCCGTATGGGGCAAAGTAATACCAAACGGAGCCAAAGGAAAACAGCTTTATGGTAGCGAGTATGAAAAGAAGAGGGATCATTGTCGTTGGTTTTTGTTTGTTTTTTGTCAAATTATCATGCCATGTTCCATTACATTTGGTTGAATTATGAAAAGAAATTTTCATACATTAGAGATCGTTGAAATAAACTGTGTTCCCGAACAAATATAAAACCCACTTTTGCTCAATTCTTCACTGTAACCGCTACACGTAATTAAACCTCTGCACTTTCCATTCAAAAGACATGATATTCTAGCTGCTCTTCCAGACATCTCAGGCTACTCTGGCAAACGAACAGTTTGCTCAGACGAGTTTGCAACAAGAGTAGCTTGCTCTCGTGCGCCGTGTGTGCGAAATAGTCCACTTTCAGTTCATCGAATTTCAGCGTTTACAAATTAATTGAGAAATATTTTCTTCTTAAATACTCATCATTGTGGTTTCGTTACAACACAGCCTATTAGTGATTTTTTTAAAACACTAAAAATACGTCCAGGATGTATTATGGTTTTTGATATACTACTTTATGAAAGAAGAGCTGGGGTGAGGAGAGCTGTAGGAAAAATCACATATAGTACTGTAAAGAGAGAATTCAATAATATAACGTCAAGTAATACATGTAAATTCATTTAAATTCTCACTGGAAATACATTTTTGGATTTTTATACGAAAAGAGTCATGTCTGTTTTTATTGGTTTTTTTCTCACACTGCTCCACTATTTTGGGTAGGAATATTTTTGTGTTTGTAAATGAATTATTTAATGAATAAACAGCAGTATACCGGCGCAGATTCTACATTTTGGCGATCACAAGTTCAAACTGGTCTATAGGCTTGAATGCTGTACGTCACTACGTGTCGAGCTATTTAACGTACGAGTACAGCGATATCTCCTGCGTAAACCCTGATATAACAAAAAAAATTGGTTAATGCCATAAGTTGATCGTTCGCAAATAGTCCAATTATCCGCCCTCCGTATGTGACTCAGCATGCCTTGCGTAGCATTGTCTGTCTCGGGTGCCTGTGGAAACTGTACCTAGACGATTTGGTGTGTGTCAAAGGTGCGTGGGAGAACTGGAATTAATTTATTCCCCGTAAATATTGCAATCCAATTGGGATTAAAAAATTGATTCACAATTGGAAGTTCCTTGAAGCCAGGAAAAAGTGACTGCGAACATCAGTGAACTGGTTCCATGAGCGAATATTTCCTCGTCCTTGGTCATTGGTCCTGAGAGTAAAGTGTAGGTTACAGCGGGGAGTTCCTTACTCATAGAATGAGGTTACCCGGCGTCGACCTACACTCGGCTAGCGTGGTTCTCCCTCCTGGTATGTCCCCAGCGGAGTAGCGCCCCAAGCGAGCCTCCGACGAGCGTAGTAGTGTAGTGCATGTAAGTGTGTGTTAGGGGAGAGGTTAGAATAAGAAAGAGGAAGGAAAGATCGCGGCGGGCCGTGGCCCGATTGTTTAGGTATTGCTCCGTCTTTCACTTGATGTGAACAGAAAAAACAAGGAAACAACAATCTGATCAGCAGGCCGCTTAAATGTTACTCCTGTCAGCGGCTGGATTCCATCTACGCTCTCGATCTCGCATCTATTTACTTAGTGTCAAAAAACTGCCACCGGTGGAACTAGAACCCTGGAATTGGAACTGGAACTGGAACCCTCTCCGTTGGAGACGCAGTGGCGAAGGTGGCTTCTAGTGAACCATTAAGCCGGTGACATATTTCAGGAACGACTGAGACCTAGCGTGTAGTTCAATGCTCACCGCGTTAAGGCCCATTCACAATGCAAACACAAACATAAGCTTACCACATAGACGTAAACATAAGTGATAGACTGCAATTTTCACAATGTCGAACAGAACGTAAGCAAATTAAGAGTTTCTATTTACCTGTGAGACATTCTAGTTTAGATATTGCGTTGACATGTTTAGGAGAATGGATTTCGAGGATATCGACTGGATGGTCATTCAATTTGAGGAGCTCCTAGTTCCATGGCTTGCGTTAAGTTCGTCTATCGCATTATTGATATCAGTCACGTAACGTAATGCTATTGGTTAATTATGCTTAAGTTTGCGCATTGTTAATGCATATAACACAGAAGCTGAGGCTTGTCTAACTTTATGTTAACAGTTTACGTTCATTGTTATGGAACGCATGTAGAGATATGTCTCGAGCTATGATAGAGGCGTATCCTAACTTTTATGTTAACTCTATGCTTATGTTTGTGTTCGCATTGTGAATGGCCTGCAGGGTAGAGGTTCACTGTCTCGGGCGAGAAAGGAGGAGGCGTAGTCCTAACTTTATGTTAACGCCTGCTTGTGTTTACGTTCGCATTGTTAGTGGGCCTGCAGGGGTAGAGGTTAACTGTCTCGAGGCGGAGAAAGGAGGAGGGCGTAGTCCTAACTTTTATGTTAACTCCATGCTTATGTTTGCGTTCGCATTGTATGGGCCTGCAGGTAGAGGTTAACTGTCCGGGCAGAAAGAGCTGTAGTGCTAACGTTCTTGTCATGGTTAACGGAGAAAGGAGGAGGCGTGTCCTAACTTTATGTTAACCTGCTTATGTTTGCGTTCGCATTGTTAGTGGGCCTGCAGGGTAGAGGTTAACTGTCTCGGCGGAGAAAGGAGGCGTAGTCTAACTTTTATGTTAACGCCGCTTATGTTTGCGTTCGCATTGTTAGTGGCCTGCAGGGTAGAGGTTAACTGTCTCGGCGGAGAAGGAGGAGCGTAGTCCTAACTTTTATGTTAACGCCTGCTTATGTTTGCGTTCGCATTGTTAGTGGGCCTGCAGGGGTAGAGGTTAACTGTCTCGGGGCGGAGAAAGGAGGAGGGCGTAGTCCTAACTTTTATGTTAACGCCTTGCTTATGTTTGCGTTCGCATTGTTAGTGGGCCTGCAGGGGTAGAGGTTAACTGTCTCGGGGCGGAGAAAGGAGGAGGGCGTAGTCCTAACTTTTATGTTAACGCCTTGCTTATGTTTGCGTTCGCATTGTTAATGGCCTGCAGGTAGAGGTTAACTGTCTCGGGCGGAGAAAGGAGGAGGGCGTATCCTAACTTTTATGTTAACGCCATGCTTATGTTTGCGTTCGCATTGTGAATGGGCCTGCAGGGTAGAGGTTAACTGTCTCGGGCGGAGAAAGGAGGCGGGCGTAGTCCTAACTTTTATGTTAACGCCATGCTTATGTTTGCGTTCGCATTGTTAGTGGGCCTGCAGGGGTAGAGGTTAACTGTCTCGGGGCGGAGAAAGGAGGAGGGCGTAGTCCTAACTTTTATGTTAACGCCATGCTTATGTTTGCGTTCGCATTGTGAATGGGCCTGCAGGGGTAGAGGTTAACTGTCTCGGGGCGGAGAAAGGGGGAGAGCGTCCGCGGCGGCAACCTGCGCGAGCGAAGTGCGCCGAGGGCTCTTTCCGCGGAGGAGCGTCGAAGGAGCCCTTGGGGAACGCCCCCTCCAAATCCCGCGGGAGCTCTTCTCAGTCACAGAGGAGACGGCGGCGCTCCCAAGGAGCCCTATTGCGCGAGAAATGATGCGCTTTTAAGAGTCGGATTTCGGGAGGCAAGGGGCTGTATCAAAGGTGATACCACGAGTGCAGGAGGCATTTCGAATAAATCCATCCGGGAGTGATGTTTTTCCAGACCACTTCTCTGTCAAAAGAATAAGTAATTGACATGTATTAAAGCAAATAAAGAACATTTTATTCCAAATCGACACGATAAAATGAAATCCATAAACTGGGACGAGAAAAACTTGCTCTCATTGGTGCTCATAAAACAAAATTCAAAATCATTTTTCCGCTTCATTGTTGTTTATATTTTACGATTGAAATACTGGAAAGTGAATTTCTGTTTTCAAATGTGTTGAGGAATATTTTATACGTACACAGAGTTTTATGTAAATGGATTCGCTGCAAATGAAATTTTCACATGGAATTCTTCTTTGAACTAAATTGAAAAATAATGTTTTGTAGGTAGTTTCCCAACGTTTCGAAACACTTGAAGTGCGTAGGTTTTGAAGAGAACGTGAATACCAATTTTTAACTCATTCGGTCTAAAATTAACCTAACCTATGGATGGAAGAAGTTTTCGTTGAAGACTGTGTGCATCGATAACCACTATGTCATTTGTAAAAATAGAAATCCAAAGTAAATTTTTGAAACTTTGACGGAAGTGAATTTGAGCAGGTAAATTTCGTGATGTTCACGAGTCCTATATGAAATAATTTTAACACAACTTATTCCCCTTTTAGTGCCTACAAGACAGAGCGATTGATTGTAATATTTCGTAATTGTAACAAAATTTAAATAGCATATGCTGATTTATTAGAAATTCTATAAATCTCTTTCGAGCTCAAATGAAAAATTGTAGTTTTAAAACATGAAATGACTGGATTCTTCTCATGGTCGACATCAGCATATTTGGCATACATTATACAAAGAAAAATGTTCAATTAAGACCATTAAAACAGTGATTCAAATTCAAAAACACCATTAAACAAATATTTGTCACAAAATGAGAGAGTACAGATAGTTTATAGAGGAAGATGTTCCGCCCGGGTCAAGTTAAGTTGTTGCGGTTAATACACCGTATCGGAGGAAATTCCGCATCTTTGCACATCTCTTCTTCCGCCTTTAACAATGTGCTGAACGATTTCCTATTTTCCCTTTATTTACTGTACTAACCAGAAATGAAGTAGTGAAGTGTTATATATTGGGCTCACAAATATGGAGTCGCGTAGGGTAATGGGAAAGCACTCTATGCAAAGCATCCTGGAGCCATAAATTCTCCCAAGTGTTGGCCGAGAATTTAACACCTTAACCACAAGGTGGAAAATGAGATTGCTGCACCTCAGGCAGCCTTGTGTTTTATGACTTACCATATATGTTATGTTTATCAAGGCGTTTTAAATTTTCTCATTTATATTGCACCAATGACGTAAAATAAACACTTGAATTAAAATATTATTTTAATATACTAAATAATACTTTCAGAGAGAATGCTCATTTAGAGACAGCTGAATATATCATCAATGAGGTAATTTTAGCATATAATAGCATACCATAATAATACCATATGTATTCTATCTTCGGTACCATTTGTATTGTATTTTAAGTAAATTCAGTTTATAAAATGGGGTAATTGGTATGTCCCCAGTAACATCTAAACAGTTCGCAATGTCAATATATAGTTTTCGCACGATAACTCTAAATTATGGATGGGATGTCGGAGTTCGAGGTTGCATTGTCGATGGAATTGACTTCAGAATTCCAATTCATTTCATTAAAATGATTGCAACCACCTACAAATACGGGGACGGGGATCATTTAGGCGAACCACTTCCTCTTCCGGCAGTCTTTCCTGCGAATCAACGACATCAAACTCCCCTCTCAACCTTCCGACGCGAATGTTTGACAAGTCGCTACTACTGTGCAGAAAAGCGGTAGACGAACGACGCCGCGCAAGTGAAGAGGCGGATAAATGGCCTAGGCCCGCCTAAATTTATCGCCCCCAGCACAACACCGCGAAGCGCCTCTGCAATCCCACCGAGCGGACGCCGCCTAAAGATCCTGTTTGAAGCGGGGAAGGCCAGAGCGCGTGCGCGTGCGCGTGATGGAAGGCAGCGCGTGGTGCGCGCTCGTGAGTGTGTTTTCCCCGCGATCAATCTCCGCGTGCGGGCGATTGATGAGGCGGAGCAAATGTTGAGACTGAGCGCTAATGGCGGGCGACGACGCGAGGGAGCGGCAGGCGCCCGGGCCCCCTGGCGACTAGGGGCGGCCGAGGGGCATCTTAAAGGGTGACGCGCGGTGGTACGAGGTGAAAAGTCGCGGCGACCCTGCAAGTGGGTTCCCGAAAGGTTTTCTCGGGGTTCTCCCGATTCCTCTGTCTATTCACCAGTCTCCGACCGGATTAGGTGGCTCAGTACATGAATTGACGCTACTGCAGTGCCTCTAAGCTGGAGGTGCTAGGGTTCGAGTCCCGACGGTGCCAGGATATTTGACACTAGTTATATATCTAGGTGGCGTTTAGCCGAGATCGGGAGGAGAATTCTAGTGGCTGGCTGATCTGATCGGGTGGTTTCCGTGGTTTCTCCGATCAATACACCTGGAGCGCCTCTTACTGGGAGGTTCTAGATTCGAGTCCCGACGCCAGTAGGATTTTCGACACTAGCTTTCCAGCTACGTCGAATTCAGTCGCTGTCTGGAGGAGAACCCTAGCGGCCGCCTGCTCTGATCGGTAGTCTTCCGTGGTTTCTCCGATCAACACCAGGCGAATTCCGGGGCAGTACCCTAACAAACGGGCCACGGACCGCGCGCGATCCTTCCTTCCTCTTCCTTGTCTTATCCTCTCCCCTTACACACACACTTACACTAACATGCACTACACTACTACACATTCCGGGAGACCGGTCGGGAGCTTAGAGCTTGTACCGGCTGGGGCGGTGCCCGCTGGTGGGAAAGTCCTGTCTGGGGGGGGGAATCCCGCTAGCCGACGGTAGGTAGGCGCCGAAACTCGCCATCCAGCGGGGGAAGATCACCGCTATCTCTTGAAGGAAAGCATGCACTACACTTTTGGGACTCATGAGGTAAGCTGTTGACGCGCCAGGAATCACTATCCAACCAACTAAATCGAATTTGTGGGGCGCAAAGTGGGTTCCAGGAAGGTTTTCTCGGGGTTCTCTAGATTTCTCTGTCTCTACACCTGTCTCCAACCGAATTACGTGGCTCAGAGCATCAATTGATGCTACCCCAGTGCCTTTGAGCGGGAGATCCTAGTGATCGAGTCCAGACGGTGCCAGGATATTTGGTACTAGCTACAAAGGTCACGTTTGGTCGCGATATGGAGGAGAATTCTAGAGGCCGGTTGATCTGATCGGTTTTTTTTCGTGGTTTCTCTAATCAATACCAGATGAAAGTGGGAGCAGTAATTTAACAGACGGGCCACGATCCGGGGGTGATTTTCGTTCCTCTACCTTGTCTTATACTTACATACACTTACACTTAGATGCACTAGACTACCACACTCGTCGGGAACCAGACGGGAGCTGTGAGCTTGTCCAGGGTTGGAGGGTACCTGGCTGGAGAACAACGCTGCAAGCCTAGTAGGTCCGCGCGCCCCGCGGGAGAAGATATAGAACAGAATAGAATAGAATAGAATATTTATTTTGCTAATTAGGAATACATAGAATACTTCCGGTGGTAGCGTTTTCTAAGGAATTACAAAAATACCCAAAACAAACATCAAACAACATTAAAATATTAACATGTTACCAAATACAATTTTACAAAATTAATCTATTAACCATATTTACTTAGTCTAATTTAAAAATTTTTGACATTCTGAGGGAAAGTCTCCAACACTGCTGCAGGTAATTTGTTCCAATTTTGTATCGTTCTGTTCACACATGAGAATTTACCTAGATCGGTTCTCTGTTTTCTTTGCCGAATTTTGAGACCATGATCCTTCCGCGCGACGTAAGTTGGTTTAGATAGTCTTTCCCGTACTTCACCCCACGGACGATCCCCTCTTATTGATTTGAATAATGCACAAAGACGCGATTTCACTCTGCGTTTTTCCAAAGGTTCCCACGATATAAATTCAGAATTTGAACGTCCTCTTCTAACAAATTTTGCATCATATTTTTGTACTTTCTCAGAAATTTTATTTGCCCTAAACGATAAGGGTCCCAACATATAGAGTCAAATTCTAATATCGGACGTACTAGAGACGTGTACCCTAATTCCCTTGATTTTCCACTTTCTTTTCTAAGTATTCTAATTACAAAGTGTAATGCCTTCCACTGCTTTTACACTACATAATTTACGTGTTCTGTCCAACTCAGATCCTCATTTAGTACAATTCCCAAATATTTACAGCATTTAGCCCTCGGAATATCCTGTTTTCCTAATTTATATATGATGTCGTCTGTCTTTCTAGAACGCGAGAATCTAATAAACTTGCACTTGCTGGGATTTAATTTCATTTCATTTGTGATAGCCCATGATTCTAGTTTATCTAGATCAACCTGCAATATTTCTGTATTACTTGTGTTCTTAATTTCTCGATAAATTATACAATCATCTGCAAAAAGACGCATTTTTGATTAAATTCCCTGCCAAATATAATTAATATACGCCATAAATAACAACGGACCTAGGACACTTCCCTGTGGCACTCCGGACGTTACTTCCGCCCTCGAAGAGAAATTTGACCCGATTTGCACCCGTTGAGTGCGCGAGCTGAGATATTCTCGAATCCAGAGAGCAATTCTACTGTCTTTCTGTCTAAGCAATTCTTCTGTCACCGCCACCTCTCGCGATAAAACCCAGAAGACTACAGCACTTACAGGACAAGTGACCTTAGAAGTTAACACACCCGGAACCACTTATCAATCAACCACACATTTCGGGTGACCAGTAGGGAGCTTAGACCATGTTCCAGGAGAGGCGGTCCCCTAATGGCGGAAGATGAGGAAAACCCCGCAAGTCGATGTTCAAGTTGGCGCTTGATCTCACCATCCAGTTGGCGATGAACATCGTGACCTCTGGCGATAAACATGTACTACACTTATGAGACTAAGCACACAGGACCATAGCAATTCAGGTCCTCTGAAACTCAGAATAATAAATAAATTTCCCTTCCGTTACATTCCAGTAGCCTATCATCATTCATAACGTGACATTATCACAAACGCGTCGCAAGCACTAGCCCTATTTACGTGAGTTATATTCTTCTCTCGTTGTCGTCTCGAAGTGATGGCGGAGTAGGAGTACCCACGGGTTCAATACCAGTGGTAGATGCAGCTCGTTGGAATAAAAACTTTCGAGGAGATTCACAATTAATATTTATTAATTGAAGCAAGTTACAATTTTCCAATATGGCCGAAAGTATACAATTGTTTAACGAGACGTACTTACAGTGATACGGCTCCGAGCTGAATGCTACTCTTGGCGATTCGGCTCGTGCTTTTATATGCCACTGGTTAGTAATACATGATGACGATAGTAGCGATAATATGTTTGTGAGGCGTTTCCGAAGAGGAAGCGCCTGCAAAAGAAATCGAAAACAAATAGTAAATAAGATTGGAAACTGGAGTTTCCGTCATGGGCTGTTTATGTGACCTTCGTTCATGGAGCAATTATGTACCCAGAGGGGTTGCTACATAACTCGTGTGACTGAGGGTGGGAACGGGCAAGAGCCTACGCACGGCGGAGTGCAGATCTGCGCCATTTGCCCCTCACGCTGTCACTTCCGTGTAAGAGGCTAATTTCATGGACTCAAATTTAATTAAATAGCTATGTTCTTATTGGGAATCGGTTTTTACACGTCACCTTTTTAAGTTATTGGTCTTTATATTTAGCTTGTGTTGTTAAAACAGCACGTCCGTATTTTTACGCATAATTACTTGAAAAGTACTAAAATTTGCGAAAAACTACATGACCGTATTTCAAAATCTAACTTTAAGAAACAGATTTCACTAAGGGAGAAATCTCTGTCTTTAATATTTTATTTGTAACAAGACTCCGAACAAATTTGAACTTTTGCAATTTTCGAAAATTTAGGGTTTTTAACGAACCCGAGTCCTGCACCATTCTCTTAAACGTTTCACACTATCCAACAACAAAATGTAATCAAAATAGATGGATCAAAATAGATTTTGCAAATGTTCCAGATGCTGCATGTAAAATACCGCTCAAAATGAAAATATCGGTTTCAAATTCAAAGAGCCGCGACATAGATCGATTGAGGAATAACAATTCCGGAGAAAATCGGCTGAACTGTTTAGCCTCTAGCGTTGCTTACTGACAGACAGACGGGACGGACAGACTTGTTTTGCCGTCATTCGATTTTTCGGTATCAATGACCCACAAAATATGAATTCTGGCTCCACCACGTGTAACAGGATTTTTTTCAAAATTCAGCTTTCGGATTTATGCACTTTTTCGTTATCAGGTCTTTGTATTAATAGTTTTTCTGCCCGCACTGCCGTTTGTCGCCCAGCATTACATAACTTTGTCTCTGCTGCGTAGTGAGAAAGTAAAACCAATCATTGATCTTTGGTCTTAAAAACTCACCATTTTTGCTTTGCTAATGTTTCGAAATCACACACTGCCATGTTTGGCAGCGCAGAACCACGAAATGGCTGCTTTAGATAGATTGCAATTCGCGCAACAAAACGACGTAATGAACAAATCACAGCCGTCAAGAGTTAATTATTTAATTTATAATTTAAAAATATTATTAAATTTACGATTTTTGTGAAAGAATCAGTTACTAAGAGCAATTGATAACACACGTAATACTTTTATTTAAAGAAACAAAATCACAAAATTTGGTTGAATAGAAAGCTGAAGCGCATTTAAAACGAAATCTCTTTTTAATTACATGAAGGAATATGCCATATTCTCATGAATCCAGAATTAATGATCACGTGCTCCGGGTGACGCCACGTGGAACGCTGGGCTGCAAAATTTCACAACATGTTATGGGTTTTCAGAACTGTAATGCACAAATAATACTTCACCTAACTAATATATTGTACAAGAAGTTTCACAGGAATACAGGTTTGAAGAGAAGTAGAAGATAGACAACATCTGTAACACCCATTACAACAAAAATAAAAATACTGCAGTCTTAAGTATCTGCGTCGATAACAATTAATAATAAATGCGATCAGATATTGTGTGCGTCGTCGATGGGGATGTTGCTGACGTTTTGACCGACGCCTATAGGTAGTTTTCACAGCTAAAGTGCACAAGGATTTTTGCCTCTCTGGTTTCTATTGTTTGTTGCCCGGCTCTCGTTCGGTTGAGCAGCGAGGAATCCATATCTTCTCCAGCTTTGAAGAAAGCCGAAGGTCGAAACGTCGGGTACACTGTCTTTCGCGTAGCCCCTCAGGTCAACTAAGAAAACTCGCACGACTAGCATTCGCAAGCCAGATGCAGTTTTTGTTGTTGTGGTTGTTATAACTGTTGGGATTAGATTATTGTTGAGGTTGAGATTGTGATTATTGATAAATTATTGTTTCCGAGCGGGTCAACTCCTACCCGTAACTGTAGTGCATGTTGTATCCCGGGAAGTGCCGGTGATCTTCCCCCGCTGGATGGTGAGATCTGGCCCCGAACTTTCCCTAACCAGGTATCCCCAACCAGCGGAGCACCGGTCCAGCCGGGACAACATCGAAGCGCCCAACTGATCCACCGTCATGTGTGGTAGTGTAGTGCATGAAAGTGTATGTGTGTGCGAGAGAAAGGGGTGAGGTTAGGAAAAGGATGAGGAAGGAAAGATCGCGCGAAATCCTTGGCCTGTTTGTGATGGTAATGTTCCGGCATTCGCTTAGTTTTAGATTGCAGAAATCATGGAAAACTACCGATCAGAGCAGCCGGTCATTAGAATTCTCGTCCAGACAGAGGATAAATTCGACCTTGCTATGTAAGTAGTGTCCACTGCCACCGTCATCGGGACTCAAACCCAAAGACCTCCTGTATAGACGCACTCTGGTGACATCAATTGATACCCTCAGCAACCTACGCCAGTTTGTTGTTGTTGTGGTTCTATTTGTTGTTGTTCGTATTCTTAACAAAGAGTGGTCTTCAGTGAATCGCTGGAGGCAGTCCATTAAATGATGTACGGATAAAATAGTAAGTTCTAATGGCGCATTACAGTGATAAAGATAAGAAGGGAAATGCCCCAGACGTCGTCGCACCCAACTGGAGGAGAATTTCAACGCCCGGCAGATCTTGTCGGTAGTTTTACGTCGTTTCACACATCAATAGGAAACGAATTCAGGAGCAGTATCCTAATAACATGAGTATGACCGGGTGCGGTATTTCCTTCCCTTGTCCTATTGTCACTCGTTAATTAAACACACTCATACACTACAATATTAGTAGTAGTCGGAAGCTTCGAACTTGTGTCGGCTGGAGTGGTACCCGTGGGGTAGATATTGGAAGACGGAAATTCCTGCAAGTTGTTGTGAAGTTTTGCGCGGTTTTTGTGTAGGTATAGAAGAAATAAAAAGTGTGCGCAAAACTGAACTTTCATTGAGTGCCCCATTAACGTTAAAAATTATTTTTGTTAATAGTGGGTCAAAGCCATCATAACAATTTTTCTCTACTTCTGAATGAGGAACTATTTTCTGCTTTATTATACCAGTCACAATGCGAGAGCAAGCGAGCGCACATCACAGAATTCTGCTATTAGAACGCGTACCTAGTACTCTATTAACATGTTTGTTTTTAAAGCTGCAGAAATGTTCGATGAATGATATGAATTATAATTTCAGGAAGAAATTGTATAATTTATAATTTTATCGGGAAATTTGTTTTCAACTGCGGCGTTTTTTCCCCAAACTTTTTCCTTTATTGTGTACCCTCTTCTTTGTCTATCTGTCATTGTTTGTACATTATACCATTCATATTATTCATTAACTCTAATAATCTATTTTAAATGCACAATAATATTGTGTTTTTACGTAAGTTCATTCAGCCTAAAATACATTTTGCGGCAAAACTTTGAATTGCATATGCTTTCACCGAGTAAAAGGTTGTTTATTCCTTTAAAGTAATCGAGTAACATGCATCCACCAGTTTGTCTGTCACTCATGGTTAGCCCACTACCAATTCACCATTAGAGGCAAATGAGATTTCATTCGGAGTGCCTCGATTTCCGGGAGAGAACCTAGCGCAGACCTTCTCCTTTCTATGCGTCTTATCTATTTTTCCTCAGTCTTTTCATTAAATTTAAACTGGCGTCACGAAATACGTCTCAACCAATTTTGATTAGGTCTTCGTTATGTATTCAAAGAAGGATATATTTTTTTATTCCCTGTAATACTTGATTTTGCATTTTTTCTATCCCTTTTATATTTTTCATATTCATACGTGTGAATTTACTTGTGAATATGCTAACGTTCCCCTGTTTAATCTGCGTATTTAACCGGTCAAACACTACTTCACCAACGCTGTCCCTTTAGCTCCTTCGGGACAACTCCTCTTCCTCCATCTTCCCGTGAGCCATCGCTCACTCTGTCTTCTGCCTGCCCCTCTCGACTCATAAATCCCTCAGCCGGGTCGAAGGCGCTGAGAGCCTTTTCTGCGCCGGCCGTGTCCGTGCGATGCGCAGGTGGGGCCGAGGAAGAGAAGCCAAATGTTTGCGGAAGCTGTCGGCGATACATCGTAGTGTTTGTGGAGGGTATTTACATCTCTACGGAAAGACTCCCCAATCGCTTATCCGCAGCGGTAGCCCCTCGGAATCCCCCAAATAAGCCGTTGCTTCGATTGAGTGATGATTTCGGGCGCGTCAACGGCTCAGGTTGAAGTCACGTGACGTAAATGTAGTGTATGATTTATCGCGGGAGGCGGCGGTGATATTCTCTTCTGGGTGGTGAGGTTCAGTTCTAACTTATCCCTCGGCTTGCGGCTTTTCTCAGCTTTTGTCAACCGGGTATCTTCCACCATCGGGGCAATCTCTAAGCTCGACACTGCCCTCCCTCCTCATGTGTGGTAATGTGGTGCATGTAAGTGTAAATGTGTGTGAACAAGGGATGAGGATAGGACAAGGAAGAGGAAGGAAACTTCGCGCGCGGTCCCTGGGTCGTTTCTTAGGGTACTGCTGGGCATTCACTCAGCGTTGATCGGATAAACCACAGAAAACTATCGATCAGAGCAGCCGGTCGCTAGAACTCTCCTTCAGGCAGCGACTGAACTAGACCTAGATATGTAGCTAGTGTCCAATATTCTGCCCCCGTCGGAACTCGAACCGCGGAATCTCCCGCACCGATTATTCGGCGACATGCATAGAAAGTATACTTTAAGATGCTATTCAAAAAGATTTGATTCCAAAATTGATTAATTAAAGAAGGTTTGAAAATGCTCCTGTCGATAAAACATGAAACCCCTCAGCATCCACTATGGAGTTGGGACTATTTGTTTTATTTTCTAATATCCGGTCGAAATAAATACAAGAAACTTCAGAACGAACTTTAGAAGATTGCGTCGAGATTGTATCTCTTTTGTATTGTTAGTGTAACCTGTGATCTTCTTTCCTTTTCACAATAAGATTGATAGCCTACGTCATCAATGCCCAAGTGACCCATCTTAGAAATTTTCCATTTTAAGTGAAGAATGTTTAGCACATAATGGCATTTCATTAGTATTAATAGTATAAATATGGTGCACAAGACAGTCGCAATTCAGAGCTATCTTCATGTTAAAACCATACGGAACACACGGCCACCTTCATGTTAAAATTGTTGTACCTCAAATTTTATTATCTAAGATTTGTCGCTTTTCTTGTGTTTCGGCGTCATCTTTTCTTGTCTCGACACCATTTTGTTTATTGTACTTTATTTTTTATGCAGCACAGAAAATACAGAGACTAAATACATATCCATTTAGACTTCAGGCACGACGCAGTAGAAGTCACTGTTTTAAACCATGAATCTGTTTACAAGCGTATGTTTCTGCCCCTACACATACAAAGACCCACACTTCGTCGAATTTATATTTGCATATGTGGCGATAGATATGTGTTTGAGTACAGATTGCATCACTAAATATTAGAACAGCATTTGGTATTTGGTAAGGGACTAACATCATACATCAGTAAATACAAATATTTTTAAAATGTAAAATGATAATATAAATATTGAATCGTCTATTTTGCCTCGACAAAATATTATTTTATATTGGCAGGATTAAATTGGTATTTTAATCCATGTGAAATGTGACAGCATAACATAAAATCAACATTTCTGCCAAAAATTACATAAATAATGAAAGCCATATTCGGACACACACATTATTTCGTGCATTGGTATTAATAATTTCTGTAACTTCAGAAAGAAACTTCTTTTAATTTTGGGAAGGCCCCTTGGTTTTCAAACATGAATGTTTTCATACTTAGCGTATGTACAACATTGGTTTTAATAAATATTTGTGTCATTATTGTAAAGCAGTAATGTTTGAAGATCACAATGTATTTCCAATTTGCAAAATATTTTTATGATAGTTTCTGTAAAAACATTTTATTTCTCCTAATCGAGCCAATCAAAACCAAAAAATATTTATTTTAATTTTCCGGGATAGAAAGTAACCCTTACATACATTTTATTGTAGTACCTATTATATAGATTTATTATCCAAGACAGAAGAGACATTTTCAAAGTTTATAATATATTTTCTGATATAAGGGAAAATAAAGAATGTGTTTTTGGAGGGAGACTAATTAACTGATATTCAAGAGTGGGGATAGTGGAGTAAATTCAGGAGTGGGGATTCAATAGTGGGGAGTGGGGATAATATGTATCATCATTGTTTTGGGCTTTCGCTCTTCTCTGAAAAGCTTGGCGAACCATCCTAAACAAATTTACAAGTGTCTCACAGGTGGATTCTATTTGTAAACACTATGCAATTACATTTGTCTCCCCCACGATTTTAAAACGTTTTAGACACCAGGGATTTACGTAGCAAATCCATTTTAGATTCACACAGAAAATCTACATTCCCCTGATATTTTCATTGCGCTTCTTGGCACTTGAAATTTGCATTGTGCTCATGATTACTGAACTCTGAAGGAAACTCAGAGTGCTATATATTGTCTTAGTTTATTCCATATTAAATTCAAACTGTATACTGTTCAAATTTTATAATTGTCGACCGTTTCGGAGCAAAAAATTGTTCTTTATAACGTCTGAATTTGAATTAAATGTATAAGTTCCACACTTTGTGTAAGGTTTATGCTTGACTGAGTGTAGCAAGAATCGTTTCACTGAAAAGGCCTTACACCTATAGTCGTCAAACCCTAACTTCGAACTCATCAGACATTCACCGAGCTGCAAAATCATTTGACGTACTGCAGTGCGGACATTCTGTAAGTCGCTGGTTGATGCAGAAATCTCTTCCGACCACAGCGCTCTTGATACTTGGCAGGTGTAAGCGATGCGGGAAGTCTTCCCATGAAATGGCGACTCGTCATTGTAAATTTATTCTCTAGTGCCCAACCTTTCCTCAGAATAATCGCAATTCGCGAAGTCAGGAATTGATTGTTCAGGGAAAAAGGCTTCATGCCCACCTTCCAAAATGTTTGGGGGGCTAAGAGCCCCTTTTGCGCATGCCTAATGGTATAAAAAATTCCTAATTTTTATGTGTTACAGTTATTCCAAAGAATTTAAAGGATACCATATTGTACTTCCCTAATTAGGTTTTTGCTCCCTAAAATTCCAGGGACAACATGATTTCTTGCAAAATAATAAAAGGGAAGTTTCTTGTGAATTTCACGCAAAAAGGCTACGAAAAGTTCAATGATAAACGAAATAGTAACAATATTTTGAGTTTTAAAACGTAACTTCTGACATCGTACGTGCCAGACTCCTCAAAAAACTTAATTACGATAGCTTAAAGCTTAATAACGAATATTTAGTCCTAAAGAACCACAATTCAAAGTTTAAACGTTGAGATATTGCGACTTCAATTTGTAATTAATGGCGTAGCGATACAAAATGTATCATATATTTGAAATTCAAGTGTTATAATTGACGTTTTCTGAAATATGTTTAACTTTAAAACGGCAATATCTTCAAAAACTAGAATTTCGATAATGTAGGTTTTTATTTAGCAAAATCCCCTTTATTTATACAAGTAGACCCGTTTCATACGGGTACCCATTTCAACACATGTGTGGGTTAGACCCGAGATTTTCTGAAACCAGCAGACCGCTTGGCCAGTCTGCGGGTATTTAGACTTGCATCTGCTAACAGACAAATCAGAATTTTACAAATTATTCACTTTTAAAGAAAGAAAATGCTACAATAAAGTACTTTTATTTTCCATTTCCAGCTGGCTCGACTGAAGGCATATATTTAAAACATCAAGATCTGAGCGAACAATGATGTCATCGTTTTAAAAGAATGAGCACTTGAAGAATCTGACGAAGATGAAAAGGGGAAGCTGCGTGAAACGACAGCAAATACAAAGAGACGAGAAACAAAGCGAAGCAATCAACGCGGTAATGAACAGAGATTGGGGAGTGGAAAGGCGGTGAGGCCCTTCACTTTCAATTCCTCTGTCCCCAATATATCACATGTACAATGAAGCATTAATGAACCTGTCGAAACGCATGTTGGACTTTTAAATCTGGCCACAATTTAGTTTCTAACGATTTCTGGCAGTTTGAAATCTAAATTTTCCATATCTTGTACCCTGTAAGCGCTGAGAGCTAGAAGAACATAGTATGAGTCAGAACAGTTTGCCACATTGAAATAATTTTGTTCTTGGACATCTTCTATTAACATTTTTGGCAGAAATATTATCTATTACGTTTTTTTGAATTATGGCTCTGATTTAGAATAACACATGAATCATGAAAAAAATGATGAAAATTAATAACCCCCAAAACCCACATCATCAACAATATCGAACACGAAAAAAAGGTATTTAGAAAGGGTAAATTGGCACGAATATCTCTACCATGCTAATTATGACCGGTGTAAATTTTACATGTACGACGAGGCCTAATTTATGTTACGTCTGCAGTTTACCGGAAGGTGTAATTTCTAATTAAACAAACCAGCACATACACGACAATTCGAAATCAATCTAATTATAACTTCTTTCCTGTATGGGTCCGAATACTCTAAAAAAATAAAAATATTTGATATGTAAAACAATAAATGAATAAAAACTTCAGGAATTCCAAGTGACTGAAAACACTTAACGAATTTCAACAGTGTTTACAAAATTAATTAATACCCCCCCCCCCCTAAATTTGACATTAATTCCTATCCAGGATATCTCCAATTTTCTTTCAAGATTCCTTTAGGCGCTTATCCATTTCGTTCTTCCGTTAACTCTTTTAAAGGATACTCATATCAGTTTTCATCCACTCTAGTCCATTCTCTGTTTCTCCATTATTTACGTGGATTCTGTTTACACAATAGTTAACAAGTATTTCATGCATGAATATTATTGGGAATTATTAATTGAGAAAATAGTAGTATTTATTTGCTTTAGTTACTACATTGTAATAAAAAACAAAGAGTAATATTATTTCCAGAAGAAACATATGTTTTATAGCAATTATAATTACCTTACCAGTATGAGAAAGTTTGAGATAAGGCTACCACCACCCAATGGACAAGTATATCATTTCATTCAGAAACTACAACATAATATTATATAAAGGAAATACACAAATTTTTAGACTTTTTCTTGTAATTTAGGAGCGTAACGTGGGATCTGATAAAACCGCATAAAAATCAAATTACTATCAACCAAGGAAACCTAGAAAAGTTTACATCACATCTAAAACTGGACGGACTACATAGCGTATCTAAAAGGAAAAGTTCATGTGAATGATTTTCAGTGTGTTGCAAAAACATTATTTGTGCTTGGGGTCACATGTGACCCCAAACAGAGTCTTAAAGGCAACAATCACTAGGATCAATTTTGTGTCGTTCTGTCATCCTTCAAATTAATTGTTCAATTTATAAAAAGTACTCACAATTACTTCTACTCTCTTTGACGTCCAATTAAGCTTTCCCCATCTCCACAACATATTCTTCAAAAAACTCGCCACACGCTATTCCTCTTCCCACATTTTATTTGAAAAGAAAGAAAATAGTCCAAACAAGTTCATTACTATGCTTTTTATTTATTAATTTAATTAATTTATTCAACAATTGTTCCTCGAATTTGCCAAATATTTATCACATGTTTTTCTTTTTAAAATTGGCAATTCTTTATTTCTGTTTCAAAAAACCTTTAAATTTTGCGCAAGTCACGGCACATAGTGTAAACACAATGTTTTACCGAATTGTTATCTAAACAAGCTAATAAATTTATGCCATTGCATAACCCAACCGGTGTATTTCAAATTACTTGACAATAAAAATAGTTACCAAAAACAATAATTCATATTACTACAGTTAAACAGAGTAAAAATACATTTAAACAGTTACAGGAAACTTAGGAATTATAGAAAAGTAATTATTAAAAGTGAAAAACATTAAAAATAGCATGTAAACAGAAACATATTAATAGAAATATTAAATATTAATACACAAATAAGGAATAATACATCAGCAATAAACACATACAACTCTTGAAAGCTTACAAAAAATTTACAAATTCCACGTCTCTCATCTAGCATATTAAAAATCATACCTTGAAAATACAGTGTCGTAAACATAAGAGTTGCTGAAGTTTGTCTTCCAGAAGGTCTCAAACAATATAGAATGGAACGAAAATAACAAATTCAGGAAATAAAAATATTTTTTCTTGTAACGCTTCTACTTGTTGTTTTGTGGCTTTTTGTGTTCTTTTGTGAGAAAAACTTGTCCTGTTTCCAACATATCACATAAACTAAAGAAATTAAAATAGAAGACACTTTATTACACCGCAATATTTGGCAAAGAGATGTAGAAGCGTCTTAATCGATTGGGAAGTAAAAATATCGAAAACTGGAGATATGTCGAAACAGGAGATACATCGGAAAATAAATTCGCCAATTGCCCGGTACGACTAACATATAAGTTTCTTCACCGTCGCCATGGCCTACCACCGTGTTTGGTGAGTTGGTGAATGAAGTGATGTCTCTGCAGTGCCTCTGACCGCGAGGTCCAAGGGTTAGGGTCCGGACGGTGACAGGATATCCGATATTAGTTAGATAGCTAGTCCCAACTCAGCCGCTATCTGGAGGAGAATTCTAGCGTCCGGCTGCACTGATAGGCAGTTTTTCCGTGTTTTTTCCTTCAATACTAGGCGTATTCCAGAGCAGTAACCAGCCACGAACCACGGTTGAATTTTCGTTCCTCTTCTCTCATCTACCTTCACGTTTTACGTACAAACTTACACTTTGATACACTACTCAACCACAGAAGCCGGGAGACTAGTCGGGACCTTACAGCTAGTCCCGGCTGCGACCGTGCCCCGTTGGTACCTAGTTGGGTATGCGTCAGATCAGGCCCCCCAGTGCAGGAGGATCACCGCCACCTCTCGCACTAAATCGTTCACAAAGTTCCGAGACTAATGACCATAGCAGTGGGCGAGTCCGAAAAAAACTAATCTGTCAATATTTCTATGGTCTCCCCCACAAAATTTTCGTCGCAAGAGACGGTCATGCTGACCTGGCAATCCCACGACCAGTGGCGCAGTAGAGACGAGGGCGACAAGCGGGGCATCTTCGCCCCAAAAGGGCGAAGATGAAGAGCGATGGCCGAGGGGCGAGGCGAAGAAAGAGGGGCCAAAGGCGTGGGGCGGGGTCGAGAGACGAGGGGCCATGAGACGGTAGGGGGGGGGGGGGGGGGGAGGGCACAGGGCGAAGGGAAGGGGGGGGGCCAGAGGGGTGAGGCAAAGGGCAAGGGGTGATGGGTGAAGGGTGAAGGGCGAGGGCATTGAGCGACTGTGAAAGGGGAGGTGCGAAGGCGAAGGGCGAGGGTGATGGCGGGGTTAGATTGATTGATTGATTTTTCGTGTTTCTGGGCGCGTCAATTACTTTGGTCGTTAGTCCCGTTAGTGTAGTGCATGTTTTTTTTCTCGGGAGATGGCGGTGATCTTTCCCCGCCGGATGGCGAGATCCGGCGCCGACCTACCGTCGGCTAGTGGGGTTTCCCCCTAACCAGGACTCTCCCACCAGCGGGGCACCACCCCAGCCGGGACAAGCTCTAAGTTCCCGACCGATCTCCAAGAATATGTGATAGTGTGGTGCATGTTAGTGAAAGTGTATGTGTACGGGAAGAGGATAGGACAAGGAAGAGGAAGGACAGATCTCGCGCGGTCCGTAACCAGTTTGTTAGGGTACTGCTCCGGCATTCGCCTGGTGTTGATCGGAGAAACCACGGAAAACTACTGATCAGAGCAGCCGGCCTCTAGAATTCTCCTCACAGCGACTGAATTCGACCTAGCTGAAAAGCTAGTGTCGAAAATCCTGCCGCCGTCAGGACTCGGACCTAGGACCTCCCGGTCGGAGGCGGGGTTAGAGGAGCGAACGGTAAGGTGTGAGGGCGTAAGGCGAGGAGCTAAGGCGAGGGCGAAGGGCGAAGGGCGAAGGCGAGGGCGTGGCGTGGGGCGCATCTATTGCTCGTCGCGTGTATCGCCTCTGACAATGGAGCTGCCACTTATTCAGAGCCTATCGATTTCCATGTTCATAATCCATATGGATGACAGCTTTGTGCGCACAATAAAAGCATTCGACACATAAATTGAATTCCAGCGAAGGGGCTGCATTCAAACGCTTCCCTCTTCCTTTCTCACTCTCTTCTCCTGCCGCGCTGGCGCCCTGCGCCGATTCACACTTGCCATCCAGAGCATTTCTCATTATTTCACTGTGACAATTTGAATATTATACCTTTTTAAACCATTTTAGTAGCTTTTTATTTTATCCTCTATAATGCAGGGCCTTCTTACAATCAAGATTTTGTAGGAAAATATTACCCCACCGAATATTTGTTAAATATTTTCTTTATTTTAAGAAGAAGAATCTAGTTCCATTACTCAAGTTTATCTCTCTTGAGAATAAGTTTTGGCGTTCAAGAATATTTCATGATTCTTCCAAACGTCTTAACATGGTGGATTGCTTAAACTGCAGAAATCTCCGTAATATGCAATTTCCCAGTATGTTAGTTCACAAACAAATATTATTTTCGATCCTCTTACTGCCCTACAAGTTAGAAGCCTTTATTCTGTCTTGACATCTTATACATCCACTGTTAAGGCTTCGAAATGGTCATTTTTAGCTTTTTGAGAGAGCAATAAAGATACAATTTGATGTGTTGATCGTCTCACAGAAAGACAAGCGATCCTGATTCCTGGTATGTAACAATTATGTTGTCAGCACATGCAAGCGTTAGAATCTGTTTGCAAACACTAAATAGTATATCAAGCACCATTTTATGTCACTTGTTTTGGCGTTATATTCCCGTGTTTCGATTAAATATCGGCGTGGCCGCTGTCAACAGGTCTGGACAAGCACACGTTCAAGATGCATTCATGACATGGCCGGCGAAAAGTGTCGACTCTGTTGATACTTGAATGACGGTTAACCGCTCTCGAACACGCGAAAAATAGCCTCCGCTTAGCACAGAAACAGGCTTTTGGCTCGCGTCTCGACAAAGTAAGCAAAACGGCGTCTTCGTGGAGTTTCTTTAACTTCCTAGAAACTTTGGCGTCTGGCGGTTGCTTGTCCAGACAATGTTGCGCTCTGGTTGCGACGCTGAGAAGTACAGTAGTTTAAATGTAGAATATGACTTCGCGCGTTATTCTCTCTGCATTTAGTCTCTGCGGTTTTTTGAGGAAAATAAACTCTCCTGCTTGAAAATATACGAGCTTAGACTGAGTTTCTATCAAGGAGGGTTTATAAATGCTCATTAAATGTTAGACGCCAGAGATAAATAAAACGCGAAAGCAATGTGATAACATCCATACATCTATGCATCTATCTGTCACTCTCTCTCTCTCTCTCTCTCTCTCTTCTCTCTCTCTTTCTGTCTCTCTCTCTGTCTTTTTTCTTCCGGAGTATTACACCTGAAATGCTTTCTGTGAATATGTGTGGCATAACGTATATCAAATAATTCAATTCAGAATATTCTAGAAAATCAAGCCGAAGTTGGGACCTTTTGGAAATAATATGGATCTTCTCGCACAAAAATTCAATGTCAATAAGAAAGCTGATGTAGCCTCTAAACTGTCCAAATCATTGACACGTGCCGACATTCAAATTCAAGGCACTTTCCAAGACTTCAAAAAGTTTGTAAAGGACTTCTACCTCGGTTATTGGGACTCTAACTGAAAGTTGAATGTATCCAAACTCGATTTAGACAGACAATCCATACTTGACCCAGGCCTCTCCGGAAAACACTTTAAGAGGACAGAACAGGTTGTAATTACAAAACTAAAGATATGTCATTTTAATCTCAATTTCTTCTATTTATTCAACGGGTCAGATCCAGAACCCATCGAAAGTCTGGTGCAGCAGACTCCACCTCTCACCTCGTTCTTAAATGCCCCGCTACAGTGTAACCGTCACGTATCTACCTATCTATTTCGTAGTACGCCGAATTACAGAAGTAAATCTGTTATTTACTTGTTTCGTGACGTGTGATTACACCGTCACACAAATCTGGGAAGATCTCAAATTATGGATAATTCCCTATCGGTGGTGGGTTCGTCTTTGCTAACTAATATTCATTTAACAAACAAACACAATTTCATAGTTTTAAAGAACAAGTAACATATATTCTTTCCAATATGATCCTTCGTACACTCACGTTCACATATTCTCCTACGTGATTACTTTTCCTTTTGATTACACAATGGTAGCTAACTCCCTACCTAAACTGCAGTTTTCTGTAGAATAATAGTGACTCTGATCTACATTTACACGAAACAAACAGTAAATACATATGTACACTTCTCAAAACAAATTATCTCTTAATGAAACCCACAATTCACAATTTAAATAACCATCCTGTAAAAAAATACATACAAACAATATACCAAAATTCACTAGTACCTTTTCAATCTTAAATAATACTACACTCAATATTTACACTTAATATTCAGCTTCTGCGTGACCTCTCAGTGCAAAATTCTGTCAATCAATTTTAATTCCAGAAACAATTTAACAGCTTTCATTCATGTTCAAAACCTTTTTTACATAGACAATTCCTCTTAAATGATTTCAAATAACATCAAGTCAATTATGTATGAATTTAGATAAAGAATTATACACAAGGACGACTTTTATCAATAAACATAAAAATTATTTAGATCTGATTTCTCTTACGACTGCAAAAATAAATTTACTGGTTATCAAGACTAATATTTAGTAAAACTTGTCCGATCAATGTCTGTTACTGAGGGAAGCTCATATTACAACGTTTTAATTTGTGCAATCATAATTCTATCTTGAAAGTTTTCCAAGCTGCAATTTAGTAAATATTCTTTCTGCTTTTCTGTGACTCACGACCGGCGAATTCTCCAAGCTGGTCCGCGCTGAGTAGACGGCTGTCGAGCGACGTTCACGCCCAAGGTCGTCGTTGTCCTGCGACGGTTCGTGCGCTGCCGACCGCGATGGAATCGGAGTATTTCCGTACGCCTTCTCCTCGTTGTACAGCCTAGTTAAACCACAGCTTACACGAAGGTGATGGTCGCGTTAGAATGCGAGTCCAAAACTCCAAATTATAACTTTGTTTTAGTGAAAGTTGAGCCAGTTGTTGAATAAACTATGCTTTTTGGAATTATCAAAATTCTCCAATAGAATTTTCGAAATGAAATCCCATAAATAAAAATGAAATAGAATAAAAGTAGAATAAGTAACTGCTCAAAACTAAAACTGAAAAAGCTTTTAATAAAGCTTCATTTCTGGTATTTTCCACGTGTCCCTCGTCGGTTGTGTGGTGGAATAGTACCCATCTAATCACTTCAGCGTCTCGATCCGGAAAAAAAGACAATCTCGTCCGAGTCAAGCCTCATGCCACATTCGCATTTCTACAAAAGTTCTGATTGGCTAGGGCGAAAGTACGTTCAGAAATTTGTTTCTAGGTAACGCCATCTCTTCGCTACTCTAGGAACTATTTGTAGGGCAAGATGTCGGGTATTGTCACTTCAATATTTCTTTTGTCATGAGTGTAGCCGATGACAAGCGGTTACAACAGATAATGCATTAAAACATCAGAAAATGGAAGGAATCCTAAAATCATTGCTTCGTTCCACAGACGGGTGTGCCAATGTGGTAAAGCTCTTATAAATGACAAAACTAAACAGCCTTTGATAGCTATGAACATTGAATTAGTATTTTAGTTAAATTAAACATAACATGTAGTGAAAATGTAATTAGGTTTGTCAATATTTATTCTTGGTAAATTGTGACTAGTATGTTTGTCCACCCAATTGTATAAATAAGGGTTACTGATACCTAGACGTTATATAGCGACCTAATATAAATGAAATAAAAAAAGATTAAAATTGAAAGTGAAACCTCCAACCGTTTTTTCTTCTTTCTAGGGTTTTTATATAGCCGACAGCCGGTTACCCTTTACGTCCCGATGGGACGCATATTCGACCATACACTAGACACCAACACACTTGCGGGCTCCTCTGATCTGGGGTCAGCAGAACGCGAGGCCCTCCGCGACAACACATCAGGGAACGAAAAGGTATTGAATACCGGTAAAAAATACCGGCATAATACCGGTATTTTTCCATACCTTTTTCAAATACCTTTATTCATTTATACCGGTAAAATACCTCTATAGGACGTCTATACCGGTATGGACGTCCATAAAGGTTATACCGGTATTATACCGGTATTTTCAATGAAGAAATATAGCTTTCCATCCATACATGTTGACAAAATAGGTTGCTTTAGTTAATATCTCACAAAATGTTTATTAATCAAATATCATTTCATAACTGATATTTATTGTTTAAATTATTATTTTGTGTATATATATATATATATATATATATATATATATATATATATATATATTAAACAACTGTATTAAATTCTATTCTTATTATTGTAAATGTTTTGTGTTCGGGCGTTTACGTTTTGCATACGTTGTATGTATTGAAACCTCCCTTAATTTAAACTTCGGAAAAGTTGAAATATGAAATAATAATTATTGGTTCCATTGAAGAGAACCTTTCTTAGTGTCCTTCATCGAGGCTATTTCCCATCTGACCTGAGAGATGACCTAAGTCTGTCTTTGTATTTCGCACATGGAGAGGCTGTCAACGTATGCGCCGTGCCGTAGGCGTAGGACCGTTTCTTCCCTCCCCGACCCCTCCTTCGGCGAACTGAGGAAGCGTTGACACCTTGAGATAATCACAAACGCTCAGGCTTTCAGGCCCAGTTTTGTTTTGTTAAAAAATGATTTCCTTTTACTTCATTTCACAATTAAATCTTAATAATACATTAATAAATAGGGCTAAAATAAAATGTTATTTTCCTAGTTTATATTAAGGGTTTAATATATTATGACATTAACTGCAAATATTGAGAAATTTGTAATAAATGTAAATTATTATGTTATTATTATTACTATTATTATTATTATTATTATTATTATTATTATTATTATTATTATTATTATTATTATTATTATTATTATTATTATTATTACTTTTATTACTATTATTATTACCTATTAACATTGCATGTGGGCAAGGGTTCCCTTCTACGCGGGTAGCTTACATTGTAAAATGCATCTGGAGGAGCCCACTTCGAGAAAAGTGTTTCTTCCTTAATAATAAGAAATATATACTAACATTATTAATTAATAAAAAGAGTTTATTAATATTAACATTTTTTCTTTTCAATTAAAATTAACATTTAATTGAATTAAATTTATAAATTAACAAACAAAATGATAAATTAATTTACACAAATTTAATGCAAACATTTAAAATTTAATTAGTATTAATATTTTAAAATATTTATTAAAATTAATTAATATTATATAGTACTATTAATATTTTTTCTTAATGAAATTTCTTAAATAATACATGGGTGTAAATTAAACATGCTTCAATCATTAATTTTGAATTAAACATAACGCATCTGTTTCCTCGCGTAAGAATAGTTAATATGTCTATTAGCGTTCAATGTCATTTTTAATATTGTTTTAGTTATAATTATGGTGCAGAATAAGGAAACTGGGCCAACTGAAAAAATTATTTTCGGGAATGTTAGTGATACGATCAAATTTAAGCAAATAATCGTATTTAGTGATAAACACAGTCATGCAAGAAGGAAGTTTGGTATGCGTGGGAAGACTCATTTATGGATAAGAAGACATGTTTCTCCATTTTTTATCGCTACTAGAAAGGACAAGATTTATACGGAGAAATTCGATAAATTTTCAACACTCTATCACGTGTCGCCAAGCTCTGCGCCCGGACGTGAGGTCCAAGGTCAGCGAACGAGCTCGTGTTGATGTCTGCGAAAGACCGTTGGCCGGTCGCTCCGTCTGACGACAGAACTCGACTACCCAGTCAACGGCAGAACTCGACCTAGCTATAATAAGTGACGAAAATCCGCCACCCTCGGGACTCGAACCCTAGGACCTCCCGGTCAGAAACTCAGCCGTGTGTAGTTGTTTCCTCTGAGTCATCTCAGCGGAAAATATCACAATGAATTTCCCCCAAATACCTGTATGATTGTACTGAAATACCGGTATTTTCTTATGAAAATACCGGTATTTTGATGAGAGAATACCGGTATAATACCTTTAAATAGAGGTATTTTACCGGTATAGACGTCGGATAAAGGTAAAATACCTCTAAAAATACCGGTATTTGACGTCTTATACCGGTATTTTTAAAGGTATTTTGAATAAAGGTATAATAGAGGTAAAGGTATTTGTATACCGGTATAAAATTATTTTTATTACCTATTATTTCGGTATTCGGTCCCTGCAACACATACATACAAAGACAAGGGCAAACAACCATGCCCAAGGGGACTCGAACCCGCGACCCTTCGGACCGAAGTGCTCTTTTGGAACTTTGGAACAAAAATTTGGAACTTTTCTATATTCATTTCCACAGTATAGACATGAATAGTGAAAGAAGACAAATTAGAACTGAAAAAGTCGTTCAGTAATGATTTACCACAACTAATGTAACAGAAGAAACTAAAGCTACAGAAGAATTAAACGAAATAGAAATTAGCTCGAAAAATACAACAAAAAGTTCGCAAAATAACAAAAAGAGTAGTGGAGTTACGAATGGGTTGGTATAGTGAACTGATGTTACACCATTACTACTTATAAAGTCTGTACGTCTGCCCGTCCGTCTGTCTGTCCAACTATCCGCCTGTCCGTCGGTCTGTGAACACTACTAGCTCGTAAATCATACCTAGGAGTTTTTCCAAAACGAATTTTCTCTCACCGGCTTGACTCGAAGCTTTGTGATTTTGAAAACCATTCTTTAAAATGTGGGGGCCCTTTATATAAAGCCACAGGGATATTTTCAAACTTTTCTCAAGAATGGCTCCAGATTTCTTCCATACATTTTAAAAGAGTAGAGCACTTAAAAAATGATATAGGTATGTTTTTCTCTGTTAACTCCAGAAAAATTTGAAAAGTTTGAAAATATTTCTCCTTATTCCTTCTATTACAATATTAAAGATAGATATTTTTACTTCAAGTAATTTTTTCCCGTAGTTAGTTCTTTCCTTAAGGTCATGTACATTTTAAAAACAATTAGTAGTCTTCGCCCAACATTGCGTGCAATATGTGCAATATTAAAATATAATAAAAACATTTTTATTATATTTGTTCGTGAAAAATCTTGTATAATCTACAAAATGATATCTGATTACCCTTGAAGAGTAATATTACACTTTTTTATGGTATCGAGTTCAATTAGTATTGTAGTGTTTGTTTAGATCTGAATGTTTGTTTGTTACATTATTAGTGCACAGAAGTATTAGGTTTAAAATCTTTGTTTTGTTATTCTTGCATGTTAATTTGAGTGAGCGAGCTACCTCTCGCAGCTGACAATTTTGTTTTTGTGCACAAAGGTGATGGAGATCCCACACAGTCTTTCTAAGGGATCCCTAATTATTTTGCCCATCACATTTGAATGCAATGTTGTAATTTCTATGTTAATGGCAAAATAAAGACATTTTGAATTTTTGAATTTGAATTTTTGAAAAAAACATTTTTGTCAGAAATGGCTTCAGATATTTTCTTTAAAATTTTGGTGAAGATAGCACCAAATTTACTCTATAAGATGACATAAACGCCGTATTCCTCTATTCTTTTTGTTGGATAAAGGGGAGTTATCCATCTTCTTCCGCTTAGCTTCGACACCGGCGAAATCTAACTTTCTAAAAACTAAACGCGACAAAACACTTTGGTCTTTAACCGTCCAGACAAACAGGCGGAAGTTGAGGGCAGTTACACGACGAGAGAAGCAGTTCAGGCTTGCCAGTTTGGTCTATAGTTTCAATCCGTGGCCATCTATGTTATCCAATTGCGAATGCCATTGAGTGGTGTCAAATTCTACAGCAAAGGCGATGCAGTATGAGTGGTGGTATGTTTTTCTCTCGTCACTCTAGACAAATTGTATGTTTGGAGTATTTCATAATAAACGGCCACGTGGGACATGGTATTCCCTAATTGAACGATCTTCAATTTTGTGGATTATTTCGATCACAACAGCCGACTGAGTCCTGTTCGTGTGAGTGGTGTGACAAGCGTTCTCGGTTCTGACGGTGTTGCTAAGCGGACGAGCGTAATTATTAGGCTTCGTCATGTTCAATTTGGGCGGACATTTTGTGCATTTCTCAGTCTGTAGACAGCAATTACTAAGCTGTGTGTAGCAGTCCTCAACTGTTGGTTGCTCATGAGGAGCGCAACGTGTTCCACTAGACATTGCGTTACGCATGACATCCAAAGCAGCTGGCATCCCCCAGGGACTTCAAATATTTTATAATGTAATTTTTCCAACGTGTAATAATTTTATATTTCATGTGTAACTATTTGTAATTTAAGTTTCATTTATTATGTGTGTTTTACCAAGCCAAAACCGTTTTTTCATATGCTGAATACTATAATAAATCCTACCATTCACATACTCAAACAAATGTAAATGTCTCTTCATTATTATTATATTCGGGCTACCCATTTGTATTGCTTTTATTGTATATGCCGGGGAAGTAGGGATTACTACCCAAATTAATGAAATATTATTCTCCGTTCACAAGTGTTGGTAATCATCCTTATCACTTTGTTTTGCAAAAATTACACAAATATAACTTTTTGTGTTGTCTCTTGGTTCTTAATATTTACATTAGAGGCAATTTGTTTACTTTATTGCATTTGTGAATACAAGTGCTTCAAAAGATGTTTTATAAAGTTTATGGAAAACTAAAAAAAAGTTTGTGAAAATGACTCAAATTTCCGCATTTTCAGAAACGCTCAAACGCCTTTTCGTCAAAAAAGACTCCAAATTTTTTCTTCAAACGTTTCTTATGTATAGTGCTAATTGCACTCTTTGACATAACATAAAATTCATATTGTTACAAAAATTACACAAATGTAATTTTTTTAAATATCTAACGCCGTTAATATGCACATTTACAGCAATTTGTCTACACTATTGCAGTTGTGAGTGAATGTGCTTTAAATGACTGAATAAAGTTTTTCGTAAACTCAAATGTTTTTTGTGAAAAAGAGCTTCAAATTTCGTGTTTGCAGTGACACCTAAACTGTTCCTGTAAATTTTTGAATATTTCTGTAAAAAAAAAAAAAAAATTTACTTTATACTGTTTGTAATTTGGCCGCCGAATCATTCAATAACTGTATGTAACTGTGCGAGAAGTGTTTATGGGAGGCTTACAGCTGCCGAGAGAGCGGAAAGTCCTATCAGGACGTAGTATTTGACACACTGAAGAAACGTGTAAAGCCGACAGGATGGTTCAGTAAAATTTAATTGATTGATTAGTAATTCCGGGTGAGTTAACTGCTGAGGACATTAATCCCGTAAATGCAGTGTTTTATTGTGGGTGATGGCGGGGATCCTTCCCCACTAGATGGCGAGATCCGGCGATGAACCACCCGTCGGTTTGCGGGACATTCCTCTATCAGGTATCTCCCACCAGCGAGGCACCCCCGACTAGTCACCCAGCATGTGTAGTAGTGTAGTGCATGCAAGTGTGTAAGAGGAGCAAGTGTGTTGGGATTAGGGCAGTGCAAGGAAGAAGATCGCGCACGGTCCGTGACTCTTTTGTGAGGATTCTGCTCCGACATTCGCTTAGTCTTGATCGGAAAACCACGGAAAACTACCGATCACAGCAGTCACGTCAAGTTTAGAATTCTCCTCCAGACCGCGGATGAATTCGACCGAGCTATGGAGCTACCGTCGAAAATCCTCCCAATGCCGTGACCGACACCTCAGGCCTCCCCGTTGAAGGCCCTGCAGTGGCAATTGACCCAATGAGACACCTAAGCCAGTGGTTTGGAAAGACCTGGAAACTCGCGAAGGGGGGAATGACTGGGAATATAACGCGACTACAACTAAAAGACCGAGATATTATAGCAATCTAATAAAAAAGTTCATAAAATGGTATGATGAGGCATAGAAAGAGCTAGACAGGTAAAAATGTTTACGTCAATTTCTCTTTAAAAATGTTATATTACCGTTTACAAAAATGTCTTTAGTCTTCATAGGTTTTATATGAAGTTGAGTTAGTCATAGCGCACAGTTAGAATAATGCTCAATAGTAAGACGTAGACGGCCAATGCAAAAAAACACTGAAAATGGGAGAATATTAACAACGGCGATTATGACAAATTTCTGGAAATATTTAGGGCTTCTAATAATTTACGCTTCATGATGATCCGTGCGTGAGGATGGCGTGCAATTGTAGGTTCTTTACAAAGTCGAATTCTATGCATCTTCATCAGACCTCGTTTTATTATTTTATATTCTGAATTTTGCAAAAGACCCAAATACGTAGAAACACAAATTGGTTCCACGAACTCATCTATAGAACACTCCATTTTCATGTCTGCTCCAAGACATCGCAGTTTCGTTATTTCTACAGTACTCACAAAATAAGAGACTTTGGCAAGAAATATTATAAGTTTGACTGAGTCTCAATAAACACTCCTTTGCGCTTCTCGTTAAAACTGTTTAAACAACTCAAACGTCGGCATACGAATTAATGTTGAGGTGCTCAGGTATTTTGCTTTGAAACAGAAGACGCGAGACGTAACAGCGTGCAAACAGCAGCGCAGCGACGCGAGTGTCTCTTAAAGACCGAAGCCCACCATCCCCACTTCAGCCCTTCTTTACTGCCAAATCCGAGCTTTTGTATTGTGCTGCCCTCCGCAAGAACAGTAAAGAGGAAGTACTCTCGACAAAGTTTACTCGTTCAAAAATTTCGTTATACCTCACTGCATTAGATTGACGAGCGGCGAGCGGGCGGATCCCAGCACCTCACACGGCGTCAGCCGCTCTTCCACTCGCTTTTGTAGCCTCGTCGTTCCCTATGCATCACCCGCACGACGGCATATGCGGACCATCACGGGATCACTCTGTAGTGTGATTGATGGCTTGATTTTTTCGTGTTTCCGAGAGCGTCAACTGCTTTGGTCATTAGTCCCGTTAGTTAGTGCACGTTCTTTTTTCTCGAGAGATGGCGGTGATCTTCCCTCACTGGATGGCGAGATCCGGCACCGACCTACCGTCGGCTAGTGAGGTTTCCCCTAACCAGGACTCTCCCACCAGCGGGGCACCACCCCAGCCGGGACAAGCTCTAAACTCCCGACCGGTCTCTCGGAATATGTGATAGTGTGGTGCATGTTAGTGTGTGTGTGTAAGGGGTGAGGGTACGACAAGGAAGAGGAAGGACCGATCACGCGCGGTCCGTGGCCCGTTTGGTAGGGTACTGCTCCGGCATTCCCCTGGTGTTGATCGGAGAAACCACGGAAAACTACCGATCATAGCAGCCGGCCGCTAGAATTCTCCAAGACAGCGACTGAATTCGACCTAGCTGGAAAGCTACTGTCGAAAATCCTGCCGCCGTCAGGACTCGAACCTAGAACCTCCCGGTCAGAGGTGCTGCAGTGACATCAGTTGATGCACTGAGCTACCGCTACCGGTCTCTGTAGTGTGTACGACGGCGTACGCCGTTCATGTTTTTGAATGCTTCGATAGAGTGACTCAATAAATTTTGCGAAGTGATCGCTACCTAGCAGATCAATGCCTCTTGCATTCCGATTTTCATGTTCTTCACATCAGCTGTTGATGTTTTATTATAGAATCTTCTGTGGTAGTACTACAACGGCGTGATTGACGAAATAAATTATCCAGACGTAAATTCAAATAATAAAACCAGAAGTTTGAATAATAGCGTTTTCCATTCGTTGCACTGAAACCCACCGCAGTGCAGGGTTAAAACGACATCCCTCCGCAACAGTGCTGCCCCACACGCGTGAAGGACAGCTACGAAACGGATTCCGGAACTGAGTCAGTGCGTGTGCGCTACGCAGCGAGATTATAGATAGCTATTCTTGGTCTGCCACACTCGAAAAATTATAATTTTGAATTCTCATCATTGTTTTTATGAAGTCTTTTGGTAATTCTTACTTCTTAATTTATAAATTATTATCGTTTGATTTCTTTATTTAAAAACTACGAAAACTTCAAATGTGTATGTGTGGAAATTTCATTTTTTGTGATTTGAAAGTGATCGATACACAATATTTTGAACCGAAAGGCTTTGGCAGAATTGTTTGGTTATTGAAAACCATAAAAATGTTAGCATGAGCATTTCCGCTGGTATATGCATGGGCGCGCGAGAAACGTTTTTTGGCACATATATTTGAATGATTTTGTAAGGGTCACTATTTTCATTTTCACTTTATTAGTGTCTCTAAATAGCAATGATTTGTTAACATGAAGTTATTTAAGGTTAAATTTTAGGAGAACACAAATTGATTTTACGAACTTCGGGAGTCACAAAAATTATTTTAAGACATTTCTTGCAAAACATAATATACTCCATCATTCGAAGTATCCCTACGTGACAGAAAATCCTCAATTGCCTTCACAATTTCACCACGAATCCAAACTTCTGAACCTAACCTCAAAATGGCCCGGTGCAGTAGAGTGCACTGACAAGCTCCTCAGTGCAGGTTAGGACCCCCCGGGTGCGCCCTGGTTCAGTGTGATCGTGCGAATGGAACATGCGCTTCTTTGCATTGGAGCGCCCTAGCGGTCGAATGGAACACGAAAGTTGCCCTGAGTGCGCATTGGGTGCGCACCAGTGCGGCGAATGGAAAACGCTATAAGAAAGTGAGTAATGTGCTATAACAACAATAACAAAAAGGAAACATCATATTGTTTCGCAATTTGTCATGGAAACCCAAACTATTCTTTCTTTGAAGTACAAGCTCTCGGAAAGATATGGTTTGTTTATTTTTTTAGTTTGATGTGCTTATTACTTGTTATTATATTCAATAAACTAAATGAAAGAACATACTTTTCTCTAGAGACCAGATTTTTTCCCGACATTTTCCTTTAATAGTTTAGAAGATATGTAATTTTAATCTAGAAGAAATCGAAAGTAGGGAAAATTTAAAAGCCATGCTGCAGCACCTGACGGCAGGCGGCGAAAGTCACGCCTGAAGGGTTAACGGTCGCGGCGACTGTCTCTGTCGCTGTCCCAGTCGCCAAAACTATGTTCCCCAGCACAGACCCCCGGTAGCCTCAACCGATCCACAGCCACTGACGACGAGGCGCGTCAGCCAACCGTCTGTCCGTGTGTTCCTGATCGCCTCATCAGCCCTCCACTCCTGACATCAGGTATCTGTGGCAAAACGTCCCCCCGTCCCCATTAACCTATTCACCCACCTGACGTCCGATTTTCCAACCCTTCTCCCCTGTCGACCACTCGCCCCGGCATACCCTCCGTACACGACTTTCAGACTCCTGAGTCAACCCTCCACACTTGACGTCCGATTGCTTCATCCAAAACATCCACCCCTGACACCTGGTTATGTAGTCTAATCCCACGCCTCTCTCCACCGCTCGCCTCACCCAACCCTCCACACATGACATTAAGACGCTTGCGCCAACCCACCGCTCCTGACGCCCGGCCGCCTCATCGTGTCCCCCTGACCCGAGCCTCGCCAACCTCCGAACTCGGCGGCCTCAGCCGTCACTGCCAACCAGCCTCCCCTGCTGGCTCGAACATCGTGTCTGCTCTGCAGCTTCCGACGCCAAATCACCCCTGGGACCCGGTCGCGCCTATCAGCACTAACACCAGGCGCGCGTAGCCGATATAGCATCTCAGTAACCCGTAATGCCGGGTCGCCTCTTTCGTACTGGCGCCCGGTCGTCTGTAACGCCAATCTCCTTTCCCACGTCTGCTATCCGACTCTTCCGCCCCTCGTGTCTGACCACCCACTCAACCGTGTTACACCGGAGTCGCTTGCCGCATCTGCGTATCTGACAATCCACGCCGCGCCATTTGTTACCCTCTCCTCGCCACGTTGCCCCACCGGATGTCAGCCAGCGGTCGCCTTGTGTCATTGTTCCGCGTCCCTTTTGCGATCCCTACTCCACTTCCACATCTACCACTGAACCACCACTCGACCATGTCACCGACTTTTTTCTTCGCTCCTCTCACCTTCCCATTTTCTGCACGTTTTTTATCCAGCCCGTTCAACTTTACCCTCGTTTCTCATCTCACAACACTACTTTCAAGCTCATGCCTTGTTTGAGACCCATTCCCTTCCTCATCCGTCCATCTCTCTCGACCACGCTTCTCAACTGGCACTTAACGACTATTCTCTTCTTTCGGCAGCCCTCGCTGACTGTGCTACCCTTGCTTGGGATGTTAGAAGTTTTGAAAATGCCAATATATCGATACTGCAATACGTTGGAACGTCAAAATTGAATGATTATATCTTGTGCAAAATATTTCAATATGCGCATCAATTTTCAGGATGCTCCACAAGGTGAATGAAAAATTAATTAAAAGGTTATTACGAAATTTCCAGACATCAAGGTGTGTAGTGTCACTTAATATAATCACACATACAGTGTGGAAATTGAAAATTGTAGCCATGGATACAAGCTCATTTTGCTCTCCTAAGCATGAAAAGACATAAAAAAACTAATATTTGTGTCTTTGAGCATTTTAATAAATGTATCTTGAGACATCTGATTTTTTAGAGATTCTTTATATTTATAAATAAGAAAAAGCTTTATTGCTTAGGAATAATGTCCGATACGCCGCCACATTTATAATTAACAAAATAGAAAAAGAGATACACCTTTTATGTTTATAAGGACACACAAAATTGTGAAGAAAAAATAGTGAGTTCCACGATTCTGTGGTGTTACTTTGGTTAAATTGCGTTTAAATATCAGAAAAATATCAGAATACAGAGTTTGGGAAAAACTAAGAGAGTCTGAAATTCAGAAAGACAGTAGACACTTAATTGAATCCTTTAAGATATTTTAGTGACTTCTATAACGTTTTTATTATTGTTTTTAATTGTTTCACAATCAGACATGTTTTATATTTATCCTTTTCAAATAATAATGTTACTTTTTTCCCCTTAATCCCTTAATTTTCCATAAGTGCTCTCCTGATTTTCCTTATGTTCGCAATTTTTCATTATTTTGGTTCTTCTAGAATTTAATTACTGCAAGTAAGCAAGGTCTCTTATCTTTAGGGACATGTTTCTTCGGTTAGTCTAGCATCCTCATCCTTCTGACACATCATCTGAGCCATTACAGTCCCTGTAGACTTCGTGTCCACAGTCACCCGGGTACCTCTGTCTCTCTTTTCCGCTGTTCCCTCCCCTCACCGCCTTGCACACGGTGACAGAATGCCATGCAAGGACAATTGCTTTGGTTGACGGACCACAAAATCCGATAAAATTCAGGAATTAAAAAGAAATGTTGAAGAGTGAGAACAAAATTTCATTATAAACACGAAAAGCACTGCTTGTATACTACGAGAGTAAAACGAAAATAGTAATCGAAAAGGTTCCTGACAATGCAGGGGGCGTACATCTTGTAATTTACTTATATTTTTTGGAATAGCGATCGTGGTTGAGTTGATACCAGATCGCAGTACGAGAATGAAAATGCTGCATCACGGCAGTTTGAAAATCATACAATAGACTTATATATATTATATAAGTGACAATGCTTCTCGCCGTATGAAACGCAGTTTCGTGTTGTTGAATTTGCATTAATGTATTAGCTTTAAAAGAATTGGTTTTCGCTCATGCGCTAGTATTGGTAGTAAGTTTTACAAATGATGATTGAGATGTGTTATTACCTCCGTAAAGTTGTGGAACCATAATATTATGTAACCGAGAGAACCATAATATTACTCATTCGAGAGAGCACCCGTTTTTGTAGTACCACTGGTTTTGATTAACAAACATTTGTGCATATTCAGAACTTCGGCAAATCGAACTTACACAGAAACGCGAGTGAAAAATAACGCAGTGGTGCTTCTTCTTGCAACGTATCTATGACTCAAAGTAAAATCTGTCTTAAATCTAGTGTCTTCTACTTATTTAATCTCTTTGTATTAAGACATTTCTAAGCTTCAGACATTTGCTGAGACTTAGGGGTTCTATTTCGTAGATCCACAAAGATTAAATCGTTCAATTAGTATTAGTTTTAGTTTTCAGAGAGAGGGTGGAGGATTTTCCAATAAGTGGCATTGTCTGTTTGTTCAGTTCTTTTCTTTACATAGACTACAGATTTGTCGTGTGATGGGTTTTGCTTTGCATGTCTAAATTTACTTTGCTAAAAATATGCAATATCACACAGGTTTATATGGTGGAACATGCATTACGAAATATCACGAGAGCTAGAGCTTAGCAACGACCGTGAATAAACAATGTAGTTTTTGTTTTTCTAAATGCATTAAGAGTTTTCTGGTTGCCGAAAGTAGAAAATTTGGGATTGGGCGAAGAAGTTCAAAAGACGATCAAAAGGTCAGCTACACCAAAATATAACGAACGTATGGATTGGCTGGGTGAGAGAAGGACGGTCAAATGTTATGAAAAAAATGAAGGTAGTTTTAATACGAAGTCTTCGAGGGATGAATCATGCAGAAAGATTTCATTCTGCTCTGAAACGCGCTTCTGAACTGATCGTATGTTCGTGAGAGGGAACGAGTACAATCGAGATAGAATTGGGTTATCAGTGAAATTTTAAGGACAGTGAGTGATATTGCAGATATTTTGATGTGGAAGCAATATTGGTGTATAAATTGGAACTTTGTCGGGAGTGGTAATCGAGTTCGGGACTATGTCATAGGACGTAATCGGACTGATAATTTTGATAGTTGGAGACCAGCTTGGATAGGGGCAGGAGAGGATTTCTTGGAACTTTGGACTACGGCAAGATCGCAAGATATTTCGACTGAGAAGTCTACGAGGGACATCAACGAAGAATAGATAAGTTATCCGCGGTATAAATTGTAAATTGAAAGAGATCTTGATCAAAGGCCTAAAAAATTGTAAATTCTCTAAATTGTTTGCTAAAAAGGCAAAAATAAACTTTGTTGAATTTTGTTCTTTAGAAAAGAAAGTGATCTTTCATTTAGTCAATCCAAACAGAAATGAACTAGGAATAGAATCATTCTATTTCAGATTCCCAGCTGCGCTGTATAGTCGGCGGATCCTATAATCCATTATAGAGGTAATAAGGATTATAATATATCGTGACCCATTGACCCAGCAAGCCGGACGCTAAGATCTTTAGCAGATATAAATGTAGAGAGAGAGGAAAATTTTGGTATATCTCAGTATGAATTTTCAAACCGCGGTCAGCGCTGTTGCAAGTCTCATTTCCACTATCTTGGGAGCAAATGACTCAGACAGGCAAATAATTTCCTTCAGCAATAAATATTGGTCTTCAGTTTTCTACCCAAGAAAATTCCTAAAACATTTAAGAGGACATGCATTTTCCATATATTTAGAGAGGAAATTATTTTATAGTCAGGTTTACAAGTTTATGATAAGAGGAAAAATTGTTTTGGACGTTCTGCATGTTTGACACATAGTAATGGAAGACATAATGACACATAGTAAAATGAGCAGCAAAAACCGTTTGACGATTAGCAAGCAAAACAAATAAAAAATACGCAATTGTTGGTCGAATACACAAGAAACTTTATTCCGTGGTAGATATTTCCCTATAAAAGACGTATGAATTTATGGGTACAACGAAAGCAATCGATTTTAGACAGCTTCAAATTTCTTGCGAGTTCCGGGATTTCAGGTAATTCCTTCACTTGGCAGCGCGAAGTTTAGAGATGTTTAGTTCTGTAAGTAATTATAGCAATAATAATAAAACTAATATAATAATAATAATAATAATAATAGTATATTGATAACAGTAAAAATAATATATATATATATATATATATATATATATATATATATTTTATGACACGGATTTAATGTAAATCGTAAATGATAACATGAAAATCTGTGCCCTTTCTGAATTGATGCAACGTAGTTTCTGAGAGACATATTTGATATGAAAGTGTAATGGCATAATGTTTTTGATGTTGATGTCGGAGGAATGTGACTCCAAAGTGGCTGCGCTGATCTCACCGTGCCGCCATCGCCATCGCCGCTGACGTCAGAGGCGCATTAGAGGGCGGAGCGCCCGCCTCCTCTGACTTCAGCAACTCCGGACTTCTTGCAGAGCCCTTGGCCTTCGGGCGCGCCAAGCGGGCTGAGCCGAGTGGGGCGGGGCGGGGCGGGAAAGGGACGGGAGAGAGACGGGAGCGGAATGAGCAAGTGAGTGAACTTCCTATTGAAAAACAACGGGTGAGGGCTTATATTCAAGAAAATACGCTTTTTCATGTTCCGTTTGATATGCCAACTACATTAGTAATTAGTCTTGAAAACCTAATGCATGATATGTATCGTCTAGTTATTATTATTATTATTATTATTATTATTATTATTATTATTATTATATGAAGAGACCAAGTGGTTACAAGGTTCAATTGGTGTGGAGGGGTGCTGGGTAATCGGAAGCACAACAGGAGGAATGGAATAGTCAGGAGTTGGGTACAAGAAAGCTAGTAGGTGTGCTGGGAGTACCCATGAATGGGCAATGTGGGGCAAAGTAGTCAACGCACAGCTGATGGAGGCGAGGCAGGAGTGACGGTGTGAACGAGGACCGGCTACGCGAGAGTACGAAGACAGTAGGAGGAGAAATAGACCTCAACGGAGTTGAAGAACCGAAGTGCGAGTAGAAAGTGTCAGGGAAGTGGTGGAGAGTTAGTAGTCGCGAGCGGAATGGTGACGAGGTAGTCGACGCATAATTCACGCACGCGGAGAAGTCGTGGTTCGTGGACGAGACAAAGAGTAAGCAATCCCGATAGGAGAGAGAAATCTAAGCGGCCCCGCCAACGTGCATCCACAAGTGGAAGTAGTTGTGAGTGAGGTAGCAGAAAGGGTTGATGAGGGGTGAATGTGGATGGCGTAGGTGGGCGTGGGCAGTAGGAGTGGCGGAGTCTTGGCAGTCGGCAGGAGGGGGTTGTACCGAACACGTCGGTTGGAACATCGCTACACACTGCGTAGGCTGCTGCCCTCAACAATATCGTGTTCGATCAGGAGGATTGCAACCCGGAGTGGACGCCGAAGTTTTTCGCCTTTTTTCTCACGCTCATCCCGGCGCGGTGCACAAGTAACTTCAGGCTGAAACCCCGTCAGAATGCAAAATCTATCACGGGCTCCTCCCCAGTCGAGCCTCATTGAGGCCACTCTACCATTCAGAGCTACTAGCTTTCCGGGTCAGCACCGGAGTCTACTTACGTCCCACTCGCAGTACGCCGGTCGGATCCCTACTCAATTGCCCACGTCTATCGGGCACTGTCACGAAGAAATCAAGAGCCTGTTTCAGGGACGCCCGGACCGGGGTTCGGGTGGCTCCAAACCCTGAATCGGTCTCCTCACAACTTCCACATTGAAGCTATCAACATGACTACAGCCGTAATCTAAACAACCTGACATGGGGATTGGAACACCAGGAAGAGTGTCAGCGCCTCTGACCGGGAGGTCCGAGGTTCGAGTCCCGACAGCGGCAGGATTTTCGACACTAGCTTTTCAGCTAAGTCGAATTCAGTCTGTCTGGAGGAGAATTCTAGCGGCTTCTGATCGGTAGTTTTCCGTGGTTTCTCCGATCAACACCAGGCGAATGCCGGAGCAGTACCCTATCAAACGGGCCACGGATCGCACGGGATCTGTCCTTCCCCTTCCTTGTCCTATCCCCTCCCCTTACACACACACTTACTCTAACATACACTACACTACCACATATTCCGGGAGACCGGTCAGGAGCTTAGAGCTTGTCCCGGCTGGGGCGGTGCCCCGCTGGTGAGTCCTGGTTAGGGAGAAACCCCACTAGCCGACGGTAGGTCGGCGCCGGATCTCGCCATCCAGCGGGGGAAGATCACCGCCATCTCCCGAGAAAAAACATGCACTACACTAACGGGACTAATGACCAAAGCAGTTGACGCGCCCGGAAAAACGAAAAAATCAATCAATTAATCAATCTATCAATCAATCTATCAATAAATCAGGAAGAGAGTCGTAGTAGTAACTACTCGGCTGTACAGGAGACGCCGCATCCTTGGTACAGGTGTACAGACGCATTGGTCGCGGCGCCTACCAGACAGCCAAGTAGTGACTGGCTCCAGGCACGGAAGCCTGCGCTCTCATGTGTGGTAGTAGACTAGGGCGGAGGCCGCGGTAGGAGAGCAAGCAGCTCCGGAGCGGAGGAGGGAGGAAATCAGGGGAGGCACAGGGCCGAAAGCCATCGCTTGGGGGCGCGCAGCTGGGGCTGAGGCGGACAAGGTTTTGCTCCTCGGCCGCTTCTGAACCACCGGAAGTCAGCTCTTCCTAAGGCTTTCCCCTTCCTTGGATCGGAAGGCTGCTTTCTTCATTTATTATGCAACACGGTTCTTTGGACAAAGAACGTTACTTTCGTATCCTAATCGCTTCCATCCAAAGAACATCTCAGAAATCACATCAAAAAAGTGGTCCAGGCAAGCATGTATATTCAGGTCCATTTAAGGTGTGTTTGACTTAAGATGTCAAATTGTGCTGAAGAATTAGATAATGAAGTACGAAAAGATTGCCTTCAAATTGATGATGGTAAATGTAAAGACATAGGTAATGATTATAATGAAAACTGCCTTAAGTTTTAAAATCCTGCCGGTAAAAACAATTGCTGATAATAAACATTTTAACTACCTTGAACTAAAAAATACAACTTAATCGAAAAATTAAACTTGAGTTATAAAATTAAGAAGAGTTAAAACTATTCACAAAAGAATATTTTTTCACAGAAACAAGACTTGCAGAGTAGTCGGTTTCCAATATTTTCATATCTTTATGAAGTGCTTTTGTCTTATCTTAACTTCAGCAAAACTCAAGAACGTCTATTATTTATTATTCATTGAACGATATAACAGTGGTATAAATGTATAATAACTTTGCTGTTATAAACTTGTAGAGAGTGTCGTGCTCAAATCGAGTGAACACGCCCATCATGCGGGCTGAATACCTGTAACTAATAAACATTTTATTCGTTTACATGACAATAAGTATTAAATATAGTTGTAGAATTAATATTGATTTTTAGAGCTTCATTAAACTGAAACATCAGTACCTCCACGAAGCCTATAGGTTTATGGTTCTTGCAAAAAATAAGCTGGCTTGCATCTCTCTACGGAAACATTTATCAGTACAGTTTACCACAGTCTCTTTATCTTCAAAATCTTTGAATCTTAAGGTTGTCTAAAATCTGAAGATGTGTCAGTTGGTATTTATAATTTTATTAATGAAATCCTCCGCTATAAGAAACGAAAGCATTTTTTTTTCGATTCAGGCCACTCTTTTCTATTCTAGGATCACTACCCTACCTCGGGCGGTGTCAAACCCAGTGGTGACTTTCTTGCGAACTCACTTTCCGTCCTCACCGAACGCAACTAATTAGAAAACTAGGCTTAACAACGAACATCGACAAATATATCTTAATATTCATGCAAGATTTTCATCCCAACTACTATAAAAAATACAACATTGACAGCTATTAGATAAAATATAGCTTCAACGGTGAATTGACGTTGGCTTCTACATAACTGAAATGATTCAAGCCGTTGTCTTTGGCTTGTACAAGGCTTTGCATTGTAGGAAATGACAACGCCTTGAATTATTAGATAAAATGTAACGGAGTAGCAAGCGAGCAGTGGGCGAATGAATGCAATTTCAAACTAGGACATTCCGCCTCGCACTTTTCGCTTCCGGCCACTGCCCGCCGGTCAGCCGCCGCCGGCGCCCGCCTCGCGTGGCGAGCCCTTGAGACAGCGCGGCCTACGGGGCCCTTTTAGCCCTGCGGAGGCGCCTGCAAGAGACGGGGCGGCGCGCGGCTGTCAGGGCGCGCTGCTCCTCTTTTGTTTGCGGCCGCCCCCGCCGCCTCCAGATTATGTAAAACGCGGCGCGGTATCGTTTTCGCATTGAGCGCCGAGCGCCGAAGAAAAGCTGGCTGCGCCCGCAAACACCGGGGACGCACAGAGGACGTGTTGTTTCAGATACAAAAGAGTTTAACCGCAGGCGACGCGACGCGACGCTGCTGTCGGCGACGGGGAAACCAACTCGGCGGCCGTCGACGGCCGCCAGCGACGAGCTGTGCGTTAGGTAACAGGCGACTGTAAAAATCGTTCTCTTTAAAATCAATTCTCTGTATTTCATTTTCTTTTTTGTTCTACTAATTTTAACTTCGCCATTACCAGGGGGCTCGCAAACTCACAGTTTATTGCTTTTTATTCACTTTAATCTTGTAAGAAAACAAAAATTATTGACGATTCTTATATATTTTCGGTTTGTGACAAATATGTAGCGATTTATTAGAATTGTATGGTAGAATGTGATTTATTACAGATTCTTTTGCTCTGTGTAAAATATTGGCACTGTTCAGGCAAAAACTGTCCATTTAGAATACATTTTGAAAATATTGTTTCTTATTAAGTGAAAGTGCAATATACATTAATACATTATCATGTTGTGAAGAGGTCGTGGTTTTAATTTGGCAGAACCTTATTCTAACACCACCACTAGTGTGGCAGTCGTCGAAAAGAATACTCTTTCGAGCTTTGAATATCTCAGGGGGCAGGATCTTAAGGGTATGAGAAACACACACCCAGACAAAGAATTCGGTAAAACTAATATATTCTTAAAATATTGCGCAAATCAACCCTTTTACACTGTCACAAAGTAAGAGAATAAAAAAAAAATGCCCAATTGCTGGCTGCGCGTTTGAACTCATGCAAACCACTGATGATGAGACCTCTTAGAGAAATTAAAAAAAAAAGAAAAAAAAATTGCGTATGGTTTCACTCTTTGCCTAGCTAGCGGTTATTTTTCCTCATAACACCCGTGCACGGAGTTCTTGCTTGGCCAATACTAGTAAATGAAATTTAATTAATTTTTTTTTTTTTTTACACTTCCTAAATTAATTTACCAGCACACATTATTACAGGTCTTACTGCTATTCACAATACGAAATTTCGTCGTCAATTACATACAAAATGAGGAACAGAAATTAAATATCTTTAATACAGCTTCGGAATGAAATGTACTACCGGCGTACGAGGACATGAAGTACTTCACCGTTACTCAATTTAAAGGCGCATATGCAAATTTTAGTATTCTGGTTTCTGGTGCCAACACTACCTTTCTTGTTCCTGTCTCCCACCTCAGTTTTATGCAACTTTGGAAATTCAGCCGTGCCGCCACTCGCGTTCCTGCAACGTAGCCCGCTTCGATGCTGCTCTGAAGGTCACGCGGTCTCCTTCGCGCCTGCCACCAGATCCAGGGACCAATCTTCTTAACGCCCACCACTAGATCCACGGTACATTCTTCTTAACACCCGCCACCAGATCCACGTCTCGTCCACCTTCGCCCGCCTTCTTGCGACACGAGTACGCGTATTGCCCAGTCTCTCCGCGTGTGCTAGTTAGCGTGCCTCCTCACTAAATCTTTACAACTCTCACAGTTCCGCAACCATAGCCACTATTCTGATTCGTCCTAATTTCACAGTTCTTACTGCAATCTCCTATAATGTTCTTACACCACTTAGCCTCGCCACTCTATCATTTCCCACTTCCTAACACCTCCAAAACTACCGCTTCTCTCCCTCAACTGTTCCGCTACCTTACTCGACTTCTCACCTCGGCGTCTCACACAAGAAGGGCTCTTTTCCTCGCTGCTCCGCCGTTTAAATGTTGCAGTGACGTCACGGCACAACCCTACTGCGCTGCCCATATTGCGAAGTGCACCGCCGCCGCGCTTCAGGCCGCAACTAACAGGTAGCGCCCTTTTCAATCAGCAACCGACTGTCTGTCATACCCTCGCTCTCCACGTCTCCCCGACGCTGCGTGGGCGTTGTGGGGTTTGTGGATTTGCCCCAAACGTCACAATATACTATTCTTTTCATTAAATACAAATATTAATGCAAGAAAGCCCATTTTCTCTAATGCAGAGCATTAAATTGAATAATATTGTTTGTTAAAATTAATGTACATATATTATTATTTATATCAATTTACTAAAATAGAAAAATCGTCTCAAGCATCAACGAAAACGAAGTTTATACTATGGGTAGGGGAAGGGGAGTAACGCCTTGGTAATACCCGGAACCACTTATATGATTTAATTTCAGTTGTATTCACAAATGATTAGGAGACCAGGGGATCATTTGTACCTTGGTATTAATATGCTGGTACCAGTAAATTGGTATAGTGTGTTATCGGATGAATGAATGGATGTCTTCCTTTCTTCGTCCACACCATCTGGTGGCTCTGTGCTGCCCCATCCCGCATGAATCCAAACGGCTATATTCAGGTTAGTCTTTATAATCTCTTGGTTTCTTGCGTAGCCTCTCCAACCTTCGTACCTATGTGAATCCTAAGTCAGTGCCGATCTTAGTTCGCACTTTTTTTTATTTCATGATAAATGTGAGTTGTGAGCCTGTCGATATTTGAAACGATTCAATGGTAAGGAACAAGGTTGCATGTGGATGGCGATGACTCCGCATGCAGGTCCAAGAGATAGATTCATTCAAGAGGTAGCTCGATACGGAGTCGAATTCTTTTTCTACTTCTTCTTTGGCCTACGCAATGATCATACAATATCATACAATTTTAAGTTTCAATGGTCACTACATGGCAGTTCTGGAAGCTACCACTCTCTTCAGAATTTTTCGTCAGTTTCCGCGATAGTGTTGGATAGTGTTTATTAATAATATTACGTTCTATACTATTTTCTCTCCATATTTCCTGCCCGACCCTATGCTTTAGTAGGAAAATTATTGCAATCACTTGAACAATACAATCTAAAGTTTACGGTAAAAAATTATTGGAATCACTTCAACAATACAATCTCAAATTTACGGTAAAAATCTTTGTTTAAGGTTCTATTAAACCATAACTTTGCACACACATTAAGATTAAGGCTTTGTCAGTGCTGTTCCAAAGATATTTAAGACTGGTTCAAATAGCGAGGATAACATAGAGGTTACATTTTTCTTGATACAATTTTGAGCATTTCTTGTTCATCAACGTCCGTAATATTGATTCCTCCTATAATTTCAGATACCTTTCTTGACACCGAAAGAGTCAAAATATGACAATCCCCAAAGTAAATTATCATTACTATTGTTGGCACATTTTTAGAATGGTGAATGTATAGCAAACCCTTTATTAATAAGCAGACAGTGCATTATATCAGTGAAGAGTATGCGTGTTCTTGAACCTATTTGGAATACACTGTAATGTACTTATATGCACTGTAATACGACTTATACGCCAATAGATTAGTCATCTATTATTGCATAAACCTCAATATATGTTGCCTCAAATCCAGCTGATACAAAGAAAGAAAACCGTTATCAATAAAATTTAATTTCAAGCTCTACTTTTCTATTTGTTTCTCTTCCATTTGACAACAGCTATTATTACAAATGTCACTGACATCCAGGGCGTTTGGTAGGTTTCGTTGCGTGGTTCTCCGCCTCCTGTTCCACTCCCGCCGCCCCCGGCGCCCCCGCCGCCCGCCCCCGCCGCCCCGCCGCCCCGCCGCCCCCGCCGCCCCCGCCGCCCCGCCGCCCCGCCGCCCCGCCGCCCCGCCGCCCCCGCCGCCCCGCCGCCCCGCCGCCCCGCCGCCCCGCCGCCCGCCGCCCCGCCGCCCCGCCGCCCCGCCGCCCCGCCGCCCCCGCCGCCCCCGCCGCCCCCGCCCCCCGCCCCCGCCGCCCCGCCGCCTCCGCCGCCCCGCCGCCCCCGCCCCGCCGCCCGCCACCCCGCCGCCCCGCCGCCCCGCCGCCCCCGCCGCCCCCGCCCCTCTGCCGGCGTCGGGGGCGGTGGCTCGCCACAATGGAGCGCCCCGCAGACGGCCGCCTGTGTGCTCTGCTGAGGCGCACGCGGAGTTGGAGTTAATGGGTCGAGACGGCGGATATCAATAGAGCCGGGCCAAAGGAGCGCCGTAACTACGGCTGCGTATGAGAAGTTGGCTCGTAATGCAGTCCAAACACAAGCGGTAACGGGCGCCTTTACTTTGCTGCGCCGGCCGGGGAAGTACCTCACGCAGGGAACCGCTAATACCCGGCCTCCACCGCCACCTCTGACTTCGCCTGCCCTCCCTTCGCTGTCCCCGCTCCCCCACCACTGCCCCCCCCACCACCTCCGCTTCCCTCCACCCCCCCCCCCATCTTTCTCTACGTCCAACTCTGACTTCGCCTCCACCGCCACCATCCACGTCTCCCTCCGACTTCTGCCTCCGTTTCCATCTCCGTCTGTGCTTCTACCACCTCTAGGCACCTCCCCTCACTGAGGCACTGCTTGTACAGTCGCCTCCTCTCCCCTCCTTGAGCGCTCACTTCTGCCTCGCTCCCTCGCTTGCCCTCTCTCATTCAACGCGGCGGCCGCCGACACCTGCTCCACTATCTCTGCCTCACCTTTCCATTTCCCCTAAGTCCCCAGCCCCCCCCTTTTCACATCTCTCTTTATCACCTTCGCCATCATCTCCGCATCCACCTCCGCTCCCACCACCTCCTCCTTCTCCACCTTCACCACCGCTTCAACCTCCGATTCCGCCTCCCTCACAATCAGCCGCCCCCCCCCGCCGTCGCTGCCGCCCGCGGCCCCGCTTCGGGCTCTGTCTCCCGAGCGCCGGCCGCCCGCTCTCCCGGGGCGAGGGATGTTTGGATTTTGCGCGGCCGTGGCTCGCGAGCGGAGTGCGAAGTCCCTGGGGAGATGATCAATCGACGGGCGGTTTGCCTTCAACAATCAACTCAGCTCTGCGCCGCGGCCGCAGCTGCGGAAGTCAGCTTCTCCCTCCCACCGATGGGCGCGCGCCGGTCGCTTCTCGGACCGCGGCGATATACGCAGCGCCCCCCAACTCCAATGTTCAAAGGCGCAGCACTTGCAATCAAGCGCAGGCAAATGAAACGCAGCAAGCGACTCGTTTTTACAATGAGGACCAGGTGTTGGGATATTGCAGTTGCGCAAAAAACGTTTCTCATGCTTTACCTTTCAGATTTCCCTCTCTGCTATCGTTTCATTACTATCGGAAATGGCTTAGAAAGCGAATGTACTGTTCATTGTCGTAAATAGTAAAATATTTAAGTAACAGAGAAAGATAAATTTAGGGAGAAATAAAAAGTCAGTCGAATTGTGTAAATTGGGTGAATTTTTAATTTCTGGGTGGTTTTTTTCTTTCTGAACAAATATAATCATTTATTTTGTAAATAATAAACAATTTATATGTTTCTGGAGTGTTTATATGTTTCTCCAATGCAAATATTTGCATATAAAGCAAATTTTCAAACCAACTTTTGAGTGATTATTGCGGTTGAACCATTTAGAATATCCAAGTAGTTCATTAGAAGAAATATGCTTAAAATTGTCTTAAGAGCTTATTTTCCAATTTTCGATGTCTCCTACATGGACACCCTAGTCTATCATGACGAGCGTAAAAAGATGAATCCAATGATATACATATTATCATATGTTAGATCGGCATTTTTTTAGTATTTTGATTTTTTGCGACTCTTGTTTAAAGGACATTGTAAAACCCCGAGCGCATGTTAGCAGAGAGAGCGCTGCGAGAGCTTGGCTCAAAAAATCAAAATTACTAAAAAATGTTTATCTAACATATACATATATTACGTATATTACGTATAATACGTATATTATTGAATTCATCGTTTTACGCTCGTCACGATAGACGAGAAAGAGAGAGAGGGAGGGGGAGGGAGAGACAGACAGACAAACAGAAAGACAACAACAGAGATAGAGATAGATAGAAGAGAGAGAGAGAGAGAGAGAGAGAAAGAAAGAAAGAAATACCGTCCCTTTATGATATTTAATATTACTAAATCTTGATATTATTTACAATAAATAATACAAATATTATGAAGGGGTTACTTACTCTGCTATTATCAATATTATTATGTCTTCCATTGTCCTGATGTGCTCAAAAATTTCTCTCAATATTCAACTTATTTTATTAATTTTATTTTCAATTTTAATCATGGGTTCGGACATACAATATTTTACTCCTTACCTATTGCATGTGGACGTGAAATTCTATGCATAATTACGATTCCTCGAAGTTCTATTGATTAAAAACAATTATTGAATTCATGGCAACTACTATGAATTTTTAACATTCTATTTTTCAAAAAAATTATCATTAAAATAGATTGAAAATGTATTCGGAATATCCTAAACTATTTGATACTCTATAGGATTCAATAAGTTATGTTAAATTAATACGTGTTCGCGAACTGCCCTGGCTGTGCTTCAGATGAAACACCGCTGCGCAAATGTCTGTCTTCAGCCGAAAATTCCTTCCACCTACAGAGCTATCCTAATATAAATCCCTTCGAAACACGGAGTCTATTTGAATTCAAATCCCAAATTACAATAACAAACAATAGAATTATAATTCAACTTCTTCAACTTCTTACTCTGTACAATGCGAAGCTATCTAAACTAATCACAAATTACCCACCTCACTATCTTCAAACTAATAACCCAGTCTATGCTGAAAAAATATTCGCTCTCCACTAATTGCTTTTGATGTGTTCAGTTCGGTAGATTTCGAGAGAGAGTAGTTGTTTCAACCTCCCACAGAGTCACGGCTTTCAATGCCCTCTCCACACTTTTCGCGTGGAATGTCTCCGGGGTCTTGGCTCCCTACATGAACCAAGCACGGAATACTGCACTTTGTTTATTAGTGCGATATTCTTTGATTCCCGAGCCTGCATACAATTGCATCGTAGTACGGCACATGCGTTAGTACTACGATGCAATTGTGTGTGTTATATATATATATATATATATATATATATATATATATATATATATATATATATATGTGTGTGTGTGTGTGTGTGTGTGTGTGTGTGTGTGTCTATTCACCGATAGATGCCAAAATAACCGAATTGGGGTCATCACCATTTAGTCATCACAACTTACCACGCATATCCATCGCATATCTAACCGCAATTTTCAATGGCTGTCTCCGTCTAAAGTATTTTCCTACAGCCTGAAAACATTCTATCATCATTCCAATCCTCAAACCCAACAAACCTGCGCACAACCCTGCCAGTTATCGCCCAATTAACATTCTCCCAACTCTTGCAAAAATATCCAAAAAGCTAATTCTCTCCAGACTGAACGATTTTGCTAACCAAACACAAATCATCCCTCCAGCCCAATTTGGATTCCGCCCACTCTGCTCAACATCCCACCAACTTCTTCGATTGGTAGAATCCGTAGCCTTATGCTTTGAAAGGAAGCAATTCACCACTGCCATTTTCCTCGACTACTCCCAAGCCTTCGACAGACTTTGGCACGAAGGCCTCCTTTATAAACTACGCCTCCTTGGAACCTCCGACAATCGTCATGAATCGACATCACCAAAGACTTCCTCCAGAACCGATCCCTTGCCGTAAAAGTAAACAACTCACTATCCCAACCATTTAAGATCCTTGCAGGAGTCCCTCAAGGTACTCCATTATCCCCAACCTGTTCAACATATTCACCCACGATATCCCCAGTCTCCCCTCCACCGAAACGTCCCTATATACAGATGACACAGTCTTATTCACATTCAATCATTCTCACCAAGATGCCTGTTCTTCCCTTCAAGAATCCCTAAATGAATTCTCCACTTAATCTTCTAACTGGCTTCTAACTTCTAACTTCTAACTTAATTTAAACCCTTCTAAATGCATTGTCAAAATCTTCACCCTAAAACGCATTCCGCCTGCTTCACCCCTATGCATATCATCTACTCCCCTCAAATGGGCAGATCACAGCACTTCTATCCCTTACCTTGGAGTACTTCTAGACACTCGGTTAACCTGGAAAGCCCATATACGTTCACGCCTAAATCTAGCCTATTCCTCCCTTCGCCAAATCTATCCTCTTATTAATAGAAAGTCTTCCCTTAACCTAAAAACCACCATTCACTTAAATAAATCACTAGTCCGCCCTGCAATTACGTATGCTGCACCGGTATGGGGAGGTGCCGCCCCCTCAACAATAAAGCACATTCAAACCCTACAAAATAAAGTCCTCCGCACTGCCTTAAATGTCCCATGGTATATATCTAATGATCAAATTCACAATGATTTGAAACTCCCTACAGTCGCCCAGCACATCGCCCGCCTCTCCGAAAGATTCTACAACAAGCTTCATAACCTTCCCTTCCAACCGATTTTCTCACTAGGAAAACACTCATCCTCATCTAAACCGCATCCCGTCCAGATTCCCCAAAGATGAATTCCTTTTCCAACCTCACCCATTCCACAAACCACCGCAATAATTCCCAAGCACCCCAACCTGATTTCTTGTAGAGGAGCCCAGTGGCATCATCCTCCCTCTTAGTTTTGTCTGTATATTATTGTATACATTGTATAAGCAAACAGTTTTCTAAAGTGGCTATGTACGCTGTATCAGAAAATATTTGAATAAAAAAAGAAAAGAAAAAAGTGCAATTTATGCATCATCCATCTGATACCTTTCAACATAAACATATGTTTTATCGTTAATAATGTTTTACCAATTTCTTGCTAATTTTTAATTTCCTAGTATTATTTTCATAATCCACTTGTAAAAACACGTTCTATTGCAAACCTTTAAAACCTCCATCTAAATATGTGGTGGCATTAAAACCAAATGAATTATTTTTCATGTACTGAGACTTCATTCAATTATTTTATTGCCTATATTTGTTAGGAAACTTCTACTCACATAAAGTATACTATACCCTTTCAAACTTTGATATGTCAAGAGTTATAACACGTTCAACGAATTTTATTTCCATGGAAGAAACTTCTACATCTTGCTAAAATATTTTGAGAATGGCGAAAGAGTTCAATCAATATTAGTTGATGATCATTAGAAACTGTCCGAGGACGTGTTTATATCCCAAATATTTATATGAACGTTTAATATGGGTATACTAATTTTTACATGAGTATATTCTCAATCTTGACGAACATGAAAAAAATTGATTTTTAATTAAAGACAGTGCATGTACTGAGAATAGATGCATATTAATATTTTTCCATTAAATGTGCGGGAAAAAAATTGGCATCTACAGATGAACATTCAATATGAAACTTGTATAAATCATTGTTAGCTTTTTATGTACTTAAATGTTGAGGATATATTTTGTAATGGAGGTTAATTCAATGCATTACAATTTGCAACGAAGCCTCTAAGAGACACAGCACAAATTCTATTACGTTAGTTCATCACCCACGATTACATGTTTGGGCCAAATTACAAAAGCATTACCATCCAACTCAGAGCTTGTTGAATACTTCATTACCAATCCACCTGCCCAAAACATGGCTCATTCCTCTCCGCTGTTATTCGCACATTACGGGGGCGTAAGTTCATTGTGAGAATTTAGCTACACGAATCCCAACGGCAACTTTATTTCCGTAATTCCCGCATTTACAAATCAAACGGCCAGTTGGTGCTCCTCCCATCAACTCGCTTTTCGCTCGTCGTCAGGTGATTGCAGCGCGTCGAAAAACGAACGCGATGGTCGGCGGCCTTTCTCTGCGGGCGCTCGCGGGCGCCGCCCGCGCGAAAGGCGATTAAGGCCCAGGCGCAACCTGCGCTGCTCCTTTGAAACGCGACCGGGCTTGATTGCGGCGCCACGCGCACCGGGCCCACCCCCCCGCCCCGCCACGCCCCGCCCCGCCACGCTCCTCCCCGCCACGCTCCTCCCCGCCCTGCGCCGCTCGCTCCGCCCCGCCCCTCCTGCCCCCGCCCGCACCATCCCGCACCTCCCGCCCAGCCCTCCGCCCCACCCTGCCCTGCCCTGCCCTGCCCCGACCTCCCGCCCCGCCACTCCACGCCCCGCCTCGCCCCGCCCCGCCTCGCTTACACCCCAGCGCTGTTGGTTATAATCCCACGCCTTGCCCCGACCACCCTCCCCGCTCGTCAATACCTGTAGCCCCCTCCCCACTCCGCTTCACACTGCCCCGCCAAACAGCCTTGCAGCACCTTGCTACGCCTCGCCCCGCCACCCCCTCCCCATCCCCGCCTCACCTCACCACGTCTCACACATCGCTCACCTCACCTCTCCCCGCCTCACGCCGCCTTGCTCCGTCTCCGCCTCGCCCCTCCACCTCCCCTCCTCACTTCTCCCCCTCACCGCTTCGCTTCTCCCCGCCTCGCATGGCTTTTGGCCCCTTCCCGCCGCCCACGTCCTTCCCCGCCTCGCCCTGCCATTCTGTATCTCGCCCCGCCCAGCACCCCGCCCCTTCAGCCCCCACGCGCCGAACAATGCGCGATAGTTTATGGCGACGCGCCAATAAGCCGCCCATTACCAGCATCCATTCCGTGCATCGCGCACACCCTGCACAATTCGACGCTAATAGCTCGTATAGTCCTCACTTTAATTGTGGCGGCGCCGCAGCCGGGCGCCGGCTGCCGGGCAGCAAGGGTGCGGGAGCGCATGTTCTAAGGCAGGGGGTGGGTGGCGGGGAGGATGACAGAGGCGCGAAGTGTTTAGAGGGTAATTGGAGCCGGGGGACAGATAGCAGCAAACGGAGTCCGGGTTTCGGCACCCGAAATGATTGGGAAAGGATGTAGCGGTGGATGAGGTAGAGGAGATTGCACTTGGACACTAGTTATTGTGGAACGGGTCAGGGAGAGAGAAGAGTGGGCGGAAGGTTGGGCCTGGACCGTAGATGACGAGGGAGTGAGGCAAGGAAAGGTAATGGGTAGGGCGTGGCGGGAGCAGTGGCGGAGAGCGGAAATTGTGAGCATTGCGGACGGGTTTGATTGATTGATTGATTTTCTCGTGTTTCCGGGCGCGTCAACTGCTTCGGTCATTAGTCCCGTTAGTGTAGTGCACGTTCTTTTTTCTCGAGAGATGGCGGTGATCTTCCCTCACTGGATGGCGAGATTCGGCACCGACCTACCGTCGGCTAGTGGGGTTTCCCCCTCACCAGGGCTCTCCCAACAGCGGGGCACCGCCCCAGCCAGGACAAGCTCTAAGCTCCCGACCGGTCTCCCGGGTAGTGTGGAGCATGTTAGTGTAAGTGTGTGTGTAAGGGGAGAGGATAGAGCAGGGAAGAGGAAGGACAGATCGCGCGCGGTCCGTGGCCCGTTTGTTAGGGTTCTGCTCCGGCATTCGCCTGGTGTTGATCGGAGAAACCACGGATCAGAGCAGCCGGCCGCTAGAATTCTCCTCCAGCCAGCGACTGAATTCGACGTAGCTGGAAAGCTAGTGTCGAAAGTCCTGCCGCCGTGGGGAGTGGGAACCTAAGACCTCCCGGTCAGAGGCGCTGCAGTGACATCAGTTGATGCACTGAGCTACCGCTCCCGGTGGTAGCGAACGGGATTGGCGAGTGGCGGGCGACGTGTGGCGGGTTGCGGCGCGCCGAGAGCAGGAGCGGGGTTCGGGGCGGATAGCGCGTGCGCCGACAGGTGCTCTGCCGATGGCGCGAAGGGGAAGGAGAAGCCGTGATAGGGGGCGGGTTGAAGGACGTAGGTAACAAAGAGAAGGGATTGGAGGCCACGGTGATGACGTATGGGGTGTGGTGAAGCGGATAAGTATAACGAGTGGCGTGATGCGATTGGCAGACGGCGAGAAGCAGGGAGCGGCCGTCGGTTCTCCAGTGCAGGAAGAAAGAGAAGTGGGGCGGGAGGGGGGCGTTGGTGGGCGAAGGGTGGGGGGTGGGGGTGGGAGTGGCGGAAGCGGGGTCCCACCATCCACCCGCCTCGTGTTAAGCGCGTTTCGCAGATGACGCGTAAATCCATTGGGGGTGCCACGTGCTCTCGATCTAAAGTTCAGGACAGCGTCAGAAATTGCGACCGTTTGCTGTTGAATTAACTGTGTTTCTCTCTCGTTCTCTTCTTCTCGTATTAGGTGCAGTTGAAAGACGAAAGCGATATCAGCCAGGTTTGTTGACCTGGCCCTTCTACATACCCACCTTTTACCATTTAGTGCCAGTTCGCTTCGAGAGCGAAAATTGCAAATATAAGTCCCTTTATTTAACTTTAATGAAAAATTGTCATCCAAAGAAAATTAACGAACTCATGATTTCGTTTGGTCCTTACTTTACATATTCGTTTCTCGAATAATTCAAGATTTGTCTCATAACATCAAGGGAACTCGACTTTCATTTCAACGTCATATAATGTAAAGAACTGTAATATATTGGTTTTGTTTACACCAAGCTCTTAATCTTATCCTTTTGAAAATCACAGTTAATTGATTCGAATGATACAGTATGATACATTGTACCATAGATATTCAAATGTAATGTAAAACCGAATTGTAGTGAGGTATTTTGTTTATTTCTCAAACAAATCATTTCGTTTTAAAAGTGCTTGCATGCTGGTTGTATTTTCTCTTTTCATTTAGTTTTATAAGTGCTTGTACAATTTCCTGGTTGTATCTGCTCTTTGTCGCTGAACTAATTTTGTAAAAGGCACAATGACACCAACACCTACATCTTAAGTCACCTCGGAATAAATGTTACAAACTTCTAGGTCGTGATAAGAAATCAAAAATAAACACTAGTACCACATATGGTTAGTCTTTATCTCGTGTACAGGTATTCTGCAGATCACGTTTTGACACAGCCAAAACGTGTCATATTTTTATATACCTGCAGAACACTTGTGCATCAGAGGTTTCCCAACCTTCATCAAAAAAACAGATCACTGAGCATCAAGTAAAAGGAATAACATTTTCCAAATCTGTTATTATTGTGACGAATATCCAATTTACGTTTTCTTTGGTGACAAGCTATAGGTCGTGTAATCAACATAATTTCTGTTGAGTGCCAACATAATGTTCGCAGTTTCCACCAGCAAGGTGTGACTGTGGAGAGACTTGCCTAGCGCACTGTATTACATGTGTAGCTCCGTTATTAGAAATTTCTCACCATATGTTCATTGGGCACGAGTGATCACCTTTTCTACACGACCTAGAAGTTTGTTACATTCATTAGGAGGTAGGTACTGTCATATCTGTCTCTATTCGGGACACCAACGGAGGCCCAGTTACCCAATTCGGAATTGCTCAATCAGCGATCTCTGTCTCACAGTTCAAATATTTTTCAAGCAAATTTGTTTTTACTTCCTTTCGACGAAATGAAGAGAAAGTTATGTAAAAAACGGCGAATGTTTCGCAGAACTAACTCTTATTATAGGGCCCTGGTAACGAAAAAGGGGATAATGCAGTTGCTGAATTTTGAAAAAATCCTCTAACATGTGATGTAGCCTGATTCCATTTGTGGGTCCTTGATAGCGAAACATCGATTGACGACGGTTCGTCGACGACGATTCGTCGGTCTATCAGTTAATCTGTCTCTGGATGGCTGTCTATCCGTGCGTGACGTTATCGGCTAAACCGTTCAGCCAATTTTCTCCAAAGTTGATGTTCACCAATCGATCTGCCTGAGTCGCGGCTCCATGAATTTGAAACTGATATTTTAATTTTGGGGTGTATTTTACATGAAAACCCTGGGAGATTTTCCATATGTAAGAAAAGGCTCCATCTTTTCTGATTAAATTTTGTGGAAAAATAGTGTAAAGGACATTTAAGTGAATGGTGCAGATCTCATACTCGTTGAAAACCTTGATATTTGGAAAACTGCAGAAGTTCAAACTTTTTTGGGTGTTTTCCTACAACTACAATTATAAAGATAGACTTTTTCCCTTAATGAAATATTTTCCTTAAAAATAGATTTTGAAATATGGTCAAGTACAATTTTTCGATAATTTGAGTACTTTTCACGAAATCTTGCGTTAAAGTACACGCGAAAAAGTACGTGCTGTTTCAGCACTACTAATTGTATTACGAAGGGGGGTTGACTTGAAGTGAGAATGAACTTATTCGCTTTAGCAAGGAGCATTAACGTTCGGCTTCGTTTGAAATCAGTGCCTTTATTTTGATGCAAGGCGCGACTTACACAAAGACTTTTCATGATATTACTGTTTGCTTCCCATTCAACTATTTCAGTGTTGGTCGTAAGGAAAGAGCCCCGTGTAGAATGGAGGTCAATGGTCTTCTTTTCCGAGTCCCCCTCCGAGCTGATCTTAACGTCTGCCACTACCACTGCGCTAGTCAAATAGGATCAAAGTGAAATTACGATCCAATTTATTGTAAACAATATTCCACGTACAAATTACTGAAAATAAAAGAAATTAAAACTGACAAACATAATATAATATTAAACGCAATTTTAATGTACACAATCGAACAACACATTTATTACAAACATTATCAATAATTAATGAAATGTCAATACCTGGTTTGTAAACTTTTTTGTGGTTGGTCAAGAACCTGCATCATATTGAAATCTGTATCGTAATGAGTATCATTAGGCAATGAGTTGCCGCCATGAAATGACAGAATTATACAATGGGAGTAGAAAATCTCATTTATGAAACAAAGTCCCAAAATGGGATCCTTAATAGCATTAAAAAATGGAGAATGATGTCTTCTCTGGTTAAATGATGAAATATACATAATAATACATTGTGTACCTACATGAATTACGAGTAGATTCAAAACTACATGTTTACGCCATGAATATGGGGCGGTTTGTTGGGACCCTTATAGAAATTCACAAAAGGGATATTTGAACAGAGAAGAGCGTATACATTTACTTTCCGAAGCAACGGGAAGAATGTAGAATGACAGTCTCTAGAAATCAGGAGAGGAGAAGACTCTGTGCCGTGTACAAAGCGTATGCCAGTTATTCCGTTTGGAAAGATATCTACATCCGACTCGGTAGACCCTCGTACTTTAGTAAAGGGGATCACAAGCACAAAATTCAGTTTAGGCCACAGAGAACAGATGTTGGAAAATTTTCCTTTCAAATAAAACAATAACGGACTGGAAAAAGTTGCCTGCGACAATCTTGAACCCTTTCCTCTAGGTGTTCAAAGTTTAAAAATTAAATTTACTATGATATTTGTAAACTTTATTAATTTAGTAAGTTATGATTATTATAGCAGGTATTATTATTATTATTATTATTATTGTTGTTGTTGTTGTCTTAAAATAATTTAAAGTTAAATTTATTTATATTTCTTATTGCAATGTGTAAATTGTTGTGTTCTGCCACAAAGTTGTAAAAACCTACCTGCAGAAATAATAAATATAAAAGAAAGTCAAATAAACCCACACACTCGTGGATCTGAGAATCTTTGGAACTGGTCTCCATGTCATTGCGAAGCATTCTGATAGTTTATTTAGGGTCTTCTATCATAATACTCCTTTGCTAGGGAAATATCACTGACAACGGCAACGCTGTATGTTACAGATGTTTTCTTTCTTCCTAATATTTGAGATATATTAGATGAATTGTTCTTTGTATATCATGTGATGTTTTGTTTATGATGTATTATTGTTATTAAATTGCGTTGTAATGCATGTAGTAGGAAATTTAACAGTATTTCCAACAGGGAATTGGTGTTTAAAATAAAATTTCTACTGCTGTATCTCAAAAATTAAAAATTAGACAACAAATAGTAAATATTTATGAGTTGCCAATTTTCTTGGAATTCACTGTATTGCATGAATTTTTAAATATGGTGTGTCAATTATGATTAATGAAGATATGAATGTCTCTCCCAGAAAAACACTTAGGTTCTGATGTTCTTATTCGTCGTACGGCGCAAAGCCCCAAATCGATTACCATATATCACTGTACACGGCTGTTGAATTTCAGTTCACTTTGTCAAGAGTTGTGCTTACATCTCTGACCACACAGCACAATCAGCCCCGGAGGCAGAGGATGTTTCTTTCTCACTGCTATCAGCATTTCACCAAAATTTTGAGTTTTTCACATACATTCGTACGTCGAAATTAAAGCAATTAATTATTGCATGTTCGATGGATGCATTCTCTGTCGCCATACATTTCTTTCAAGCACATTTTTTACGAACAGTGATCAGTTTGCCCGATGACATCATGTTCTTCACTTCGGTGTGTCAACTTCACAAATGACGAGCGAGGGCCGCAGTCACCAATGCAGAGGTCGAAGCCAAAGCTGATCAAAATGGCTGCGCCAATCAACCAAGCACGCAGACAAATAGCTCATTTAGCGGCCCCGATCAAAACATACCGGATGCAACTGCAGGCGAGTGACAAAGTTAAAATCAACATCGGATGCCTCAGGCAGACATCCCGATAATTGGAATGGCAGATATGATTATTATCCAATCATTCCAGATACACAAACGTATATCTTATGAAGGCAGTGTGTCACACGGTCTGTTGTATCCGGTGCAGATAAGCGAAGCACGGAATAATGATTCCATAATTTGTCAGTTTCCTGTTTGGTATTATTGTAGAAAATGGGTTCACTGTATTACAATTCCGCCATAGAAAATTTTCAAATAATCCTGAATGGGTAAGCAATGTCATATATTATCCTTTCATCCTGGCGTTTCTGGACTTTTTCCTACTAATCTCTCATCCCGGCTGGCTGAAACAAATTTTTCAGGTTTCACGCATAATTCATTTTTATTCCGTTCCAGCTTTCTTGCTGGCTTACGCACTCTCTAAATCAGTCAATTCTGCCCAATTAACACGTACAACAAATTTATGAATATAAAATTGAAATGAACATTTTAAGATATATTTAGTAGTATTATAATACTGCATAATATAAACAAGTCTTGCTCTACCTCTACAAACACTTATATAGATATATAAAAATTGCAAGGTACGACATTGTGTGATTTGATGCATTTTTTAAAATTCTTAGTAACATGCAAGCTGTTGTGATCTCAGGAGAGTTTTCTATTAGTAAAAGATAAAAATGACTGTGAGAATTCAATTATTTGAAATTAAAATTATTCGTAGCATTAAATTATCTGTAAAAAGAATTGAGGTTGTGTGAAGAGCACGTTCAGTTTATCAATATTATTTTTACAGAACTGCAAATTATTTAACTTCATTGATAATTAAACTATTGAGACCATGAAAAGAGTGGAGATTAAACACATATCCAGTTTTTTCTTTGCATATAACTTCATGTTTTATTTTTATTTACTTTTAATTTAATTTTATTATTACTCGTCCCACAAAATCAGACAGCGGTGCACCTTCATAAATAAAGAGCTTCTTTAAACAGTCCGTGTTAAAAAGATACGGGACTCCAAAATTTGATGTGGAGTAACTCATGTATAACACACTGTAAACAAAACGTAAAAATATAGGATTTAAAAAACTACTATTTCTTTGTACTTTAACACTGTTTTAAAATGAATATCATCTCTTTGCATAACCATACTACTCTTGGTTAATTAGTATGAGGTGTGATTAAATGCACTATCGGAATTTTCTTATGTGCCGTCATTTATTTTTTAAACGTTGGTATCTCATGTTCACACAATATAATTGATATTAGTTAATAAAATGGTTAGGCAAATTTCAGCTTATCACGTCTCGGAAAATGTGTCTTTTGGGCAGTCATTACGGTTTGTCACTGGTGTACGTAGAGTGGAATTTGTATTGTGAGATATTTGGTAAATAGAAATAGTACGTAAAATGAAGAAAATTCATCTACAGACATCTCTCTTCTGATTCTGAGACTTACATTAGAATTAATGTACTTCTCAATTTTTCTTTCCTCCAATGTATTCCATGATATATCACTATTCACTTCTTTCCTACAATCTCAATTTGCAAGGGAAAATAGCCGACTGTCATTGGCATGCGTTGGAGTGACATTTGAATATTGGGACATTTGACGTCAAAAATGTCAATGAAGATATAGGTATGCTTATAGTGACATCTCTTTTCTTAAACGTGTGACTAAATTTATGTTTTCTGTAACTTATATTTCTATTCATGGAAATTCTCCTCCTTTGTGTGTAATATCGAAGAAAAATGTTTGGACTTGCCACTCTCTCTTTGAAGTAGCCGTGGAACGCCCACCTGGGAAAGGAAGCGTCATAATTTACATTGAGAAACGGAGAAGCAACATCGACAGTTCTTTGGAAGTGGAGACATCTGTCGCAGTTGACAGCGCCACACGCGGGTGCTGTCGCTATCATTTCATCGTAAAATAAAATAGACGATGTCGAGACGCAATAAAGGCAGAGACTTCAATTACAGTTTCCTCGGGAGTCACGTTATTTCCAAATTTCCAGTTTTTGAGTATTTGCACAACTGCAACAATAGGTAGCATTTCATTAGTGCATAAGTAAAGTAACCTGGGAACCATTTGTTAAGTGAATAAAAATGTCTTGAAAATAATCTACTTTTCATAACTTTCATTATTTCATAAAAATAGTTCGCATACCAGTAGGTATTCATGGGTTACACTTGGTCTTTTGTTCTCCAAAAAACGAACTCTGCTCAGAATGTTTTTCTGAAATGGCAATTTTCGAAATGTGGTACTTTGCCTGCGCAGTGGCAATGTGTTGATTTCTAAACTCGCTTCAGAAACAGTCTGAAGGTCAACGTGAATAGACAACTGCAAAGGAACATGCTACTGTTTCGTGTTGAATAACCGTATTTCAAAGCTAAAAAGTCCTGAGAAGTTTTATTTAAACTTTAAAAGGCTATTAATAATTGTTTTATTTTATTAATATTTAAGATATCCGTGATATCAATATGTCAATAGTTTAAGAGAAGATCGAAATACATATGCTCGAAATATTATGAACGCATGGCAATGCATTTCAACTATTTCTAAACATCCTCGATAAAAGCCAAGAAATATCCCTCCTACTTAATATCCACCAAAGTATTTCCTTTATTTTATTCGACAGCAGTTCTAATTTTAATTAGTTTTGTTATTGTTTTTGTGAAAGTTATGTGTAGTAAAAATAAGTATTTATTTTGGATGATAACATTTAAATTGATCACATATTTTATTTTAGTATAGGTTCAGCTCAAAACATTGATGATGTAGAAATAATTCCAGACACAAGTCTGATTAGTTTTTGAAGCAATTATTATTTAACATATACATTTTGGAATATTATTTCTTTCTCTAAACCTCAGAATCATTTCACAGCAACAATTCAAACTTGTTTTGGGTTGACATCGGACGTCAAAGTAGTGCTGGCTGTTCGGAGGCGCCGCGCTCAAGGCCAACAAAAGTGACGCGCGAGAGCACATTTTTCAGTCTCGGTCCAGAAAATGGATGGAGAAATGAAGCCAGTTTATTTTCCGAATAGTATTTCTGTCTATTTGACAGTTGGGGTAGGGTAAAGAGATGCCACATTCTCGGTTGGCAAACTCATGATCGTGTGGTCGTTCCAGCATCAGATCCCAACAGCAGCAGCACTAACAAGAAACAAATCGCAAGGAGAGCACAGAACAGTAGACGACTCACGACGCACAATCAAACTAGAAGTGATACAGAACGGCACAAAATTTCTCGTAGTAAAGTTTTCTAATTCCGTTGATGTGGACTGCCTTTACGGTCTTGCCCCAACCTCATTCCAGCTGCCATATATCGTCGCCCAGAGAATATTTTTTTGACGTTTTCTGAACTTCTTACTTTTTTAATAGTGCCACCGATATATTACTTCAAGAATATTAAAGAAGAGTAAAATCTCATCCTAAATAGAAATTTACATTGAAAATTTTGAAACCGTTTTTAAGCTAATGGCGAATAAACATTACTTTAAACACGAAATTTGAAACTCTTTCCACAGGAACCTCCTGAGTTCTCGAAAACCTTTATTGGAAGTCATTTGAAGCGCTTCCACTCGCAAATGCAATAATGTATTCAAATTGATGGAAATGTGCATATTAACGGCGTGAGAGATATTTAGAAAAAAATACATTTGTGCAATTTTGAAAAAGAAAAGAGACATACCAAAACAGACATAATGTCATATTAAACAGTACAATAAGCACTACCCTTTCGAAAAATTTGAAGAAAAAATTTGGAGTTATTTTTGAGAAAATGGCGTTTGGGCGTTTGTCAAAATGCAAAATTTTGATCTCATTTTCATAGAAAACTGTTGTGTTTACGGGAACCTGTATTTGACATTATCTAAAGCACATGTACTCATAAGTATAATACTGTGAAGAAAACGCCTCAAAAGTAAGTATTACCGACGTGAGAGACAAGTAAAAAAATAGTTTTTTGTAATTTTTGAAATAACAAAAGTATAGAGCAATATGGCGTTTATGTCATCGTAAAGGGTTCGTTTGACACTAACTCTATCAAAAACTTAAGAAAAAAATTAAGAGAGCCTTCAGTGAAGTCGTAGGCTTTCCTTAAGCAACTCGGCTAGCGGGATTTCCCCTAACCAGGACTCTCCCACCAACCGGGCACCGACCGGTCGCCCGGAATATGTGGTAGTGTAGTGCATGTTAGTGTAAGTGTGTGTGTAAGGGGAGAGGATAGGACAAGGAAGAGAAAGGAAATATCGAGATCGGTCCGTGACCCGTTTGGTAGGGAACTGCTCCGGCATTCGCCTGGTGTTGATCGGAGAAACCACGAAAACTACCGAACAAAGCAGCTGGCCGCTATAATTCTCCTCCAAACGACTGAAATGTACCTAGCTGAAAAGCTAGTGTCGAAAATCCTGCCGCCGTGAGGACTCGAACCTAGGACCTCCTGGTCAGAGGCGCTGAGCAACCGCTCCCGATCAGAGTTGTATGTGGCTGTCAAACTCTGACATTGTGTCTTCATTTGGCTACGACGACGCCAAAGACAGGGGACACGAACTTTAAGAACAATCCCTTTATTGACAAGATGTTACAACGACGTACAGCCCTGAGGTTATGATGATATTTACCTCCGTTGCACACTGCTCCCCGTCCCCTGCCTAGTGCATCCTCTACCCAGACGCCTTACCGTGTCACCCAGTGCAACACACCCGCAGTGTTAAGAGGAGTACACGTCCGCCTTCCGGCTAGCAACTGCGACTGCACGCGACGTCATCCGAAAGCGAGGTCCTTGTGCCTGGCGTATCTACTGATTTGTTTTTGGCGGACACGTGATCGCCCATAGCGTTCTTGGGGGTGAGGGTGGCTGCTTAGTCAACACATGCACGCCCTTGCGTCCTCTATTCCCCCTCAGAAGGCCTTGTTTTTGCGCCGGCCTTGACCCCCTGGGGACGCCAGCACTCCAACTCTGGCTAGCAAGTTCCGAATCCTGGCTGTTACAATGACGTTACAATGTCTATCCCAGATGGCACTCTTCTCTGTGCCGGGGCTTCAAATATTGATTCAGAAGCAGAACAACTGACTCCATTGTGATGGTAATTATGTGGGAAAATTGCACAAGATATGCTGTATTTGTATCTGTAATAACGTTTATCCATGAAATGGTGCTTCTTTTTTGTCAGCTAAGGGAAACGTCTTGGATTCGCCTCGGAAGTTTCAAAGGAGAGGGGAAATGGGAAGAGTGTATAAGGTGTAGGAGAGAGGAGACCATAGAGTGTTGAGAGGGGAAAGTATTCATGGAGTTGGGAGCATTTGGAGTGGACTGGTTCAAGGCAGCTCCCCTACAATGGCACCCACTCCATGAAGGACCAGTGTCCTTGTAAAGCGAGCATACGCGCTGTTCAATTCCTATAATTAGTTATCCTTACAGGGAAACGTTGCTATCATTGAGGTGAATCAGCAGTCATAGTTTAAACAGAACATATAATTAAAGTTAAATAAACATTACATAAAGTAGTATTGATACAGTTACTCATGAAATGCTTTTGATTGGATAGTATGAACACCGTAAGTGTTTGTAAAATTGAAACAAATGAAAGAAAATCGTTTATGTGAACGCTTGATGGGTGGATACGCAGATAAATTAGAATATAATAGTTTTAATTATGCTAAAATAGTCACATGATAAACATACTGTAGTATGCACTCGATCGTCCTGATATTGTGCTGAGATTCGCAGTCTTGAGGCGCTGTGGAGCCGCAGGCAGTCGCGTGAGGCGCCAGGAAATGCGTGCCGGAGCACGCATAGAGTTGCAGCCCATCACGTGGTTACGATCGTTTATGTGCGGAACACATTGGAGTGCTGTAGAATTGGACGTTGCACGTGCCAATGAGGCCGTTTTTAACAGTTCGTCCTCGTAGGCACAGCGCCCTGGACACAAAGCTTCTTGAAGCAATTGCGTAATGCAACATAATAGCTGACGCATTCAGTCTGTGCAGTAGAATTACACCAGTTCGAGGACTGCATTGTACGTCATTCATGGTCGCGTACTAATGTACGAAAGTCACTGACTGCCAAGGAAGGCGGCATGGCGTAAAACACGTAAATAAGCTTCAGTTAATTACCAGATATAATGTAAGACAGTTTTACTTGCACAACGCTTTGTAATCAAAGATTTACGCTTGATGCGCAGTACGCACATTTTTTTTATTAATTAGCATAAATTGCACCCAAATTTAGAGCGCCACGTCGCAGCGTCTCACGTGAATGACAGCGACTGATTTTCCTGATGGCGACAGAGAGCGAGGCGCCCCAGTCCTCCCGTGGCCAAGTAATTGAGCCAATCAGATTTGATCTTTCATTACATTACTGTAGATTGACTTAGGAGCATGTTCGAATTATAATTAAAACAAACTACATAATTGTGTAAGAATTTGAAAGTTAATAATTAAGTTTTATGAGGCTAACATATTAAATTATTGAATGAAATAATGATTCTAGGAAGCGTTGGGTATTGCAGCGATTATTGAAGTTGGGGGCGTTTCCGAGAATTCCGCGCCGGATGGGACTTGCAGAGGATACTAAGAAAAGTTGTGAATGCAGCTGTGCTGTTAAAGTATCAGATTAGTGTGTGAGCATACAACTCCCGGGTGGCGCTGGTTTGACAATGTAGGATACAGAAATGAAACATATTTTAAAATACTAATGGTCTAATTTGGATTATAAATGGTCTGTTTTGAACATGTACAGCAAATGGATGAGAAAGGACACCCCAAAAGATCATTAGAATGTCAACCTAGTGAAAGGAGGAAACGAGGAAGGCCAAGACCAGGGTTGAACGTCCAGATCAGAAAGATAAGCGAGAAGTAAAAATTGCCTCCTAATTTCTGGGAGAACGGAGAAGACTGGAAATGAAGCTGAGGCGCCGGAAGACCTAAGTACCGGTTAGGAAACCGGCAAGCAGAAGAAAAAATTGTCTAATTATACAAGAATTTTCGCTATTCTTATGCCAAGGTTTGCTTGTAAATAATGCTTAATGCTTAAAATTATGTTTGAAGGAAGCTTCTTCCAACAAACATGTTGATTTTAAGTGGTGGGGAGAGTGTTGCACAAAATTCAAATATCAACTTCACAATATCATCCAGATCGGATATCTACTACAGACAAGGAAAATGGAGTGCCTCTAGTTCAAAAGGCGAATGAATCCAAAATGTAGAAAAAGCTTGGCCAATTTAAGTGAGTGAGTTGATCTTGTGTTTACGTCCCTTGTTTAGTCACGCCGTCAATATATCTGTAATTTTCTTAACGTTCACAACAAATATATTTTTGAAATCTCTACCCTCTCTCCCTCTCTCTCTCCCTCTCTCTCTCTCTCTCTCTCTCTCACACACACACACACACACACACACACACCAATCAGGCCAAGTTCCCTTTCCTCCTTCCTCGTCTTACTTGTCCAGCATGCATATGCCTGGCAGTTTTACCTTTTCCTCATGGACAGGAAGACCTATCAGACATTCCATGGAGACCGGCAAACGATATACTATGTTATATAACAGCAGTACCAATTTACCACGCAATACGACTTCATTACCAGCAGCAAAAGTATTTCTGCTTGGAAGCGGTAGTACGCAAAAGGGAGAGAAAATTTTCAAAAGGCAGCGAGTTTGGTAAAAGGGAGATCACGGCCATAGTGATTGAATCTCCTATCCCTGAAGAGTGAAACGACAGAGCATTACACTCATAACAGTATGGGTTTCTCCCTCTATCAGGTAAAACTATAGCGAGTTTGTAAAAAATCTGCGTGGCTCTCATGGCAGTGGGGTGGGGTGGGGGGGTAAAAATAGACAATGTAGCGAGTTTGAAGAAACGTCATTGAGAAGATCTAACCTCATCAGCCGATGTGTCATCTGTGGTAGTAATCTCCATGACATTTCACCGTGAGGTTGTAACGACCGGAGGTGTTATCGGTCGTGTGGTTAGGTGAACGAGAGGTGATCAAATCCTCATTATTCTGCAATAATTTAAAAAAAGGAAAGTTTTGTTGGGACTTCAAGGCACTAAGAGGGGTGATATGCCTTGAATTACTATCCTACTTTTCCAGAGCTTTCATGAAATTATTCACAGTTTGGACTATACCTAAACGTTTGCTAAAACATTTTTTATATAAGTGCCTAACTATGCATACTTTGCACGTAACTGCTTCTTTCCGAATTTATGTGAGCCTGGTACTGTGTTTAAAATTTCTTTTTATTTCAAACTTCATTGCACGAATAAAAATTTTCACTCTGAAAGTATCCGCCGGAGGCACGACGCTTCGTTGACATTTAATAGGTCACTCAAAAAATTTTATTCGACGGTTGATTCTTTTTAATATTTATGATGCTTTTCAGCTTGCCGATAAATATACTTCCTGTAATCTCATTCAACTAGACAATATATAATTCACCGGTTTAATTAAAAAAAACTATGAACTTCAATTAGTAAAAAAAGTACTCGCAGTTTAAATTCCTACTCAGCAATTGAATACTTTTATTTCCTTCAATTATTTGAATCGTTTCGGATTTCCCCTAAAATGCATCTGCATTCTCATGGAAAATTATTTCGCGAGAAGGAATCTGTATAGATCAAATGAATGCCGACCTCCTGTAGTTTCAATATCTGTCAGAGATCAATACCGCATAGTGTACTGGTATTAATTGGCCATCTATTTGAAAGGCTTCCCCTTTTGTTCACAACACGAGGAAGTGTATTGCCCAGAACAAAAGTCGGGAAAATGGACCTGCCAGACGTGAAAATGAAAAATTAGTGGAATGCGGTGCGTGTTAAATCAAAAGAATGCCCTATGCTTAATTCCAAGTGCTCGTGACATGGAGTGATTGCATTGAGTCATTTGGACGTCCAAACCCTAGGATTTACATCCCATGGGGTTTGTGTCAATGATAAATTATTGTGATCTGAGCGAAGAGTAACAAATGCCCAGCAGATCGTTAGTTATGGAAACGCATCACTGAAAATGATTGAATTTGCAATTCTTAACCTATTAATTTCGAATCTTGCAAAACAAATAACAAAATTGTGATATCACAATTTTGCAATTGTTGTGCAAAATCAAATCTCTGTGTTTAACCATTCAGTAGATACCAACCTTCATCTGCCTGGCTTGCCTGTATGGGCACACTGTGCATATGAGACAATGGTTCAAACGTTTCCCTTAAAATATTGCAGTAGTGCAATTAGAACTTCATGCTGTTTTCCATAACATCCTACAGGTGTCACCATGTGCGTTTCAAAATTTAGAGAAAAAAATTTAGTTACGCAATGGTAAAATGATTTATTTTATAAAAAAATAACTCAGACAGATTAGGATTAAGGATTTAATTGAATTGCAATCAATGGAGCCATTTGCTCTCAAAATATTAATTTTTTCCATAAGGTCTCAATATACAAGCATTTTAGATATTTCAAATGATTCGTTTATGAAAAATTTGCAAACGTAAATTACTTCTTCTCTGATTTAAAGGTAAGTTCCAAACAAATTTTTAATTTTATGGATATAATGGCTGTATCAAAATGTTCTATCGGATTATTATTCTACATCTCTCAAAAGCTTTATTTGTCATTAGTTCATTAGGCTTCAACTTCCAAAATTACCTCCATTATACCCCTTGAATTATTGGATAACTTCGTTATTGCCCCTATATTATTGTATGTATTTTACACTACATTATTTATTTATATACACTACACTACAATATTTAATTTGTAGTTTACCTGTTACTTTCAGCAACTAATTTGGAAGAAATTTCAGAAACCAATTTTTTTCTAAATGATCTTTGAATTTTTTAGATCTATAGATCCTTTTTAAGACCAACAGCATATTTTCAAAGTATTAGTTGAAGACTGTGGCCATTGCTCACTTCTGTATCACTATCTATAAAGCAACACACTACCACGTTTTAGTAAAAGTATGAATTTTTTTCGGCAACTACTTACAAATACAATATTGAAGATACAAACTTTTCCTTCAAATGCAATTTGTTGAAATAATTCTTTAATTAAGGTCATGTAGGTTTTTTGTAAATTTTAGACGTATTCGTGCAATATTTGCCATTTTAAAAAATAACAAAACAAGATTCTCTCAAATAAATGATCTTTGCAGTCCGGGTGATGCCGCGTTGAAGGCTGTGTTGCCTCCGACCAGCCTGAGGAAGGAAGATCACGAGAAGATGGTCGAAATGTCGGCAACTCAGCCTTCGACGCGGCGTCACCCGGCCAGCCAAGATCATTTACATCACTGGCCTACGACTTTAAGTGATAAGTTTGCAAGTGATTGGAAATTAAATACACACTGAGATGAGTAGACGGCGTGAAACCTTTGTATTTGTTTATGTCTCTTAGACCTTATTAATTGAACCTTCTAATTGTAGACCTCTTTTGGTATTAGACCCTCTGCCGCGTGGACCTTATGTCGCATTAGACCTGGTTTGCATTAGACCTGGACCTTTTGTTCATTAGACTTATTAGACCTTTAGTCCGTGGACCTAACGATATGAAACCGTTGCTAAATAAGGCTACTAGTTCGCTCCAAAGCTCAAACCGTTAGTTATATGAGCATATGTTTCTCTATGAAGAAGCAAAATTTTGAAGTATTTTACTATACATGGGAACAAGAATTATTTACTTCTTCGGCCTGAGATCAGCAATGAGTTTTTGTGTTGAATATTCCTTGTTCGTCGGAGTACGATTTCAAAACTTTCTCTTCTTACGAAGTAACGACGAGAAAGTACATAAAATATGTTGAATATTACTTACCAATTCCTGCGATGATAACCATCCATATGTTTAGTTCATGTATTGTGTTTGTAATTATGTTGAAGTGTTGTAACTCTTGTTATGAATTTACTGCCGAAAAACGAAATTAATTAACTGCCGAAATTAAATTATTAAAAAATAACTGTATTTTCGTCATTAATTGTTGTAACTTTTTCCGCCAAAAATTCTATATATCACTCGGTACTCACAAGCACCGATATAGGATTTATCGATGGCACATCGAACATTTTGAAAAACGAGAATTTTCTATACATTTATTCTCAAGTTTATTACACAAAGAAAAACATTTTTAGTTTTATCTCAGGTTATTCTTCAGTTTTTTTAAAGAAATTTTATTGAAATAATCCATGTATCTGCACGTGTAGCAAACATATAATTTGTGTGTTCTTTGTTCAATAGAATATTTGAAATGTTCCAAAATGAATAATTATACAATGTAATATTCATATTAGGTGTAATATTACTTAAATTAAGTTTGTTTCATCTATCTCTCCTGCTACTAGTTTCTATATAAGTTTTCTCTGATTTGCATGCCTGCTAGCCTGAATGCTAATGCCTTGGAATCTAGGACCCTTGATTCCACATACTGGAGAGCAGCACTTGACTAGTGTTAGCCCTCAATTTCCACACATTTTACAGTAGCATTTTTGGTACTGTAAATTTAATACTAACTGACTCTAAATTTAATACTACTGCTGGTGACTCTAAGTTTAATACAGTGCGAGGTAATGAAAAATAATTTGATAAATTTGAAATCGATGCTACGGAAATTCGAGTTATCCACATTTGACATACCTTCTGCAATACTACATTTTTTGCAAATTTTACTTTCAATTTACGTGCGCTCTCTTTCGTAAACACACACTCTCGAATCCCTCCCTTATGCACGTTTTCGTGTTCGCACACTAAACATGGCGTACTCTTTTAAGGAAACACTTGATCACTTATGATTCCCTAAAATTGTTCGTGAAGAACCCTCACATAAGCACTTACTCTCACGTACTGTTCTTCGCATACTCCATTGGCATACTACATTGCTATGTTACGTGCATACTGTGTCTTGTACACTCTCATTTGAAACTTACCTGCGACTACTTACCCTGATAAATTCCCCGCCACATTTCTTCAGAAATTGTATCTCGTTCGACTCCAACTGTCTTTCTCCCGTACACTTCTTTTCCTGTTAAATTACTACAAATATATAATTTTGGTTACGAAATGTATTGTATGCGAAAATGTGTGAAACCTCTGTAAAAGGGATATTCAAAGGAATGAAGACGAGGAGCCAAAAGATGAAATTATTTCGAAAATATACATTTTGAGTCCTCTAATCAACTCTGATGCGGTGTGTGCGGTTTAAGGTCACGCGCAGCAAGTCGAAATCTCAATAGATCCAATGTAATTGAAGATCCATTGCTCAGTAGGTGGAAATATTTGGAAAATCTATAAAGAGATCAGAGAAGTAACGATGTCCTCATCATTCAATTACTTACAGTGCATGTGTGAGTAATATAAGGTTATACTAAATTGAAGGCTAGTGGTGCGAAAGGTAGAAAGTTGCCAAAATAATAAAGATAGAGATTTAGATGTATATCTGCTGACTTGGAGCGCCAGATTATAATTTCAAGCTCTGCCAAAAAGTGAAAGTGAAGATAGGCTAGGCAAGAACATTTTTCTTATTATATAAATCATGAATTTTAAGAATTGAAGCTTGTCACTTCTTCTTGGGGTTTGGTTTTAGACATTAAAATATTGACGTTTGATGATCGTTTTATGCATATTGGATTGATTGTTGGTGTTTCCCGGTGCATCAAATTCTAAGGTCATTAGTTCCGTAAGTGAAGTGCTTGATTGCTTTCCATGAAAGGAAGGAAAGTCATCACTTATTTTCTTCTTTTGGATGTAATTACCAAAGCAAAATATGTGTTATGATTGATTAATTAGAGATTCCGAACGTGTCAACTGCTAACGTCATTAGTCCCGCAAATGTTGTACATGAGTTTTATCGTGGGAGGTAGCGGAGATCTTCCTCCGCTGGATGGTGAGATTCAGCACCGACCTATCCGTTCGCTCGTGGTGCTGTCCTCAACCAGGACTACCCCACCAGCGGGGCACTGCCCCAGTCGGGACAGGCTCTAAGCTCCCGACCGGTCTCCCGAAATATGTGATAGTGAAGTGCATGCTAGTGTAAGTGTGTAAGAGGAGAGGATAGGATAAGGAAGAGGAAGGAAAGATCGCGCGGGGTGTGTAGCCCGCTTGTTGAGGCACTGCTCCGTCATTCGCCTGGTGTTAGTTGGTTTGAAGTTTTAAGGCGAAATGAATAACTTTTGAGTTGGTAGCTATGGATACTTTATTTTGATCTAATTTTAAATTAGGAATGCTTTTAAACGATGCAAAAACTATAGAAATGCTTGTGAGATGGTAGTCTCAGTTGTCCTCCTATTGGTTGGTAATCTGCCACATCTCACTGCGTCCTTGTCCCAGAAGTGGAAACGTTTTTGTAACAGAGCCATACGCCAGGAGGAAAGCGTATCCTTTTTTCAACTACCATCTAGATGCTTATCTTTCAACTAAACGAACGTCATTTGCGATGAGACATGCCACACTACACAAGTCCCAGAAGAGGTCCAGAGCAAAGCAAATGGCCGCGGTGTAATAATGAGGGATGGCGGAAGCAAGGAACACTGGGCATCCACGGATCTTACTTACTTCATCACGTATGTAATACATTTGTTTCAATAAGAATGCAACTGAATTCTTTCCTCCTCTCAAAGAACATGTACGAGCCAGTACAGTTGTACATAATATTTTCATCACTCACATTGTCTGTTCTCACACCCACTTACGTCCTTCCTTCACTTGTAATACTGGCTCAACACGCACTTCTGTCATCAATTACTTCAGTTCAATTCCACGCAATTTGATCGTGAGCCGGACTCGCATTGAATGTATAGACCATATTTTTTCGGGACGTTCGATCCCAAAGAACTTCGTGGCTGTCCGGGAAACACCTCGCTCTAGGCACAAATGCCAACCTTTCTGCTATCTTCCTCAGGGCCTGGGAGGAGGATGGTCGCAGAGGTTTCAGGTCGATAGGTCCACGGTCTAATACTGGTTAGGTCTAATGAAGAGGATGTCTATTGCAAACTAGGTCTAATGCGACATAAGGCCCACGCGACAGGGGGTCTAATACCAAAAGACGTCTACAATTAATAAGGTCTAAGAGACTTAAACTCCGAAGTCTAGTAGATATACAAATGTGTCGAATAGAAATACAAAATTAATCAAAGGCAAGTAGAGCAAATGGTAGCAAATTACCAAAACTATAAAGATGGTGATGTATATCGACTTATATCTTCAATCTTTCAGCCACAGATTAAAATTCCATACTCCACCAACAACCGAAAATTAATATAATATTTTAACACCTGTTTATTTTTATGTACATATTTTACGTATGTATTTGTTTGTATTTATGTACGTATTTTATGTATGTATTTTACGTAGTTTCTGAATTGAAGTGTATCATTACTATTCTGATTTCATTTCAGACAATAACATACTAACGTAATGATTTGTAAACCACATTTTGTTACATATTTCTGTCACAGAAATAATAGATTAGACATTTGTGTCCAATAGACCGAAGTTTATTAGACATTTTTGACAATTACACCAAATATTATTAGACTTTTAAATATTAGACCAAATTTTCATTAGACGTGTTCTATGGACCTTCTGACTCTTAGATTTGAAAAATTAGACCTGTAATTGGGCCTAATATCTTTGGACCTAACGACCTCTAACCGTCGAGGCATGACGGCCGAAACCTTGGCAGCTGTGCCTAGCTCGCGGCCCCCTGACAGCCAAGTAGTTGTACACTCCGCACGAGGAAGTCTCCGCTTCCATTTCCCAAGAGCTGCTTCAAGTTTAGGAGCGCTTTGGATAGATAAGCTTCGTCAACCAACACACACCATTTTTCAATATGAATTGACAAGAATTTGGAAATCTCCTTAGATTATCCTTAGATTGGAAAGAAAATTTTTATTGTAGTTTATATCCTAACAAGAGAATATTATTTTGTGAACAAATGTTGGTGTTATATAAATTTCGTCTTCATAAAACCATATATGTTTATGTAATTACGCTATGTATGTAGCAAAAACAGAATGTCAACATATTTTCCTGGGAATATCTTAAGAAAGAGCGAGTATATGATTAAATTAAATTAATATCTGCGTGTACTGTACTAAGTGAGCTAATGTATTTTGTCTCTTTCACAAGCTCCATACGAATTTCTGCCATGTTATACAATTTATTATTAATATAAAATTCACATGTGTGCATTTCCAAACACCACGTGGGTATGTTTCCGGGGAAAATATTCTCAACCCTCAGTTGAGTAAAGTATAAAAACATTGTTCTAAGGGAAGTAGCAGGAATAAGAAAATAACATCAATTAATCGGGTATTTCTCATTTATTTTTTGTTCTTCTAATTCATTCACAGTTAAAAAGTCAAGAGTAACCTAATATTTCCACTTATAAGTTATTTACACAATAAAACAGAGCTTATAGTACAGTACCTTTTCATTTTTTTACAAATGTAAAAATAAATAGGAAAATTGACCAATGTGATTAAGTGTTACCCATTTATTTCATCTCTCAAAATGGCACCAAAGGACATTTTACCCCTTGCTTCACCCCTAGATGTGCGCATTTTTATCTCAGGAAATTTTCCACTTTTGGAGATAATTCATTTGTCCTCACCGTCTAAAGTATTAATGGAACAAATGGGTAACTTAGAAGAGCCTTTTCGTTTGGTTTAACATCAAGAAAACATAAGGTATAACAATGAAATATACAGGTTATACACAGTATGTACAATATCGTCTCTTTGGTTTTCATAGAAGAAAGAGTGTACAGAGGCAGACAAAACATCACTTTGAAAATAATATACATTTATCTCACTTCTGCGAAAGACTTTAGAGTGACACTGTGGCTCGCTCATAGCGAGTTTCTCACATATAGTACATGGTGCTAAGAAAATATGTGGGCGAACGTTTAAGAAAATACTTACATATTTATTTATCATCCATAAATACATTTTTATTTACACACTATATTGAGCAACAATTATTTAAACTGCTCATTTCCCTGTTGCAAATTATTCTTAATAATCATCTTTTACAAAATAATGTTTGAAAATGGCGACGTGGCAAAAGGAGAACAAAGGACCTCGTCTTAAAATTTGCGAATGTGTTGTGTAGTTTCAAACAACTTGCATTTCGGCATTTCCTTTTACTAAATGAAAGTTCTTTCAATCCTCGAAAAATTACAATAAATGTGTTTTTTTTTCAGAACGTCTACAGAAATCAAAACTCTAATGAGCACTCGTTTGTCATTCTATATTACGTTTTGCAGAGTTTTCATTTAATATTTTATCATCCTTCATTACAAAAACAATCGCCAATTCAGATGTTATATTTCCCCATGTTCTACTTCTAGTTTAGTGCTTACATGATTAATCGTGGAATGAACGATTTATATAATGGAGTTGAAATGTGTTTGGAATAATGAGGAATCGTAAAAGAAACTGACGTATAAATCACACTAACCTCGGATCCAAGGAAACTCTCCTGCGAATTTCTTTATTTTTGAATTTATTAAATAATGATACGAATATTGTAAGTATAATGAATTTAAATGATTCCATTGAATGATCATTTAAAAAAATTAATAATTAAGACTTATCAAGAAATCCTTTTCGTGGAAACAATGTTCTAAACAATGTGTATGGTCAATCAAAGTAATACTCCTTTATTTATTGGATAAAATGTTTTTTCAATGTTAAATATTGTAAACAAAGGGAATATTTCTAGAAATGTTCCTGGTGTTCATATTTACTTTAATCAATTAAAGTGTATTCATAATACATTGATTCTTTGTTACAAATCTGAAGGAAAAAAACACAAGGAAATATCGTTTCAATTTCTATGTTATTAGTTGCGAGTTTGTGCCATTTATAACCTTGTAATCTCGGTACAGAGAAATTTTCGTTGTACTGTCAAAAATGTGGATGCTTCTACGTTGTTACAACCGTTTCACATTAGGTTACTACATGTTTGCAACATGCCGCAGAAACAATTTTGATAATACGACCGTACACTGCTGATGGTCGTTAGATGTAATTACATGGAACGAGGTAGATCCCTCCAATAAGCTTTGCTATCTAATTTTAGTGTATATAATAGTAACTCCAGGTAACCTCGTTTGGGGTTCGGTACTGCAAAAAAAAAATACGTGAACACAGTAATACTCCTTTATTTATTGGATAAAATGTTTTTTCAATGTTAAATATTGTAAACAAAGGGAATATTTCTAGAAATGTTCCTGGTGTTCATATTTACGATCTTTAATCACGACTCTGGAGCATCAGTGGATTAAAGTGTTCGGAGATGTAACATATCTTTAGGTCAGTTCCTTTTCTAATATCGTGTTCATAATACATTGATTCTTTGTTACAAATCTGAAGGAAAAAACACAAGGAAATATCGTTTCAATTTCTATGTTATTAGTTGCGAGTTTGTGCCATTTATAACCTTGTAATCTCGGTACAGAGAAATTTTCGTTGTACTGTCAAAAATGTGGATGCTTCTACGTTGTTACAACCGTTTCACATTAGGTTACTACATGTTTGCAACATGCCGCAGAAACAATTTTGATAATACGACCGTACACTGCTGATGGTCGTTAGATGTAATTACATGGAACGAGGTAGATCCCTCCAATAAGCTTTGCTATCTAATTTTAGTGTATATAATAGTAACTCCAGGTAACCTCGTTTGGGGTTCGGTACTGCAAAAAAAAAATACGTGAACACAGTAATACTCCTTTATTTATTGGATAAAATGTTTTTTCAATGTTAAATATTGTAAACAAAGGGAATATTTCTAGAAATGTTCCTGGTGTTCATATTTACGATCTTTAATCACGACTCTGGAGCATCAGTGGATGAAAGTGTTCGGAGATGTAACATATCTTTGGGTCAGTTCCTTTTTCTAATATCGTGTTCATAATACATTGATTCTTTGTTACAAATCTGAAGGAAAAAAACACAAGGAAATATCGTTTCAATTTCTATGTTATTAGTTGCGAGTTTGTGCCATTTATAACCTTGTAATCTCGGTACAGAGAAATTTTCGTTGTACTGTCAAAAATGTGGATGCTTCTACGTTGTTACAACCGTTTCACATTAGGTTACTACATGTTTGCAACATGCCGCAGAAACAATTTTGATAATACGACCGTACACTGCTGATGGTCGTTAGATGTAATTACATGGAACGAGGTAGATCCCTCCAATAAGCTTTGCTATCTAATTTTAGTGTATATAATAGTAACTCCAGGTAACCTCGTTTGGGGTTCGGTACTGCAAAAAAAAAATACGTGAACACAGTAATACTCCTTTATTTATTGGATAAAATGTTTTTTCAATGTTAAATATTGTAAACAAAGGGAATATTTCTAGAAATGTTCCTGGTGTTCATATTTACGATCTTTAATCACGACTCTGGAGCATCAGTGGATTAAAGTGTTCGGAGATGTAACATATCTTTGGGTCAGTTCCTTTTTCTAATATCGTGTTCATAATACATTGATTCTTTGTTACAAATCTGAAGGAAAAAAACACAAGGAAATATCGTTTCAATTTCTATGTTATTAGTTGCGAGTTTGTGCCATTTATAACCTTGTAATCTCGGTACAGAGAAATTTTCGTTGTACTGTCAAAAATGTGGATGCTTCTACGTTGTTACAACCGTTTCACATTAGGTTACTACATGTTTGCAACATGCCGCAGAAACAATTTTGATAATACGACCGTACACTGCTGATGGTCGTTAGATGTAATTACATGGAACGAGGTAGATCCTCCAATAAGCTTTGCTATCTAATTTTAGTGTATATAATAGTAACTCCAGGTAACCTCGTTTGGGGTTCGGTACTGCAAAAAAAAAATACGTGAACACAGTAATACTCCTTTATTTATTGGATAACATGTTTTTTCAATGTTAAATATTGTAAACAAAGGGAATATTTCTAGAAATGTTCCTGGTGTTCATATTTACGATCTTTAATCACGACTCTGGAGCATCAGTGGATTAAAGTGTTCGGAGATGTAACATATCTTTGGGTCAGTTCCTTTTTCTAATATCGTGTTCATAATACATTGATTCTTTGTTACAAATCTGAAGGAAAAAAACACAAGGAAATATCGTTTCAATTTCTATGTTATTAGTTGCGAGTTTGTGCCATTTATAACCTTGTAATCTCGGTACAGAGAAATTTTCGTTGTACTGTCAAAAATGTGGATGCTTCTACGTTGTTACAACCGTTTCACATTAGGTTACTACATGTTTGCAACATGCCGCAGAAACAATTTTGATATTACGACCGTACACTGCTGATGGTCGTTAGATGTAATTACATGGAACGAGGTAGATCCCTCCAATAAGCTTTGCTATCTAATTTTAGTGTATATAATAGTAATTCCAGGTAACCTCGTTTGGGGTTCGGTACTGAAAAAAAAAATACGTGAACACAGTAATACTCCTTTATTTATTGGATAAAATGTTTTTTCAATGTTAAATATTGTAAACAAAGGGAATATTTCTAGAAATGTTCCTGGTGTTCATATTTACGATCTTTAATCACGACTCTGGAGCATCAGTGGATTAAAGTGCTCGGAGATGTAACGTATCTTTCAGTCAGTTCCTTTTTCTAATATCGTGTTCATAATACATTGATTCTTTGTTACAAATCTGAAGGAAAAAAACACAAAGAAATATCGTTTCAATTTCTATGTTATTAGTTACGAGTTTGCGCCATTTATAACCTTGTAATCTCGGTACAGAGAAATTTTCGTTATACTGTCAAAAATGTGGATGCTTCTACGTTGTTACAACCGTTTCACATTAGGTTACTACATGTTTGCAACATGCCGCAGAAACAATTTTGATATTACGACCGTACACTGCTGATGGTCGTTAGATGTAATTACATGGAACGAGGTAGATCCCTCCAATAAGCTTTGCTATCTAATTTTAGTGTATATAATAGTAATTCCAGGTAACCTCGTTTGGGGTTCGGTGCTGCAAAAAAAATACGTGAACATTTTTTTCGTATTTTCTAAAGAAATTATATCAAGTGTTCCGTAAGAAGCAAAAAAACAAACATAGTATGCACTTTATGTTGGCATGAACAATGAAGGCGCTTTTCTGCCTATAGTGTGGTTTCACGACGGGACTGCGATCCCACCAGTTTCGACTATTTAAGTCACCCTAGTTCCGTGACGACTAGTAAAATGACAGCACATTATTTCTCAAGTAAATGAGCAGTTTCAGATTCTTGACGTATACATTACATTGATCATAAGTTACATTTTATTCAGGTGATTTTTAATTAGTTTTTCAATTGAAAGACTCTGATATTGAAGATTTAGGTAATGAAATTTTGCTTTCAAATCGAGTCACTGTTTAAAATATCTCTTTATCTGATTGCTTTTACAATTTAACATAAAAAATATTTCGATAACGACTTCACTTACGGGAATGGTATATATCATAATTTTTTGCTTGTTCTGTATCGTAAATGTGTATTAACAAAAAATAAACAAGTATCCTTTTGTTTGACAGTCAAAGAATATGTTTTTCTTCAAACAAGGTTTTTATTGTTCAACATAATGTTATCGAGAGGCTGAATGATAGTATTAACCGGCTGACCAGAGACTACCAAAAATTAAAGTAGTACACGAACTAAAGAGACGAAATATAGAATTGAAAAGGGAGAGAGAGTACATCAACTACTCGCCGTGCTTTGTCGTAAGAAGTGATTACTCTGAGGAAAAGAGCTGCTTTGCCAAGGGTAGTTCTTGTTGTACCGTACACGTACCATGCAAAGGCTAGTCTTCAGAACCCCCTAGCTTCTTGTGAGACCTACCTAGGATGGTTTGTCATTTCTTTCCACAGGGCCGATAGTGCGCCAAGTTCGATGTTTGATTTGAATACCAAATATCGCATTCCAAGATACAATCTTATCTAGCAATTCAAATCTAAACTCTGATTGGTGTTAAATTGTTAGAGGATTAATTTTTGCTAGGATCAGACAAGTACCTTTCGTGGGATCAATTTTGCCAAAATGAGTCTGCACGCATGTCATTGATTTTTGACACTTCAAAACTCCCCCGACTTTGAGCCCGCGAACTTGGGATCAGTAGCCCGGCATAATAACCACTATGCCATCGAAACCGGTCAGAGGTTAGTGAGAGGTTCAAGTGAGATGTTAGCAGAACACCTACAATCGCAAGAATCAGAACAGCTTGAAGTCGCCACCAATACAATAAAGGAAAGCCTAGGAAAGAGAAATAAAATTGAGTAACCTCCGAATAACATTTTTTTGTAAATGGAGTTATTGTTTTTGGATAATAAAGACTTGTGGAAAACTTATTTTCATTGCCCAAAAACATAAGGATACTTGTGATTTATTATTATTATTATTATTATTATTATTAAGTGAAAATCACAATTTTCTTACATTTTTATCTGTATTAATATTTTCTAAAATGAAAACTTACAAAATATTATTTCATTTTTTCAATTTGATTATAATAGTTATGGTGGATCATTCAACTGATGTTGATTCAACTTGATCCCAGTATTCTATTAATTGTGCAGACGTTCAGTTTTCTCTTTAGTTTTCACTTATACGCAAAATTTACCATATGAAAGTGTTCCGAATGGCAAAGAATTTCAAAATAAAGAAATGGCTATTATGTGCGGAATTTATCTCACAATTTACCAGCAACGCTGAATCTCAGTTATTCACCCTATACTTTTTACGTGATCTTGTAGTGTAAATTATAAAGATATTGATGTGCGTGTAGATCATACCTTTTTATGGAGCCTTTAATAATGTTACCAATTATTGTTGCTAAATATAGTGCATAGCTGCAAATCGCATTCCTGACTAGTCCCTGATAACTCGTGTTCGACACTCATTTGTTTACAATCGTCAGTGTTGATAACTCTAGAACACTCGCCAAATGATTCCATGTACTACATTGGGAATTGTTAGGCTAAATTTCTAAGACGATTTTTGTCAATACAGTGGAACTTCGATAATACGGAACATCTTAAATTAATTCCTCTTAAATTCTTCGAGTTTAGCCCTCATTTACTTTTACCTTTCTTTTGGACATTGTGTTCTGTACCTCAACCTTCACAATATTAAATAGTATTTGTTTCTTTTCTCCTTTATATTTCGCATCGCCGTTCTACTGTATTTTCTTAATTTTCGACATAATGTCGAAGAAACTTAATGATAACTTAAAACAGTAACATACAGTTTGAAATTAAAATACAAAAATTGTTACATGGCGAAACACATTTACAAGTGACTGATGCAAAATTTGAAATTGATTTCCGTCTCAAAAGAATCGCCAACGTATTCTAGGGCATAGAAACAAAATTTGAGCAAGGGCGAATTGAGATAATTTAAATAATTCACTTGCATCAGTAGTACAACTATTTACGCACATCGTTACTAAAGGTTATATTTTATTCTTTTAACTATTTGACTTCAGCAAAACGCGGTTGGCTGACTTTTTTACAATGTAATGGTTGCCACACGTCATGCCAAGTAAGTAAAGTAGACCGTCAGGACCAAATGTGATCATGTGACCATTGCAAAATTAAAAGTCAGGCTTTTTAAAAACTTTCCGTACAATGCTGCAAACCCAATTTCCTACATGACGCAGAATGTACGTAGGAAGAGATACTCATATGGTGGCATCCAAGGGTTGGCAACACTGGCGAGGAAGCCAACAACAAAATTTAAATTCAAACTCTCGCACATGAGAGATGCAGCCCTCCCAGAGGGCAATGTTGAACGAACGAGATAAGAGTTCAATGTCCTTGCATTTACCACACACAATCGACACTCTCCACATATTCAGTAGCACATTCGGACCAGTTGGCATAAACGCCACGCGCGGAATACAAAACGACACACTTCCTAGGATATTTACATACTGATGCCGCATTACATCTATGTGGCATACTGCCAATAGCATAAATGGCTTTGAAAAAATAGTTGCACATCATTTACATTAAGAGTAAGTGTAAGAATTCCCATACAGAAGCTCATATTTTAATAGTACAACTACGATCTCTTTCGTTATAAATTCTCCATACAGGCTAACGACAAAATATATATTTTCTTTCTGATATTGTAAATGTAAGGATTGTAGAGCATTTATATTATACTAATTGTTTAGACAAAATACGTTTTATGTTACCAAAATCCATTCATTTTGACTAGTGACATTGAGTTTATGGAATGTTTTCCCCATTAAGAAGAACTTCAGTATTAGTCTACAAGTATATAAGCGTGGTTCGTTAAGAAACCACTCAGTTCAGTCAGACTGCCTCTATTCAGGAATCTCCAAACCTGTGGTCGAGACCAACCAGTTTAAACGAAGACCAATAAGTTCTAATTGAAAAATGAAATTATAATAGAAAACGTACGTTTTCAAGCACATGTAATAATTTCATTGAATAAATATGCTTCTTTTAACGTTGCATTTATAGGTGAATAATGGATTTCATGTAATAATCACATATCTTATTAAATTCTAAAATTTTATCAAATGATGTACGTACAAAGACCAAACTGATTCAGGGTATTTTGTAGACAGTACCTTAAGTTTGAGGATATTACCATTCAAGAAGAAAAAAACAAAGAAAACTAGTTCTTTTTACTGATCAAGATTCGACTTTTCAATATTTCTTGAGTGACACAGCCTGAAGTGGCAGTTTGGAGACCCACTGCGCTGATATATTGGCAGGAAAACTACACTTAAAAGCAGCAGCAGTATGCATTTAGGAAAATTCAAGAAAGAACCAGACTTCAATCTGGAGATCTCAAGCGGTTCGAATATGAGTGATTAAGTGATCCAGAGTTACCAACTTGACATGAAGCACCACAAATATTCAGTAGAAAAGAACTTTCACATACGACAGGACAGAACACATCTGCAACACATACGAACACATCTGTAACATTCATCCTCCACAAATTTCCAATTATTGCAAGCTTTTGACGCTTCTAATGTCTGGGAGACACGACAGTTTTGTCGATTCTGGCGCAGTTCTTTTTTTAACGTCTATACGAGTGGGATATTGGATTGTCTATCTACAGCACAGAAAATCAGTTTTGCTTTTATTTCCCTTAATCTATTTCAAAAAGGTAACTATATTTTTCAAATCTATTTTGTGTTAGGTAATTTCCCAGATTTTACATTAATGATTACTTTCCACCTTATTGCAGTACGGATAATGATTGTTCACACAAGGTAATTTGTTGCTCTGTCGTTCTGCGCCCGGCCGAGGCAATGCAGTTGCACGACAGTTGTTCGGTTTGAGAGAAAATTGTGTTTTGGTGAGAGGATTTTAGAGTGCCCTCACACCGAAAAGTCTGCCAGTGGGTGACATTAAAGGCCCATGTTACCAACGAGAACTGAAGGAAAATCTCAGTCCAACGACACTACCAAGAAAAAAGTGATGTGTTTTAACAAGCAACTCATAAGGATCAGATTTTAAAGGATTCTTTTTTCATTTCACACAGAACAGAACACTTTTTAAATCTAAGTTACAAGGTTAGGATATACAGAGTACATTTCCTCCTTTCGTTCTCAGCCACAAAACACTGTCACATGACAGTTATTTTAGATGCTACACAGTCCAAGTTGCACCAAAAATCTCACGTTCATTTCATTTTAAACAATGTGAAAAATTTATGAATATTACGAAAATATAATGCAATCAACACTGTCAGAAATGGTAACAAAATTTCAGAAAAAATCAAAAAAGTCCAATTCAAAAGATAAGGTGCAGTTTAAACTAAAATTTATATAGTATATCTCATGATCAATTTGCTCAAGACGTTGCTTCTGGAAAGTTCATGACCGCAAAGCTGACGCGTGGTGACCCACGTGAAATAATGAACTCAAACTAGTACCAGTATTTTATAATGAAATTAATGAGTTTGAATGTATAATTAATTTCTTCCCAATTTTAGAGTCCTTTTTGACAATATTGTCCTAAGTTTTAGTCCATTTTAAGTTATTTTCTTCCTTTAAAATTCGATCCCTAGTCATTTAAGCCTGCCATTAGAGCCAGGAAAGCATCTATGGAAATATACTACAAAATCAAAATATACGTTCGTACTCTTATTATAACGAAAGAATATTCTTTTACATAAATTAATACTTTCAAATTTTCTGCATCACACCAAACGATTGTTTAAACAAGGTTACACATGGTATGGGCAGACAGATTTCAAAAAACCTGTAGGTTGCCTCTATTGTTTAAAAATACTTGGATTCAACAACCGCTCGAAAAAAATCACCATTTCAGAAGTGAGTTTTAGACCTGCGATGCAAAGAGTAGAAAAAGTGTGCGTCGTTTGTGAGAGAATCCAAAAGGATATCTCCTGTGTCTTATGTCCACAGAGATGGACACAGGCCAAACGCAGACGTACATCTCAAGAGTCTTCTAACTTGAGAGCTCTTCATAGTTCGCGCACGTTAAACTTTTACATATAGGAGACATACTGGCTTACGAACTCCACGACACGTGGGTAGTGATTGGCTTTGTTTTACATCCAATACACCGTGAGGACTAGTTATACAAACCATAGTGCCGTGTATTATTATGAACATACAAATTAAAATGTCACAGATGCCCTCACCTCTAAAAACGTTCTCCTCCTACTGTATTTGATGCCTACCAAGTGACAACTTTATTTTCGCAGTTTGTCTTTCATGCAGGCTCGATATTTTGGCTGTTATTGATACGTCTATGAGTATATCGAGTCTGCGATCACTGGTTTTCACTTGTAGGCATCAGGAGATACACACATCACAACCGAAACCATTTCTCATCAATCGAACGTATAATGCAAACCTCAGTTTGCATTTGGGCCCTCCCGAGCCGTTATGAGCGTTCTTATTAGAACCTTTACATTGTCTCTTAAAGAGCCATTACACTAGGGGAGGATCAAATCAGGCAATAGCCTTTCCTTGTCACTGATGCAGTCGAAGGAATGGAAAGGAAATTTGCTTAAATGAAACCCCATCACGAGTTTCGCCTAAGAATTTAAGTATGTAAAAGAAAGGGAACCGAGTTGTTTTGTTTTTTGTTGTTTCATCCTAACAGCAAGGGTATCATCTACTTCACTGCACAGTCGAAGTTCGTCTAACTACAATGAAGGCAACGCGTGACGGAGGAGGTTGAGAACAACAAAACAGTCCAGGTGGGATTGTTGGGCGCTTGCAAAGGCCAGAAAGATGGAGCAAAACACTAATTTATGCAATAAACGGGTTCCCGTTCGCTCCAACGGGAAAAACAGATCAAGCGACGACCGTCAGGCATATTTTCTTTACAGAATCTGCAACATAAGTCACCTGATGGATTACATTTTTATGATGCGTTTCTCATCCCCATGATACACGGCAAGCGTTTTTTTGACAGTTCAGTAACGCGTCGCACCATCGCGAAAAACTCTGCCTCCGCCACACGTGCAAGGTCACGGAAGCGGCGCGGAAGGCCGGGCCACGAGGGTTGCCTACCCCGCGCCGAGCGGCGGAGCCCTACTCGGCCGCGCGCCGTCGACGCATCACAGGAAGGACTCGTCGGCCCCGCGCTCGGCGGCCGGGTCGCCAGGGGGCGGGGAGTCGTCCCGCTCGTCGTCGTCCGCCCCCGGGCTGGCTGCCGCCGCCTCCGCCGCCGCCGCCGCGCCGCCCCCCGAGTCCTCGCGGTAGCACGTGGGGCTGCGCGGGGCGGCGGCGTGCTGGCTGGTGTTGATGACGTAGTACTGGTTGTCCGGATCGCCGTACTGCGAGTGGTAGAACTCCTCGCGCATCATGTGGTTGAGCGAGCCGCAGCGGAAGTAGAGGATCTGCTGGAAGGGCTTCCGGAAGTCGCGGTTGAGCGTGGCGTAGATGACCGGGTTGAGCAGCGAGTTGGCGTAGCCCAGCCACAGGAAGAAGCTGGACAGCGCGTCGGGCACGCCGTTCACGAAGGGACGCACCAGCGCCAGCACGAAGAAGGGCAGCCAGCAGATGATGAAGGCGCTCATGATGATGCCCAGCGTGGTGGACGCCTTGCGCTCGCGGGCCAGCGCGAAGCGCAGCTTCTTGTGCTGCGTGGCGGAGCCCGCGCCGGCGGCGGCGGCGGAGGCGGCGGGCGGGCGACAGGCGCAGGCTGCGCGCCCCCCCGCGCTGCGCAGGCGGCGCAGGCGGCGGCTGCTGCAGCATGGGGCACTGTGACTCGTTGGAGCGGCGCGGCGCGCTGGAGGTGGCGAAGCAGCGCGCGCCCAGCCCCGCGCCGCCGCTGCACTGCAACACCAAGCACACACGCGCACTCCCTTAGACGCACCGCCACCTTTGCTACGCCTCGCAAGTGGAGGGCGTGCTTTTCATCCACATGTGGAGGGGATATCTGTTCGGCCCTAAGCCGCCATCCTGATTGAGGTTTTCTGGGTTTACTCAATCGCTTAAGGCGTATGCCGGGATGGTCCCTAGTTTTGCACTCCCAGACGTAAATGTACAGATTTCCCTTCCCTCTTATATGTTACTACTCTGTATCAATGTAAATCAGTGGTTAGGCGGAAGAGCAGGCCCTATGGCCTGAGCCTCGCCATTAATAAAGACACTATTATTATTATTATTATTATTATTATTATTATTATTATTATTATTATTATTATTATTATTATTATTATTATATCCCTCCACTGAAGGTGAGATCCGGCGCCGACATACCGTCGACAGGCGGGGGTTTCGCCAACCAGGCTGTTCCGAGCCCCCGACCTGTCTCCCGGCATATGTGTTACTGTTGTTCACTACCACACATGCTGGGAGCGGGTCGGGAGCATAGAGCTTGTCCCGGCTGGGGCGGTGCCCCGTTGGTGGGGGATACGTGGTTAGGGGAACCCCACTAGCCGGCGCCGGATCTCGCCATCCAGCGGCGGAAAATCACCGCCACAACCCGAGAAAAAACATGCACTACACTTGCTGGAATAATAACCTCAGTAGTTGACGTGCCAGGAATCACTCCGAGCACAAGATATCCAACGTTTGTCATATAAATGTGAAACATTTATAAGAGTTAATCACGAGCACACCCCGGTTTCGTTTGACATCAATGAGTCTCAAAATCTCGCTCACATGACTGAATACGTAATAGATTATACTGCTTTCACTTGACTACCTAGGATGAGACTACCGCTTCACTCCATTTTTCACAGTGCGAAATAATATTTTCCAGTTTTCTGTTTTTCCCAACCACCTCGGTAAAATAAGCATTGCTTTTATTCTTAAATTAAAAAATAAAAAATTAAATAGAGGCACGCGAGTCGAAAGCGAGAGAAACTACAAGATAGGGTCGCTTACACGTGTCCCGTTATTCCACTACAGACAGAAACGTGAAGAGTGGGTTTACCGACGTACACAAATAACCTGTGTTCATCGCAACATTTCCATCAACAATGTCATCCCCCAAGAGATCTTTCTCGTCATTGAAGAACATCCACACAGTTTGCCGCGTCACCATACATAAAATATAATTTAATTCAAGCTTTACCTCCATCGTGAAAGAATTGAAATGTAAACTGCAATAAATGAAATCAAAATTTTACAAGCATGTTATCAATGATTTCTGCAAAACGAAAGAATAGAAATGGAATTCAAGTAATTGAAAATAAAGATGACATTTTTCACAAGATAATTTTTAAAACAACATGAATGGGAAAATAACTGGTATGTATTTTTCAATATTTTATAAAAGATTATTTCAATCTTCGCGATAAAAACTACATAGTTATTTTGATTGTCTTTCGCTCATTCTTCCAATATTATAATTTAAATTATATCAGGTTTTGTTTATACAATTAAAGTTTACTCTAAATATGAATGCGAAAAGAAGTGTGTGTGTGTGTGTGTGTGTGTGTGTGTGTGTGTGTGTGTGTGTGTGTGTGTGTGTGTGTGTGTGTGTGTGTCGGGGGTTGAAACTTTCCTCCGCCTTATCCCTCTTTCTTTTTCAATTGCATCATTGAACAGTCATTATTACTCGTACAGAAATTGTTAGTAACAAAAGTAAAACTTTGGTATAATTTAGTAAAAATAGTGTTTTATGAGATTATAAAACCAATTCACGCTTGCGTAAAGAAAATCGCAATGTATGTACCTTCTCAGAGAGATAAAACATCATAATCTCACTAGTATTGTAGATAAAAGCTACGACAGATATTTAATGGTTTATTTGCTTTGGGCGAACTGCGTACAATATGCAAAAATTTGAATCATCCAGCGATCTACCCCATTGAGCAATATGCAAAATTTGATTCGAAATAACTGTGTTCCTTTCCAGCAGCTTTTGAATATCAAAGCGTCTTTCGTAAATAGACACCTTATGAATATGCATTGCATTAATAATGGGATAAATTTATGTTGTTTTAAGTTGGTACAGCCAAAATTCACTCTACAAGGAATTTACATACACAATAGGTTTTTACCATAATGAACTTATTCTCGGCTCTTGCAGCTAATTTTCAGATTCTTTATTAATTTATCTGTTTACATATTTTGCGGGAGAGATTCTGGAGAGGCTTGAAATTTAATTACTTAAATTTTTGAGCAAATGATCGCAGTAACTCAGTTACCGTTGGCATGGTTGGAAAGGAAGAAAATTGAGTCACCGACACCAGACAGACGAAGCCGCTATTTCGACGTAACAAGCCACTGATGGATAATCGGGCTTGCAGTGATTTGTTTCTTGGCAGCAAAGGGTGTTAGTAAAGAGCGTGAGAGGAAATATAGTTGTTGCTTTAATCACATTAAATATAATTTAAATGGGGCTATTCCTTTGCCATTATAATGTGGTTAGGATTATTACAATACGTTATTCTTCATTTCCGTTTTATTAAATAACATTTAGTGTGAAATTTATCTTCTTCCTAATAAGAGAGTATAATAACACCGCCTCAAACGAAGCGCAGGAAATTCTAATTCACCGTTTTGAACTATTTTCAAATTTTCAAAAATTACAGAGTGCAGAAAAAAGGCGTCCAGCCACACATTCTTTACTGCTCTTTCTTACATTCGTGAAAAAAAATTAAAGAAAAAATAGAGCCCTTTCTGAAAAGATAATTGTATAAAATTGCTTATGTTTAACGCAAAATTACGCAAAACATTCTCATATTTTGGAAAAAAATTGAACATGAACTTATTCTGTTTTGACAAACGTATTTCATTTTGAAAAAAAAATCGTTGTTTCTGTGCTTGAAATACGAGGCCAACATTTAATAAAATAATTTGGTGCCGTTTTTGAGAAAAAAGTATTTAAAAAAATAAAAATTATCTATATTTTTCAAAGAATTACGCAAAAACTACTGAAATTTTCGGAAATTTGTATATGTCTTTATTTCAAAATCTTTCTTAAAAATATATTTCATTAATGAAATAATCTCTATCTTCAATATGTTAACTTTAGGAAGACACCGAAAAAATGAACTTTTGAAATTTTCTAAAAATCAGGGATTTTAATGAAAATAAGACCTGTACCATTCCCTTAAACGTCCTTCACACTATCGAACAACAAAATGTAATAAAAAGTAATTTTGCGGCAAAGTTTAAAAAAATTCACAATGTCCCAGAGGATTCATGTAAAGAGCCCCCAAAATTAGAATATCGATTTCAAATTCAAGAGGCGATTCACAAACATGCATTGTGATTGTAGAACGAGTTAGATAAAGTACTTTACTATAATTATGGACAAGACTTATTCTCGTTTTTGTTATCAGGGAACGACAATAATAGTACTTCTGTCGAGAATTTGCGTTTTTTTTTTCCTGCAGTATTACATTACTTAGGTCGTCATTAGGTACATTACTTACGTAGGTCAGTGCATCAACTGATGTCAGTGCAGCGCCTCTGACCAGGAGATCGTAGATTCGAATCCTGACGGCGGCAGAATTTTCGACACTAGCTTTTCAGCTAGGTCGAATTCAGACGCTGTCTGGAGGAGAATTCTAGCGGCCGGCTGCTTTGATCGGTAGTTTTCCGTAGTTTCTCCGATCAACACCAGGCGAATGCCGGAGCAGTACCCTACCAAACGGACCGCGCGCGATCTTTTCTTCCTCGTCCTATCCTCTCCACGCGCGCGCGCACACACACACACACACACACACCACTAAAATGCACTACACTACCACATATTCCGGGAGACCGGTCGGGAGCTTAAGGTTTGTCCCAGCTGGGGCGGTGCCCCGCTGGTGGGAGAGTCCTGGTTACGAGGAAACCCCACTAGCCGACGGTAGGTCGGCGCCGGATCTCGCCATCCAACGGGGGAAGATCACCGCCATCTCCCAAAGAAAAAGTATGCACTACACTTACGGGAATAATGACCTAAGCTGTTGACGTGCCCGGAATCACCAACGAACCAAGATGAAAGTACGTGAAGCTCGCCGCGTCTCCCAGGTGTGAATAATAAATAGGAACCGAACCAGGGACTGGAAGCTCCGCGAACTGGATTCATCCAACCCCAAAACGCCAAACACCTAAATATTCACTAGTATAAAGTTATACACTAAAAAAATTATCTGTAATCTATTTTCAACGATCGATTTAATTGTTGGCAAAAGGTTTTTCAAATATATGAGACGGAGAAAGATAATAGATGAGACGGAGAAAATAAAGTGTTCCGGGCATTTTCGGAGAAGACTGTTTGTTAACTGGAGGTGACAGTAAAAAAGCAGCTTTTTTATGTTTTCCGCTTCTTTTCAAACCGAAGGATGTAACTCCAATAACTACAACATCATCAATTTAAACTTTCCGGGTCGATAGAGGAATTATGAGAAGGATCCCCCAAAAAATTATAAATGAATCTGTAGGTCCTACATAACAGTAGAAATACTCTTATTATGAGAATTCACGATTACATACCTTCCGCGACTAATTCCCGGTACTATAAATAATAATAACATTTCTGATTATTAGAATGAGCCAATCGTAGTGCCGATTCACAAGGGACAGACCGGAAGATTGTTAACAATTATAGGCCTATACGTTTAACATCAGTTTTGCGCAAGCAGTTAAAACATAATTATGTGCAGAATATTAGGCAACATAATTACTCACGTATTGGACGGCATAATTATCCATAGTGCATTAGGCGAATTTGGAATAAAACTGATTGACTACTTGAAAAGCAGAACGGTTTTCGTCCTGGGTATTCGTGCAACAACCAGTCTATTGCTTTGTGTTAGCAAATTCACTAGGCGAAGGGAGTAGGATCTATTTAATTAATTTTCTAAGGTATTTGATCTTGTTCCACATAACCCTGAAATTGCCAAGTATATTCGTTTTCAATTGAAGATGAATATAATTTGACACGAAAATGCTTTTTATTCGATAGCCTGGCTCTAATTATCAAATAAATGAAAACAGATACTTCCACAATTAGAAGCAATAGAGTCTCTGGCAGACGCCACTTCCTAACGACGGTTGCCAACGTTTTGGTGGCGATTTACCGACCCTCTGCAGTCTCATCGTAACTCAGAAGTTGCAGGAGGACAACCGAAATGTTGGTAGCCGTGCTTAGGAGGCAGCGTCTTCAAAACTGCGTTTTGGCTTTTTATATGATGTAAATAAGTATTTGAGGTACATCTCAGAAACGTGATGAAAGAGGTACTATGAACCAAATGAACCAAATCTTTCCTGTAGGACACATTTGGAATATTACATAGCTTGTACTCAACTCTGTGAACCTCTGTTTGCAGAGGTGAACTCGGTTTACTGGTGATTAATGAAAAAATATGACAATAACGTAATAAATTTCCATCTGCGATAACTAGGCAGTGTATGTACGTTTTCAAAAGCTTCTTGTTGTAGTTATTCTTCTTCTATTTGTTGTGTTTTTATTAATAGCAAACTCAGGAACGACTGAGGTTTAAATATTTCCATGATCACCGTACCAAGAGTACCATTATACAAATGTGAAAGAATGATGTTATAAGAAATCCGTGCCTAAAAATATATTCACCTAAAAATTGAATATTCCACTAGACTTTCGACAGTGTGATCGTGCTCTGAAGCGATTTCGGAAACTGTTCCTTCTTCTTCTTCTTCTTCTTCTTCTTTCGAATGTCACAACGCTGCCGCCTGTGTATCAACACACGCTATAAGATGGTTCGATGCACAATAACACTTTCGCAAGACAGTAGAAAAATACACGTTTCCTATTCTCGTTGCTTTTCCGCACGAGTTGTAAAAGTGCCGTAAAACCCGTGAAGAAACATTGTGACCGTTTTACGAGTCTTCGACGAAGCTCACGCAGCGATATTCCCAAGTTTCCGGATACCACTTGCGGCTCTCTCGTAAGTACCGACGCGGTCACAAAGAAGCTCAAAAACTGGTTTTAACAATTACGAAAAATATGTAAACCATAATATACTACTCTGTAATTATTGGCAAAATAAACAGCGATTTTAATCTCTAGTGAATGAACAGTTATTTATTCATTTAGGTTATCAACCGTAAAACTTAAGGAAACTGAGTTCAGTTTTGTTGTAAGTATTAGGATAAAACTCTTCTATTAATACATGAACTTTCAGGTAGAAAATAATTAAAGTAATGTAAATATGTGCAAATTAATTTATAATTACTATATCAATATACGTTTGTCACCTATCATCTGTAGGATGAATAGTAAAATTTAAGTATAAATTATAGTTCATTGGAATGATTATAAACTGTATAAAACCTGAAGAAATATATATTCTATGTTCGAGTCCTGACCATGGCAAAATATTCGACATTAGCTAGTTAGATAGATCGGATTTATTCGCTGTCTGGAGGAGAATTCTAGTGGCCGGATGCACTGATCTGTAGTTTTCCGTGTTTTCTCCGATCATCAGCAGACAAATGGCGGAGCAGTACCGGGTCATACCTTCCTCTTCCTTGTCTTATACACACCCACTTACTTTAATGTGCACTACACTACCACATATTCCGGGAGACCGGTCCGGAGCTTGGAACGGAACGGTGCTCCGCTGGCGCAAGATACCTGATTGAGGAAAAACCCGCAAGCCAACATATAGGTCGGCACCGGATCACGTCATTCAGCGAAGGATTTGATTTTTTCGTGTTTCCGGGCGCGTCAATTGCTTTGGTCATTAGTCCCGTTAGTGTAGTGCATGTTTTTTCTCGGAAGATGCGCGGTGATCTTTCCCCGTTGGATGGCGAGATCCGGCGCCGACCTACCGTCGGCTAGTGGGTTTTCCCCCTAACCAGGACGCTCCCACCAGCGGAGCACTGCCCAAGTCGGGACAAGCTCTAAGCTCCCGATCGGACTCCCGGAATATGTGGTAGTGTAGTGCATGATATTCTAAGTGTGTGTGTGTGCAAGGGGAGAGGATAGGACAAGGAAGATGAAGGAAGATCGCGCGCGGTCCGTGGCCCGTTTGTTAGGGTACTGCTCTGGCATTCGCTTGGTGTTGATCGGAGAAACAACGGAAAACTACCGATCAGAGCAGCCGGCCGCTAGAATTCTCCTCCAGACAGCGACTGAATTCGACCTAGTTGAAAAGCTAGTGTCGAAAATCCTGCCGGCATCAGGACTCGAACCTAGGACCTCCCGGTCAGAGGCGCTGCAGTGACATCAGTTGATGCACTGAGCTACCGCTCCCGGTCCAGCGGAGGAAAATCACCAACCCCTTCCACTCTAAAACATGCACGACCACTTACAAGACTAACTAGTAGTTGAGACACTCGAAATCACGAATCACACATGAACCGCGTAGTGGTAGTCAAACTCAACCTTAAAGTATCGTGTCTTATCTTTGCGATGGCACTGTAATATGACGTCTTATAACACTCATTTTGAAAGTGTTGATAATGGGTTCATAACTGAATTTCTCGGGACGCGATAACGTCATTGTTTAAATTGGAATTTTAGCGATATATTTTGTTCTTCTTATGTTGTGAAACAATGTCTTAAAACTTCTATGTTCTATGTATATTCTATATCATTAAAAAACTTTTCCAAAGACATACAGATTTTAAAACTTTAACATATTTTTATAATGAAATTTATATCTTTACTCATTGGGCCCATTAAATTTCTTTTCTTGACACACTTCAGTTGTTTTGTTTTTCCAGAAGGATATTACGGATGCGACATAAGGATGGGTAGTAGCATATGGAGGAAATATCGCCTCACATACACATTTCATTCATCCAATATCCAGCTTAATGTTTCCTTGTTATTCTTTATTACATTCCAATATAGCAACTACATGCCTTAAAATTTTTTATGGTTCTGTGGCTGTGGATACCCTTAAAATGAATTCAATGAAATTACAATTTTAAATAATACATAGCTTCTCTTTAATTTGAGATTGCTGACTTAAGGAATTGTCTTTACGTCCTCTATCCACCCGTTGGTCTGTAAACATTAGCGCGTAAACCGCATGAAGATTTTCACCACAATGAATATGTCCTTATCGCAGCCCCTCCAATTTGATTCCATCCGTAGGGTGACAACCGTAGGGTGACGTGTACTTGCACGCAAGGTTAAGACCCAGCGAGTGACTTGTAAAAAAGAACAGTCGCAAAAGAAGCTGACGATCAGAGAGTCACTGCTATTTTCGTCCCCCCTCAGAGACCCGCTGTTTGTCAAATGCCGTTGAATCGATTCTGAGGTCGATGGTCAGTGAGGGTCCCGCTACATTACGTCGAGGACGCTTGGAAGGTCGACTTAGTGCGTTTGATAGAGACTTTTCAGGAGATCGATGGTCAGAGTAACGATTTTTATTGTAGCAAAACATGTGGTTTAGATGCTCTCTATTTCTTTTCTACGAGATGTGAAGCGTGCATCCGGACAACTGAGCACCGGTCCTGATATGGTCCGGTCCGGATTGATACAGGTCCGGATTGATACTGGTCCGGTCCGAATACCGGTCCGGATTGATAATCACGGTATTGGCGAGGTATTTTGAAAAATGTGACTTATCACGGTCCACCTAGGGAGATCATCATCATCATTATCATCATCGCCATCATTGGGTTTATAGCGTCAGTATATTTCCGTTAGCAGGTCATCGACCTCCCCCCACCACCCTATTTGTAGGGTGAGGGGGCCTTCGAGATCGGGGGAGGTGTGCTCTCAGACGAGCAGAATATATTGCCTGTGCAATCCGCCATTAAGTGATGATAATAGCGATACTGAAGAGAAAAGGGAGGCCGTCCCACACGAGGTGTGATACAGTGTCTGCCTTGAGCTACGTGGTCGTAGATATCGTTGAGAAAGTAATTGTTTTACCAGATCTTGCTGACTTGCTTCTCCTAATTTTCATTATTTTATGGGACTTTTATTGAGCTCGAATAACTTGAATAAAACGCCAGGCAAAAAATTTCTTTCCAACCAGACTTATAAGATGGGGATGAGATTAACAAGAAACAGTTCGTTGAGCCGAGGAGCAGTCCTGGGCTGTGGCGCTGGCAGTGGAACTGTGAAGACGCGTGAGCCAGCACGGGAGGGGCGGGGGAGGGGTGGAGTGGGAGGGAAAGAGGGAAGAGGGGAAGGGTCGGAGAGAGAGTGCTATGGGGGGTATATGAGAATAGAAGGATGGAGGCTTTATAAGGGTAGAGGATTAAAATCAGTAGTAAAGCAAGGAGAGACTGCAGACTACACGTGACGTGTGATACATTTCATAAAACATGAATGGGAAAAGTATTCTGTCTAATGGATTAGTGGACAAGTATTACATGAACTGATTGATTGCGGGCGGCATACTAGGGTCAGTATTTTTATAAGTGTAGTGTATATTTTTTTCTCTCGTGAGGTAGCGGTCTCCCACTGAATTGCGAGATCCGGCGCTGACTTACCACCATCGGCTAGCAGGGTTGTCCCCAACCAGGTATTCCCCCCAGCGAGGCACCGCCCCAGCCGGAACGAACTGTAAGTTCCCGACCGGTCTCCCGGTATGTGCGGTAGTGTAGTGCGTATTAGTGTAAGAAGAGAGGATAGGACAAAAAGAAGAGGTAGGAAAGATCGCGCGCGGTCCGTGACCCGTACTGCTCCGGCGTTCGCGTGGTGTCGATTGGAGAAACCACGTCAAGCTAACGATCAGAGAAGCTGACCGCTAGAATTCTCCTGCAGGCGGCGACTCCATTCGACCCAGCACTACATGAAGATCGCATGCAAGGGAGTGGGGGTGGGTGGGGGGGGGGAGCAGGAGATGGTGGGCGGCCGGCATGACGCGCGTCGTGCTTCAATTGTCCCGGCAGGCGGGCGCCGCCGCGGGGCGCGCGTCACTTGTCAATATCAGCGGTGCGCATGCGCTCTTTGTAGTGGCCGAGCGGGGGCGGCGCGGCAGCAGCCCTGGCCCGAGCCTTCACGCACGGAGCGCTGGCGCACACCGCAATGGAAGAGGAAGCATCCCACGTGATTTAGCCATCTCTTTCTATTATGCAAGGAATGCCGTCATTGCTGGACCTGTTCTGTTAAGGACCGGAGCGCGAGAGAGAGAGAGAGGGCGAGCGAGAGAGAGAGAGAGAGAGAGACAGACAGAGAGCGGCAGGAGAGAGAGAGAGAGAGAGAGAGAGAGAGAGAGAGAGAGAGAGAGAGGCGTGGACTAAGTGATTGCTGTTTCCGGGCGCGTCAACTGCTAAGATCAATAGTCCCGTAAGTGTAGTGTATGTTTAATCGCGAGAAGTGGCAATGATCTTCGCCCGATGGATCGCGAGGTCTAGCCTCGACCCACATGTCCGTTTACGGGGTTTCCCCATCCAGGTATCTCCCATCAGCGCGGACGGCTCCAACCGGGACAAGTTCTAAACTTCCGACTACTTTCCCGATGTGTGTGGTGGTGTAGTGCATGTTAGTGCGTGTGTAAGTAGCAGTGAGAATAGGATAAAAAAGGATCGTGAGAGATCCGTGACCCGTTTGATAGGGCACTGCTCCGGCATATGCCTGGTGTTGATAGGAGACACTACGGAAAACTACCGATCAGAGTAGCCGGCCGCTAGAATTCTCCCCCAGAAAGTGGCTGAATTCGACCTACCTAGTGTCGAAAATCTGATACCTTGGGGATTCAAATTCAAGGATCCCCCGGTCAGTGGCGCTGCAGTGACATCATCACATGCCATGAATCACTTTAACCGGTACCTCTTCAGTTAAGAGTCCATGATTTGTGCCAAAACTGACTTTCTCAATGGTTTGTACTAGTTCACTAGTTTTGTACTAGTTTAGAAATTAACAAAATTTAGAATAATGTCAGAACAGCAATTAGACGTTCATTAGTGGCCTGCAGAACCAATAGTTATTCTGATGAGTGTGTTTTAACTGGGATTCTAGAGGAATCAAAAATTGGCGGTTTTGCATCGATATATCTAAATACTGGATCTCGCTGCTTCCTCGTTGCATGTGTTGTAAGCAGTGAAGCAATGATTGTGACAATTTAGTTGTAACGTCAGGTGTGAGAAAATACGCATTAACATCAAAACTCAAATTTTTGTATTCTATCAGTTATAATAGTGTCATTTTTTATTTTCCCCATCTTCCTGGGTATTTAAGAAAATGTTGTCATCCTTCACATGTCTAGAGGATGTACTGTTTTCTGTTATCTTATGCATACATTATAAATTAGTAATATTGATATTTTCACAAGAATAAAAAAAGCTAACTACTAATTATGGCAATTTTATATGTCCAGAGCAGACAATATTATCTTACAACCAGAAAATCATGGAAGTCTCTACACTTAGAAAGGAATACGTAAACTCGGAAAGTCGAAAAATAGGATATACATATTGTTAGTTAGCCAATACGTGAATATTCGTCATCTGGGTGAGACCCTTTCAGATTAGGCCAGAATTAAGAGTTAGAAAATATTCAGAAAATGCGATTAACGGAAAGGTCAAATGGTCCAAAATATATGGAAGTTCTCAGGGTGCGATGAAAATAGGCAAAGTAGGGTTGCCTGTTCAAAGTGTGCTATAAATAATCTGCGTGAATAAAAGGAACAACATGATGGAGCATTACTTCGAAAATTGGGAGAAACGACCATATAAACAAAATAAAAAGTAGAGTGAAATGTATTTATATAATCGCAAGCAAGTGCCAAGACATAATATTCACTCTTCGAAGACCCTTTGATCCAGTAACTGTCATTTACCACAACCAAAACATAGCACAGGTTCTCGCGAAGGCCACGGCGAAATATCTCGGAGTATTATGTGATCGACCATATTCGCGGAGCGCAAACATCATGAATAGAATTGCTCAGGCCATTAGAAGAATGCATAAGGTAAATCGCTTTCTCAAGAAATCATCCTCACTTCAATTACACACATCCATACATCTCTGACAAACGATGATATGAAAAATATGAACCTAAGCATCAACGGTTGGGGCCACAGCATCCAAAACCAATACTCTCAAATTGCCAACGTTTGAAAATAAATATCTAAGCACAAAAGCACTCTGGTTTATCACAAACTCCCGGCTCTATCAAGAACTCGGTATCACTTGCATAACAGTACATTTTTACTTCTATTCACACAATTCAATAGGCAAAATATTTCGAACACTTCTACGATACATACTTCAAATCTAGAAACTCGTACCCTCATCGCAAACATTTCAAAATTTCGCAAAACTGTAATGTGAATAATGAAATGTAATAATCGCATTGACAATTATGTAAACATATTATATGTAAATCAGCCAAAGTGTCAGTCACACATGACAGCTGAGGGACACATCCGAAGCAAGAAGAAATGAATTAAAAAAAAAATACTTGACGATAAATACCACTTTAATCAATAATTTAAAATATCAAATGTCTGCAATTCTTGCATTCAGATGTTCCACACGATAGATGCTAAAGACCTACAAAGCTTCAAGGTGATAACAGTCATTTTCTAGCTGCCTCGTGAACTAACAAAAAAATCTCGCGACGAGTATGTACTAATTAGGTAGCATTATTGCTACTGGTGAAGAAATGCGACAAAATGAGCTTTATGAAACTAAGGTACACAAAGAAGGAAAAGCGAGAGTGTTGAAGCTATTGCCGTAGGACAATGAAAATGAAAATTGCTTCGAAATATGCTTTTTACTTGCGCAAACAGAGTGATAGAACTGTAGTAGTTCAAGTGGATGAGAATAGATGCCATACCTGTTCAATTCCATACAAGAAAAGTTAATGTCAGATAAAGTTTCTCGAAACTTCAATAGTTCTCTGTTAAAATGAAGGCTAAATTCCGCATTTTCAGAAATGCTCAAACGCCATTTTCTCAAAAATGGCTCCAAAGGTTTTCTTTAAACTTTTCCAACGGATAGAGGTAATGAACACTGTTTAATATGACGTAAGGCTCATTTTGGGCCATTCTTTTCTATTTTTTTTTCAAAAATTACACAAATGTAAATGTTTTGAAATAAGACCCACACCGTTAACATTTCTATCGATTTGTATACATTATTGGATTTGTGAGTGGAAGTACCTCAAATGACTTTAAATGAAGTGTTTGGAAAACGCAATAGATTCCTGTGAAAACAGCTTCAAAATTACCGTTTACAGTAATGCTTACTCGCCATTTTCTTAAAAACGGCTTCAAATGTTTCAATGAATATTTATATTTACGAAGGGTTTTACTCTTCTTTAATATTATTAAAGTAATATTTCGGTGCCGACCTGGATGGCCGAGGTGGCTAAGAGCGAGTACAGACTCAGCCCTTCGGTCCGAAGGGTCGCGGTTTCGAGTCCCGCCTTGGGCATGGTTGTTTGTCCCTTGTCTTTGTATGTGTTGTCGCGGGGGGCCTCGTGTTCGGCTAACTCCAGATCAGAGGAGCCCGCAAGTGTGTCGGTTTAGTGTATGGTCGAATATGCGTTCCATCGGGATGTAAAGGGTAACCGGTTGTTAAGAAGATAAATGCCCTAGAAAAAATATTTTAGTTCTACAATTTGGAAACCGAAAAGTAGAGAAAATTAAAAAAAAATACTTTGAGTGACAATAGATGACATGGGGCAAGACCGTAAAGTCAGTTTTCATCAAGGAAACTAGAAAACATTACTACGAGAACGTCTGTGCTATTCTGTAGCACCACTAGTTTAAAATTTTGTATGATGCTCTACGTATGCTCCCCCCCCCCAAATCACGAACATATGTATACCTCTAAAACACGTTCACACACACACATCAACATTCATCCAGATACATATGCATATATACACGCATATACAAAAGGCATACCTATAGACACACATACACCTATATACATAGTTATGTACATTTCCCTACCTTTCAAATAATGAAAAGTATAATTTTTTATTTAGATGCATTTTTTATGCAGGATAATAAAAGGGATTATCGGTCAGATGCTGGTAAGCAGCAGGAGAAATATGTAGTTGTATATTCCAAGGAATTATAAAGATATTTTAATATTAGTCCGTATTTCATATGAAGCCACTGTTTAGGTATCAGAGGCTTCGCGTAAAGTATCCCCAAAATCCAATATATACGTTTGAATTAGCAGGCCATCGAATCGAACTACATTAATCGGCGAATATTCTCTTTAGGAAAAATTTTATGATTGGTTTATGCATTTATGCTATTTATAGTCGAACGGACAGATGTGTATTTGCGCTAAAATCGTGGCAGCGATTTTCCGCAGAATTACACAACTTTCTCTATTCTGTGTGTATTACTTCATGTGTATAATGTCGTATAGTGTGTAGTCGAAAAAATGTAAAGAAGCATTGTTGACGAAAGGGAAACATTTTTTTTTAATTTTTGGTTTGCGAATAACAAGACTCGAATATTAGCGTAGATTTTCACGATAGGCATGTTTCCAGATATGAGAGGTGTTTTGGACTCCTCTTTGAAGTTAAAAATACGTTTCCTTCTTTAGATTTTTACCTTGAACTTTTCTGATGCGAATGAAACTAGTCATAACTTCTGATAGTTTCAATTTAAAATTTTAATTGAAAATAGTGATACACAGCATATTAAAGTTGTATGAAGTTTGGGAAATTATTTTATAGTTGAACAAAAATGAAGAAATTAAAATTTGTTGAGAGAACAGCAGACGAACGAATTTGAAAATAATTACCAGGTCAACAACAGCATACCTACTCGTATTCTTAGTATCTGTTACATAATCGTGTCCTATATCATTTCAGTAGCATATCTTCTGCGACTCTTATATGCAACCAATCTGTATAAAAGAGATCTAAAAAAGATAATTTCTCCGACAAGAGACGAATTGCATTTGACTTTAAAAATATGCAAGATTTGTTTAAAAATTGCATCTAAATATTCATGGTAAATGCAACCTGCAATATTCAGTCGCATTTTTGAATCTATATCGTCAAACAACTCACAAACGAAGCGTTTTAGGACTTTGAATCTACAATTTTGAGACCAAAGGCCTCAAAGAAAAGTTTTTCACATCGTGAACTACAGAATGCGATCTTCTTGAACATTCTATTACATTTTGGTTTGTTCATCACTTCGCAATTCTACCCCACCTGTTCAAAGCTTATAGAATCTGAAACTGTTTGTGAAATTAAACTAATTACTTGATATTCTACGCGATTTAATTACAAGGCTGCACCTTTATGCTCGGTAATAACGATAAATAAGAATAATTTATTTGTTTTGACAGTGGTGTATTTTATTGTTATAAATTACAAGGAGGCGTGTAGATCAAGAGACGGAAGATAAGATCTCGAAGAAAAATATATATTACAGGCTTATTATGGAAATAGAAAAATAGGGAAGAAAGTGGGGTTTAACTTGCAAGAGTTCTCGCACGGATACGCTACTATTATAATATTACAACTTCTATCCATGCAGCACATCATCCAAAACTGAAACGGTAACTCAATATTACGTGAAACCTCATATTTTAAATTAACTGCATACTAGTATTTTTGTATCTAATATTTAGAAAGTAGATTACAATAAGACACTCTTTAAAATCCATATTCAATGTTTAACCCTTATTTAGTGAAAGCTTTGAATACTCACGATCGCCGAACTTAGTTTAATGACTCCGCAATAAATTTAGCCTGAATTTCCTGACAAAAATTCTGAATTATAAGACAAAAATTTAGAGATGTCAAAAACATCCTTAAAAACAATCTTTGCCTATTTTTCTTTACTAATAAATGCATTGACAATTGAGTGACACATAATACTGAAGTAGTTACCAACAGCAACAATATTATAATACCATTGCCATTCTACGAGCATATTAACATTACAATTAAAACCTGGAAGGTGACCAAAAAAGGAACAGAATGTAACTACTCCATTGGGTTTGATAAAGTTATATCTTTACATCATGAAAAATAAACGCCAAAGATTGGTTGTTGAAGTGGTGTTGAACGAATAGCATATTATGTTGAACGATGCTATGAACACCAAAAATGACCGACAAAAACCGAATCAAGTTTATAAAGCATTACTAATGAACCAACATCTCGTTTGCTACAACCCTGTTTACTCCATTATGCCCCTACTTTGCACTCACTGCACTTTGATACCTTAGCTTCTCAAGTCATGCACTGCCTGCTACAACTGGTATATGCTTCTGATATCTCTTCTCCCATAGCACATCATACACAGTTTTTAACAGTTTTTGACGTAAGTAAATAAATAAATAAGTACTGCTCGAGCCCCAGACATCACACCATTTTCGGCATATGAAAAGATTTGTATCATATAAATATGCACATAAGGGTTTAAAACGACTATACGTGGTTTTGGCGTTTTTTCCTAGGGCTTTTATCCAGCCAACAGCCGGTTACCCTTTACGTCCCGATGGGACGCATATTCGACCATACACTAGACCAACATACTTGCGGGCTCTTCTGATCTGAGGTCAGCAGAACGCGAGGCCCTCCGCGACAACATACAAAGTCAGGGGAGAAAAAAACCATGCGCAAGGCGCGCGGTCTTTGGCCCATTTGTTAGGGTACTGCTCCGGCATTCGCCGGGTGTTGATTCGAGAAAACCACGGAAAACTACCGATTAGAACAGCCGGCCGCAAGAATTCTCCAGAAAGCAACTGAATTGGACGTGCCTGAAAAGCCAGTGTCGAAAATCGTGTCGCCGTCGATACTCGAACCTAGGACCTCCCGGTCAGCGACACTCCAGCGACATCAGATGATGCACTGAGCCAGCGCTTCCGGTCACGCGTGATCACAATCGAAGTACATACCTCCCGCGTTATCGTATTTCTCACAAATTAGCCAATTGATATGTGCGGAAGGTGGCGAGTCTGTATCTGGCGACTCTCGTAAAGCACCCTTCACCTTCATCCCCAATTTGGGTGGAGGGTTGCGAGGCCCTGGTCCGATTGGTTCCTCGGCGGCGTCGCGCCGCAAGTGGAGCGCCGTGCGGAAAAGCGAGGCGGCGCAACAAGTGCGCTGCCGCGGGTCACTCAGCTTGGGGTGGGCAGTGGGCGGGGCTCTGGGGGCGCAAATTGCCGGCGGCGCGCAGCGAGCGGCACAAGGCGGCGCAAAGCGGCGCAAAGCGGCGCAAAGCGGCGCAAAGCGGCGCAAAGCGGCGCAAAGCGGCGCAAAGCGGCGCAAAGCGGCGCAAAGCGGCGCAAAGCGGCGCAAAGCGACGCAAAGCGACGCAAAGCGACGCAAAGCGACGCAAAGCGACGCAAAGCGACGCAAAGCGACGCAAAGCGACGCAAAAGCGACGCAAAGCGACGCAGCGACGCAAAGCGACGCAAGCGACGCAAAGCGACGCAGCGACGCAGCGACGCAAAGCGACGCAAAGCGACGCAAAGCGACGCAAAGCGACGCAAAGCGACGCAAAGCGACGCAAAGCGACGCAAGCGACGCAAAGCGACGCAAAGCGACGCGACGAAGCGACGCGAAGCGACGCAAAGCGACGCAAAGCGACGCAAAGCGACGCGCAAGCGACGAAGCGACGCAAGCGACGCAAAGCGACGCGAGCGACGCAAGCGACGCAAGCGACGCAAGCGACCAGCGACGCAAGCGACGCAGCGACGCGAAGCGAAGCGACGAAGCGACGCGAAGCGACGCAGAAGCGACAGACGAAGCGACGCGAAGCGACGCGAAGCGACGCAAACGCGAACGACGCAAGCGACGCGAAGCGACGCGAAGCGACGCGAAAGCGACGCAAGCGACGCGAAAGCGACGCAAGCGACGCGAAGCGACGCGAAGCGACCGAGCGACGAAGCGACGCAAAGCGACGCAAGACGAAGCGACGCAAAGCGACGCAAAGCGACGCAAAGCGACGCAAAGCGACGCAAAGCGACGCAAAGCGACGCAAAGCGACGAAAGCGACGCAAAGCGACGCAAGCGACGCAAAGCGACGCAAAGCGACGCAAAGCGACGCAAGCGACGCAGCGACGCAAAGCGACGCGAAGCGACGCGCGAAGCGACGCAAAGCGACGAAGGACGCGAAGCGCGCGAAGCGCGCAAGCGCGCAAGCGCAGCGCGCGAAGCGCGCGCGCAAGCGGCGCGAAGCGGCGCCAAGCGGCGCCAAGCGGCGCCAAGCGGCGCCAAGCGGCGCCAAGCGGCGCCAAGCGGCGCCAAGCGGCGCCAAGCGGCGCCAAAGCGGCGCAAAGCGGCGCAAAGCGGCGCAAAGCGGCGCAAAGCGGCGCAAAGCGGCGCAAAACAGCAGCCGAAGCAGCGGCGGGTGATCGCTATCTACATGCGCGCTGCTGCTGCCGTCCCCGCTCTCTCGGTGAAGGCTTATTGCGAGTTCGGACGCGACAGATGCGTTCATCGTTGGCTCAGAGAGTGATGTGCATGTTCCGGACAGAGGATGGTGGACCTTGCACATTGGAATGTGAGATCCAGAGCCGACCTACACATATGTTTGTGTGTGTGGGGGGAGGTCTCATACACAAGGGCACCGTCCCACCCACTAGAAGTCCTAAAATCCCTACTGGACTCCCAACCGACGGTGTTCCTCCCTCATTGCAATGAGAGATCCAGAGCCGAACTACATGCCTATTTGTGTGTGTGTGTGGGGGGGGTCTCGTACACAACGAAATCCGTCCCATCCACTAGAAGTCCTAAAATCCCTACTGGACTTCCCTTCTCACTACCCCTGTTTAAGGACCCCTACCTTCACCGCCTTCCCTTCTCACTACCCTCTCCTCTCTGCATCCTCTCCCTTTTTCACGGTGCATTTTAGTTATTTGTGATACGACTGCTAAAAGTGACATTTTGTTTTGGGAATAGGAAAGATTTCGGCACGAGGTCGATAGACTGAGAAGCGCAATCCTTCCCAATCTAACGTACAGTCACTTCTAATTCATGGCCACCTCGTACATACGACGGTTACCACGTGTGTATACAATAACTGTTTCTGTCTCTCATTTTATTTTGTTTTAAGTATACAAATCATTTAATTGTGAACCATGTTAAGTTAAAGATACTATCTGTAACTTATCATTATCTGTAACTAATAGCTGATGCGGTCAGAGAAAAGGATATGTTTTCTTTGTTGCAGACACACAGTTTTGTCTACAGATTTAAGCTATACCTTTCTCTTTTGGGACTGGTGCTAATAAATGAACTTCAACCATTATTTGTATGCCCTAAAAGTAACCGCTTTTACTAGTGGAAGTCTAATGCAGCTGTTTTACCCGCACGTTTCATTCATTGCCCGGCATTGTGCTACATCCCGCTTTTTGAACGCGTCTCATTCAACTCAACAACTTTTCATTCCTCTTATTTAACTCAACATCCCCATGTTGTCCCTTGTATTTCCCCGCGACTTTTTCTCTCTCTATGCATTTCTGTACCCTCCACTCCCCGTTGCTTCCTAGAAGCTGAAATGTCTCTGTGCAACTACTGTTGGCGCTGATGCGTCTTCGATTGTGAAGTCCTGTGTTTTTAATGCTCACTGGCGAATTTTCGTTACTAGCTAGGCAGCTGGGTCCAATGCAGCCTCCGTCTGGAGGAGAATTATAGCAACCGATATTCTGATCCGTACCTTTCCGTCGTTTCTCCGACCAACACCAGTGGACTAACGGCCTAGTCCTAACAAACGGCCAAGGCTCGCGCCGGAAATTTCCATCCTCTGCCTAGCTATAACCTAACCCCTTACTTACATATTGCGAGACCTACACTATCACAAAAATTGGGAGACCAGTCGGAAGTTCAGATCATCCCTATCCTGAGGCGATATTTGGGACGGCAACCCCACGACCTACGGTGAAGTGCAATTCGACAGCAGACGGCTCGTTCGAGTGGGGAAGGAACATCGCCACTTCCCAATTAGAGCACTCGCTTCACTCTCGGGACTAACGGCTTTTCGTCCAGTTTCCCTGATCCATTGAGCAAATGCTGAGATGGCCCCTTGTTTTGCTTCTGCACACTAATGTAACTTCATTTTCTGTGCACGTCTTCTAGAATTCAGTGGGAAATACAATTATTCAAATTATTGCTTCCATGTTGTCGCGGCAGGAAGTAATAAGAGCCAACATTTATTGCTTATTTATCTTTGAAAATAGATTTTATTACATAGGAGTTTTTTTATTTTTTTTCTCCCTTTCAAAATTCAAAATTTATTGCTTATTTATCCTTGAAAATAGATTTTATTACATAGGAGTTTTTTTATTTTTTTTCTCCCTTTCAAAATTCAATCTTTATTGCTTGTTTATCCGTGAAAATAGATTTTATTACATGGGAGTTTTTGTTTTTTTTTCTCCCTTTCAAAAATTCAAAATTTCAGTAGTATATGACTTAGTGTAGGGATCACAGAATTTTGAAAATGTGACAAATTCACTTTTCCCCATAGCACGTCATTCGCAGTTTTTAACTGTTTTTTGACGTAAAATAAATAAATAAATAAACGGCCAAAGGAGTCGGTGCTTGTGGAAACATGAAGTTGTCACTCTCTCCTTTTCCTGCGTTGTGCTGCTCCCACCTACCGCGTTGCCTCATTGTCGTTTGCGCAGTTGCCATTCCACTCGCCTTCGTGACGGCTCCATGTTACGTGAACGTCGGGTTTCGCTCCGTCATCTCCATCACCCGTATTCAGTTGGAGATCCATTTGCATATCCTCCCCTCACACAACTGACCTTCTACACCACTTTTGTTTGCCTAATTTTCTTTTTGAATTAGAAGCACTGCTCGTGATATCTATCTTAGGAACAGTTTATCTTAGCAATTGGTTCCACAGGGTAGATAAATCGCCTTCTTATGAACGCTCAGTACCTACTAATCTTAATTGATTGATTATTTTTTTCTTGTTTACGGTCGCGTCAACTGCTTTGGTGATTAGTCCCGTTAGTGTAGTGCATGTTTTTTTCTCGGGAGATGGCGGTGATCTTCCCCCGCTGGATGGCGAGATCCGGCGCCGACCTATCGTCGGCTAGTGGGGTTTTCCCCTTGGATTTAACCAGGACTCTCTCACCAGCGGGGCACCGCCCAGCCGGGACAAGCTCTAAACTCCCGACCGGTCTCCCGGAGTATGTGGTAGTGTAGTGCATGTTAGTGTAAGTGTGTGTGAAAGGGGAGAGGATAGGACAAGGAAGAGGAAGGAGAGATCGCGCGCGGTCCGTGGCCCGTTTGTTAGGGTACTGCTTCGGCATTCGCCTGGTGTTGATCGGAGAAACCACGGGAAACTACCGATCAGAGCAGCCGGCCGCTAGAATTCTCCTCCAGACAGCGACTGAATTCGACCTACCTGAAAAGCTAGTGTCGAAAATCCTACCGCTGTCGGGACTCGAACTCAGGACCTACCTGTCAGAAACGCTGCAGTGACATCAGTTGCTGTACTGAGCTACCGCTCCCGGTTCTAATCTTTATTATTTGAGCTAATTAATTACATGTAAGTATCGGTCTTGAGGTTTCAGTGTATTCTTCCTTTGGTTTCATAATGCGATGTCATTGGTCAAAAAGAAAAACTCGTTTTGCATGTCTTACAGCACCTCTACCATTTTAAGAATGGAGAATAACTGGCGTCATTCTGAGCATTTCAAATGGTTTATTAACAAAAAAAAAAGATGTCTACCACGGAAACGTCTCAATAAACACGAAAAAGTTCACGCTCCTCAGTCATTACAGCAGAGAAAATATTTGCCGGTGCTAAGTGCAACGCGCACTGTAGAGTTAATGTCTCACCCATCTGGACGAAGGCGACCCGGGGGGAAGATTCGATGGCAACAGGAGATACTCACCTGAAAGAAAAAAAAAACATTAACAATCATTAACACTGGACCAAACGAGAGTACTTATAATATTTCCTACTAAGAACATATTATATTCTCATTCTGTAATCTTATGAGGTATGTAATTTGCAAGCGTGATTATAAAATATAAAATACATCTATGAATTGTATGAAACTTCACTTCAGAAAATTCCGTGCATTCTTTTCAGAGTGAGATATTCATGTGAGACTTTGAAATACTGTTGTGGAACCGGATGGTATTCTAGAATTTATTAGCTATTTTTGATGCATTGACATTCAAATAAGTACGAGTAAACACCGACTTTTCTCCGGGAAGAAACTAAACAAAACTTAACTAAGAATTCTCAGTTAACGTTTCAATGAACGTAGAGAAACAAAAATAACGTCCGCGTTATTTTTGTTAGATATCGATATTTATTTAGTTAAAAACAGTAAAACTCTGAATGTGACGTATGGGGGAGAAAATCATCTGTGCACACTTTCTTGAGTTTCAGAATCCCTTCCCAACAATTTAACTATTAATAGAAGGACGAAAATAATAATAATAATAATAATAATAATAATAATAATAATAATAATAATACTTATAAAAGCGCGAGATTAACATTTCAAAAACTAGATATTTTCGTTCCCAAGTTATTATTTATTTGCAACGGTAAACGAACTGCAGAATTGATTTTCTGTATTGCTAACAAATGTATTGCTCACCCTAAGCTCTACTAACACTACAAGCAAAAAAGGAGCTCAAAAAACGTGCGCATAGTGAAGCTACATTTACACTACATGTATGTGGTCCCCAACCTCACGAAAGTAATGGATCGCATATCAAATATATGAAACCATAAACAAATTACATCACTATTTTCTCGCAAAAAGTCCATGAAAACATCGTATAGAGCAACGTGTCTACTGGCTCATAATTATTTCTTTGGCTGCGTTGACATGAATTTAAATTTCTACATAGGAGCAAGTAATTTACCACGAACGTCTTTAATCCATGGAATACATAGTTTGGAATATATCATTGTTGCCACCATATGCTCAGTTATACTATAAAAATTGTCATAAGGCGGGAAAGTATAAATTTGTTTCATCGTTTATATGAGAATAGGTATACTAAACTTGTACTAGGATTGTAGACAGAGAAGTTCAATTTCAAGTGCTGCTAGTGATGAAGATTTCTGCACTGCATAAATAAATAGCAGGAACGAATAATGTGTGGAGGGGAATTCTTTCCAACCGTTCTCTCCGAATCTAATCTCTCACCATCCTAGTCTTCTCCAACCGTTTTCCCCAACCGCCCCTCTCCGCCCGATCTTTCCCACAGATTTGTGTTAATAACACCTCCCGCCATCCTAGCGTCTTCTACAACAATTTTTACTAACCCCCTCCTTCCGTGCAATCTTGCCAACCGTTTTGTGTTACTATCGTTCTCGAACATCCTAGCTTTCGCCAACCTCCCCTCCCCTGCCTTTCCAACCGTTCTCTGTTACTTTCGTCTTTCACCATTCTAGCCGACCATCTTCACCAAGCGTTTACAGCAACAGTTCTCTCTTATCAGTCTTTCCATTCATATTCTCCCCCTATCGACTTTCACTATTCTCGCTCCCCTCTCGCTATAACTCTTTCGCCAACAAACCTCTCGTATCGGCCTTCCCAAATGTTCCTGCAACTATCGTCTCCCGCCATTCTCTCTTACTGCTTGCCCCCCCCCTCTCACTCTCCCTCGACGCCGCATGATTCACTCTCTCGTGCGGTCATATTGCACCCCCTCACGAAGTGTAACTCCACAATTTCTCGGCTGCTTTATTAATACCCCAGTCGGAGCCGGCGCGATATGAAATGCAAATTCCAAATGGCCGCCTTGTGTCTCCAGCAGGCTTTCAAGCGCTTTCTTGCCCCGTGACCTTTATATTGGACGTGGAATTGCAAGATATATTTTATCTGCTTAATATGCCCTCGCATAAATTTGTAACAAGGCGGCGTGCGCATTTTTTAAGCGAAATGGCAAAATTAGAATTGTTTCGGGGATCATGATACTGAGTCATTCTAAAACGTGAGCCACCTTGATAAAATGGGCTTTAACTACTTAGACAAATATCCTGTGAAAAAGGGTTCTTTAGACAGCTGGCGATAAGATCCGAGTTCTTTTGAACGTGAAATCACTAATTCGGAGGCGGAGAAAAATAAAATTAACGGATGAAAATACTTTTACTACGTTACCTGAACCTCCGTTTAATATTCAGTCTCAGATATTGAAAATGGAAGTATTTTATTTATTCTTCAAAATGAGTCGTAGTTTACGTTGTCAGTAGTCCAAGATATCTGACATACTAATTAATAAGAATAGGGTAATATATTAAACAATTATTAATTGTATAGTATTATCAAAAGATAATTGTCTCATAGGTAACACTGTTCTTTTCCAAAGTCAACTTCATTTTTCTACTTTATCTCTCTTTGGTAATATTGTTTTGCAAAGCTTATAAATTGTGTCACTATCGCATTTTAAATTAATACATTTCTCTAAATGTATAATTAAGTTACTTATTAATAGTACTTTTTCCTATATTTATCATTGCAAGAATGCTAATATTATATTTATGACATTTTATTGAAATAAAATGCATCATCTTTGTCACAGTTATTTTGGGTGTTTGCCAGAGGAAGGTTTGAGGTGCGCAGGGAAAGTTTTGGACGAGTTGGAATAGATTTTTGGCTCTGGTCATGAGGGGGAGGAGGAGCTCATATAATTTTTTCTTGGAAAATTCTTGGCTACCAGAGAAGAGGAGAGAACGGGAAACACGATTATCAAAATATAGATACACTGACAAAGATGACGTCTATTATTTCATGTACATATTTCTCATTTTTCCTATTACTAGTCCATTTCTGTAGCATTTATTTCATATGCATAAATATTCTTAAACTTTGCAGTAGGTCTAACAGTTAAAAAAACAAGAAATGCAGTCAACGTTCGAACTTAACAATGAAACCGCGCAACGTAATAATAAAGAACGTTGACATCCTGTCTGTGATCTGGTGTTTTTGAATCATTGAATTCACATCACAGTGGCTGGAGTGGAAAAACAATTGGAATTGGATCCCAAGACGTTCCGACATTCCATATACCGAAAACACGGAGTATTCAAATAACTGTGTGCCTCGTTTGCTTTGAAGGCAGGGAAATACAATTTGAAAAAGCGCCTCTCTTCTTTGCGCAGATGAGAAGTGTCTTCTATGTATCTCGAGCCCCTGGCTTTCATCACGCCAGCAACGCTCACCAGCAAACGAAAGCAGGTGCCCCTGATTTTCCGCCCCATTCATTTTGCATGTAGAGGTTCTCAGATCATCACCCTCTCCTGTCCCTACTCCGCCCCACATGAATCGCTTCGCTCACTTCATCCTTCTTTTATCGTGTACTTCCTGTCCGTTTATCTATCCTTCAATCAAAGTGTCTACAAAAGGCGTGATGTCTCATGGCGATTCTATGCATTTTGCACTCGCGAATCAACGGTAGCGAGAGCGAAAAGCAGCGGCCCTTCGACCGTTATGAGACAGTAGTTTCAATGCGTTTTAGTGTTGCTGTTGCAATTTGAAGCTCTGTAAAATGTTCCTTATATTAGTTGTCCTGCCAGTGAAATAATTTCTTCAAGAGAATACATAAAAATGACGTAATATAATTCAGTGCAGTTACACTCTCCGTTCTAATGTGTCAAGGAAACATTTGGAACTCTTTTGAAGAAAATGTTTTTAAAAATCCACGATTTTGAGCTCATTTTCACTGGAAACTTTTCATTTTTTGGAAAACGTCTTAAGAAATCATTTGAAAATTAAAAAGAGCAACCAAATTTTAAAATTTTATTTAGAAGAAAAGTTTGGATCTTTACCATTATAGTTCGAGAAAGATGTCGAAGCAAATTGAACAGTTAAATCAACGAAAATGGGACCTGTGTACTTTTTATAGGCGTATTTTTCTATATTCTATAAAAAATTAATCAAACAATTTGAAGTCGTTTTTGATAAAAAAGGAAAAAGTCATTGAAGTTCGTGATATAGCAATAATTATTCTTCCTAATTTCATTGTCCTTGACTGTAAGAACGGCAACCATAAGTCTGGAGAAATACTTCGGAAAATTCTGATTGAAATTATAAAAAAAACTTAAAACAAGATATTAGGCAAACGTATTAGGTAAAGTTGTTAAGGTATTTAAAGTAAGAAATATATTTTAAATTACTTGAATATATCTGGAAATATAGGTTATAATTATTGTAGGAAGGTCTATACTGTAGTTGATCTTTTGTGTGTTTCTTACGTTGAAGTGAAAAATTAATACTTCACGGCTAACAAGTTAAACAGTGATATACGTAGCCCCTGAACATCAAGATTTGATGTCTTGTTTTAAACATGTAAGTTTAATTTATGAAAATGAATATTATAATCAATTTTTTACAACCGATATCCACTCTCTTCTCGGTATGCGGTGGGTCGAGCAGTTGTACCAACCTTGCCGACCATGAACGGGTGAAGGCCTGGATAGTTAGAAGGAGAGGGAAGGAGAAAGAGAGAAGGGAGAGAAAAGGAGAGAGAAAAATAGAGAGAGAGGGAGAGAGAAAAGGAGAGAAGGAGAAAGCGGAGAGAGAAGAGACAGAAGGAAAGAAAATGGGAGACGGAGAAGATAATAAGTTGTAAAATTGCACGTACACTGCTTGCAAGTGTTGTAATTCAATGAAATAACCGTTTGCTCATCATTTTTAAAGACCTCCTCATTTTATCATTAGATGTTTTGTTGGCGGGAAGAATTTCAAGTTAGGTTGTGTATTTGTGTGTGACGATATTTAGAATAAATAACAATTGATTTAATTATCTGAACCGCAGTTCCTGAAGACGTTGAATACTGATGACGAAAAACAACTTTTAAATAGTCGAGTTTTTGATTAATTTTTCTATTTCTCCCTGCATTTTGTTGATAGTAGAAGAAATAATAACTTATTTAAATTCTTAACAATGTTTTAATAGTTAATAGGTTGTTTTTCATACAATGACAAAAGCTTTTTAAGAAATGAAATAATCCCTCCGATGCGCAAGTAGTTGCTTACGCAAATTCTAAAAGTGTCGTCGCAACATTCACTAGCATTAACATGCGGACGCAGACATAAAACAGGAGAGCGATCTTACATTATATTCAGTAGGCTATGGTCCAATTTCACTCGCTACAGACCCAGCTCCACTCTCCACTTCTCATCTCACACCCTCACCTCACCATTCGCCGCACTCCCTGCCTCTTACTTCTCATTACTTCACATCCACCTCCGCCCCACATCAAATTCCGCTGTGCTTTCCGCTAAATGTGCTGTTCCACTCTCCGCTTGACTCCATTCTATACTCTTCGATTTACTCCCCTCTGCCGGTAACGCTACTCGCTAGACCGCAGCTGCACCCCCGCGTCAAGAACCGCCTCACACCCCGCAGCCTTCCCTCTCCCCGCCCCAGTCTTTGTCCCACTCCCCACCACTCTCCCTGCACCGGTCCCAACTCTACCTTTTCCATTTCCCATTTAATGCCCTACTCACCTCCCAATCTCACTCTCCATACATCCTGCCCCACTTTCCGACCCCTCACCTCATCCTCCTCTCTTCACAAACCTCTTCACCTCTTCACTCTACTGCTTCTCTCGTTCCATTCCACAGCGTTCTGAACCCCTCGTTCTCGCTCTGTCCCTCACTTTCCTGTCGCTTCTGCTGCTGCTACCACCGCCCCACCGCCGCTCCTTCCCTAAAGGGAGTGAACGCGATTCCAGCGATGATGGCGCGAAATGTATGGCCCATCTCGCCCGGCCATCTCTCCACCCCGCCCCTCCCCACCCCCTCCCCGCCCACCCCTCCAGGCGGAGCGCCGTAAAGAAGCGGTACCTCTTGTCTCCTCGGCACGAAGGAACAGAACACGAGGCGGCTGCAGGGGAACGTCACAGGGCATCCGCCCATGGTGCTCCGAAATACATCCATTCAAAATATCAGACAACAGGCTGTCCAAGTATGTGCCGGTGAACACTTTTTATACTAAAGGACTGTAGGAAGAAGACGGGTTGGACTCAACCGAACTCCCCGCTCCATGGGGTGTAACAACGCGGCTGACCTCCACTTGCACTTTGGCTTGGTCGTGACAATACGGCACTGAAGGCATTTCACGTCAAATCACGTTATCAGTATTTTTACCGAAGGTAATCTCGGACCCAATGACCTCGTACACTCCCAGATGTGTACGAAATAAGATTTGAAAGATGTAAAATGTGCATTTTTTGCGCAAAATATGTCAATTCATATTGTCGGTAAATGTTGAACAAAAATGAAATTACCTCCGTGTATTAAACATATCATAACAATGTTTATAAGGGAGATATCTAAAACAGTGCTTTGCCGTAAACAATGAACATTTGAAGCCTAAACTTGCACAGAGTTAATTTTACAACCAAATCTCTAAGGAACTTTTTTGTACTGAACTTTATGTATTCATTTTGTATAGAATATAGAATATTTGTATAGAACAAGTTTTGGTAGGATTCATTGTTATGCACATGCATGTCTTTAAACGTCCCCCTTCACACACACACACACACACACACACACATACTCGGATCAAGACTCTTTAGGATTTTTAGAATCCCCCGCATTTCAGAATTTTTACTATAATGAACGGTACGTACAAATAATTATTCAAAGTTTCAAAACTTCCGTGATTTTTTTCCCTTCCATCACACGTTTTTTCTCCAATTTGACAAGGCTATCAGTTTTGTATCACAGCTGATTCTATGTGCTTAAATCATTTCTCAAGTATAGAAATTAGGTCTAAATATTACATTATTTCAGTATATTTTTGCGTGCATAAACGTCCATTTTTCCGGGTTAATAAATTAATAATTGCATAAAATGTATACGGAATATAATTACCGAAAATGATTTTTTCTTTATTTTCGGAATATTGCTGAAAATGTAATTAGATAATGGCTTAATTGGAAATAGGTAAGCACCCAAAACAAAATAAGTTCATGGTAGCAAATGAATAAGTTGTGAACGAAATTGTACTAATCGGAATGTACTAATATTATTTAAATAATTTTCACAGAAGAAGTAGTTAACCGGAAAAGTGCACGGTTTTCAAGGCAACCACTTTATGTTGTGATGTGGGTAAATATGACGTAAGGTATGAATGTGTTCATCTTGTACCCACACATATTTACACATGTGTTTCTCGTGTAGTAACTAAATTATCATTTACCATTTCCTAATTGTCCAGAAAGAAAACCAAAAAACAGTATTCTATCCTTCCTCAGGAACTCGCTCTCAGAATATAAGTTTAGGCATAGACTAAAGAGATAGTAGTCTTTACTCTATGGTTTAGGAGACAAGAAGAAGAAGAAGAAGAAGAAGAATTAAAAGGTGCAAAAGATGTAAAACCACATTAACAAATAAGAAGGTACAGAGAAAGAAAAGAAAAGTAAAGAGGAGGAGAAAATAATGAGAAGTCAGAAAGAAGATAGAAGTAGAAGAGGGAGATAAAGGAAAATGAAACAGGAACAGGAAACAAAGAATAAAAAGAGGATAAAGAGAAAGGAGGGAAACGGATATGGAGGCGGCGGGAAAGGAGGAAGGGGCGTTATCCGCACTGCACCAGCAACAGATCAAAGCGCCGCTGGAAAGCCGGGGGCGCCGCGCACTGAAGGCCGCTACTCAGCCAGATGTCCCGGCGCAGCAGGAACACGGCGGCCACTGAGCCGGGGGCTCACGGCTTTGCCCTTCGCCCTCCCGCCCAGCGCAGGCCCTTCTGCCCTCTGACCGCCGCATAGCAAATGCCCCGCACGAGGCCCTTCGAGCGGTTTCGGTCCCCGCCGGCCCCAAACGCACGCCTCTGCACACCCAGAATTAGAACCACGCGTGGCGAATATCAGACACTGCTGAGCCAGAGGAAGTGCATTTTCATTACACACGAAGACAACAATCAATTGATTGGTTGATTGATTTTTTCGTGTTTCCAGACGCGTCAACTGCTTTGGTCATTAGTCCCGTTAGTGTAGTGCATGTTTTCTCTCTCTCGGGAAGTGGCGGTGATCTTCCCCCGCCGGATGGCGAGATCCGCCGCCGACCTACCGTCGGCTAGTGGGGCTTCCCCCTAACCAGGACTCTCCCACCAGCGGGGCACCGCCCCAGTCGGGACAAGCTCTAAGCTCCCGACCGGTCTCCCGGAATATGTGGTAGTATAGTGTGTGTGTGTGTGTGTGTGTGTGTGTGTGTGTGTGTGCGTGCGTGTGTGTAAGAGGAGAGGATGGGACAAGGAAGAGGAAGGACAGATCGCGCGCGGTCCGTGGCCCGTGTGGTAGGGTACAGCTCCGGCATTCGCCTGGTGTCGATCGGAGAAACCACGATAGCGGCGAAACCTCCAGACAGCGACTGTATTCGACCTAGCTGAAAAGCTAGTGTCGAAAATCCTGCCACCGTGGGGAGTGGGAACCTAGGACCTCCCGGTCAGAGGCGCTGCAGTGGCATCAGTTGATGCACTGAGCTACCGCTCCCGGGGACAACAACCAATGTATCTTAGTTTGAGAGTGTGTGAAATTTGCTTCACGTACGTTTCGAATGTCTACTATTTTTATACTAATTTAAGCGTACGTCCGAACAAAGGGACACGAGTCCCAAAGAAGCAGGAGAGTTAACGAAAAAGATATTCATTTCATTATTTACTTAACCCCCAAGACGTACTGTGCACTAGTCCCGATGTTCGGCTCATCGCAGCACACCTAAAAATGGAACTAACTTTTTTTAAATAACCACAAACAAAAGATTGTATTTATGGTTATAAATATATTTTCACTTGAAAAAATGTATATTTAGTTCTACAATCACTCCAATGGTATTGTCTCACGAAGCGGTCATTCACCTTACCCGTTGACTTTCTCTTACGTTCTCAAATGAAGAATGGGATTGGGTTCTTCATTTACATAAAGCATTTACATACCGTTTTTTGTCGGAAACATGCAACGCAGTAAACGTATTCATAAGCCATCAGTATCAACTGCATAATAAATAAACAATATTCAACCATTTCAGAAAATTTTGCCTGACAATAAACAAAGTTCAGTGCAAATTTCTTCATTGCAAGTCACAAAAGGAAAATCTTTAAGTTCACAATGATGACATGTGCAATACATTTAGCTAATTACGTTAGTTCCCCTCCTTACTACGTGCGTAGTAAATAGAAAGTATTGTAATTCTGCTGTACAAAACCGTCAATTTCTTGACATAAAACTCGTACTGTGGGGACCTGGTAACAAAAAAGTGAGTAAATCTTCTGAAAGCTCTCGGCTGTCCGGGAGACGCCGCCTCGAGGGCAGTGACTGGACGCGGAAGCCTACGATTGGATAAATTTGTTTCCTACTAGTGGAAAATTACTTCTATCTCGAATTCGAATCTGAAGTGATTTTGAGGGGTACATCACATGAAGTCTAAAACATGTTTTCAAAGTTTTATCAAAAATTGCAATTTTTTATTAAACTTTTTCTCCGATAGCATAGGTATTAGATGCCAAAAAATTGTGCAGATCTCGTTTTCTTTGAAATTTCTGAATTTTCAAAAATAGCAAAATTTATTAATAATGCGCAAAAGTATGTGCTGTTGAATAATCACTAGTTTTTATATCATAATTTTAAAGGTTACAAACATTTAAAATATTTCTTCAACAGCGATTTCCAAGTGGATTGAAGTCGTCTCCAGTTTCCATGACTATCGACCATTTGTTTAAATGCTGTTGTGTGTCGTTTCTGAACACAAAATTTTAATACCTCCCAGAGAAAATAAATCACAAAGAGATGCTCGATAGTTTCTTGCCGGTACTTGAATAATATACCCTTCACATTTTAAAATAAATCAAAGGAGACTTGGCGCACACGAGGGAATTATACGAGTTTTTGCGGCGGCAGCCGACGCCGAGGGACATTTCGCTGCTGAGTCACGTGGGAGGATTCGCTCGAACGATGCTGTTGGGAGGGTTCTCCGAGGACGTGTTAGAAGTCTCCGGACCCTTAAATCGTGTGCCGCGTACTTCTGGGAATGGTCATAGAGAACGCGTAGAAGAAATAGCTTACCTGGGACTCAACAAACATTTTCACATCCACTGCAGGGTGAATTTAAGTCCTACGTCACTTTTGCGCCTGGTCTGGCTTCTCAAACTCTCAACAGCATGAATCGTACACAACATTAAATGTTCACATGTTTAACATAGCAGTTATAACTTTTGAATATTGCGGCACTGTTAAACATTCCGTCAGACATGGTAATAAGCTTCTTACGATTTTGTATGTTTGTTTGTTCTTCAAGGAAATTTGATGCGGGTGTTTCAACGTAATTGGTATTCGTAGTATTTAGTTATTATATTTTTGTAATTTTATTGAATTGCTGTTCTCGGTTGCATTTCGATCGTTGTAATTTTATACTTGTCTGAAACCTATGAAAAGATGAATGTAGTATGTACCTTCGGAATTAAATTAAAGCATTATTTTCCCTATTTCTATATATTATATTAAGAATTGACCCATGAATTTGGGAATCCATTGCTTTTATGGCGTCCATTGTTCTAGTCCCCGATCATTTCATTTTACATATATCTATAACGACAAAACTATGAATAAAAGCAGCTCTAGCTACAGACAAACAATATTGACTAAAGTTTGACCGCCGCACTCCGTACTGGATGGTTAAAGAGTGCAGAAACCCGAAATCTATATACAATGAAACTGAAGGAAAAAGACAAAATGGCGAGAGAACACCCAAAAGACGTCAGTGCCCGAAAAAGAAGTTGAAATTTCAAAACTGTCTCATTTTGTAGAATATTACGTAAGGAAAATAATTGAAGTGTTTCCCCATCTGTCCCCAGATATCTCCACTTGTTTATAAAAAACTACGGCCTCCACAGAACTAAGCTGCCTTCAAAAACTTGTTTCTCCTAGAGACACACAAAATCTTCATTTGGAGGACACAGTACGCATCATTTCTGAACTGTACGTGAATTGCAGCCAAGTGTTTTTTATATCGCAAACGTCACTCTTTTCAGCAATGATCAGTTGGATGCAAGCTCAGGGTGTAACTTTCTATCCAGCAGGAGTGCACTTGCAGGATCTTGAGACGATAACACGTGTCTTTAAAACTGTAAAAAAAATGCTATCTATCCTTAGCGTATTGCACACAGAGACAAAAAATTTTTACAATGTTTTCCAATGTAGTACATTTAGATATTGATAAGAAAGTGAATAAAATACAAAGATAGTTTAACATCAAGCACACTATTTACTAAGTACCAAGTGATTGTGATAGACATTTTCATTTGGATTATTTACTTTGTGTTATGAGTATCTAAAACCTACAAACCACCTTTAATTTGAAAAGTAATAATGAAGTAATAATGTTTTCACAGAACTATCAAAGTACCACCAAAGCAGCTCTCATTGGCTTCTTTTCTCACTATGAAGCCTCCGATACCGCCGACATTGGCAACCGATCGCAAACGATTGAAACTGGCTGATTAAATCGCCAACGCAGCACTCGGACTACCGATTCAAGCGATCGTTGGTGAAGCACCGTAACACTCCACTAATCCCTAATACCCCGCTTCCTCCCACTCCACCTCGCGGACTCGCGGCGCCCTCAATGAAACTCGTTTCGCCCGCCATATCGAGAGTCCACGGCGATACGACGCTCGCATCTTCCACTCCATTGGCAACACAGCGGATGCGTTAGCTCAAAACCAGCATTACCGCTGTCTCTTCAGCGACCCCAACAGGAAAGTCCAGGGGTTGAGGTCCCGTCGGAGGCGGATTTCGGACACTAGGCACATAGCTACCTGACTGGACCGCAATATTAGAGACCGGCTGCTCTGATCAGTAGTTTTCCATGATTTCTCCGATCAGTGCCAGGTGAATGCCGAAGCAGTAACCTAACAAGTAGGCCATGGACAGCGCATCATCATTCCCTCAACTCCTTCGTTCTATCCCCTCCCCGTAAGGGGACACGGAATCGATTTTGCTTGAAAAATCGAATTTTATTTTTATTTTATATTGTTAATGTTTGGAGTTTCGTCTTTTAAACGGTATATTTCTCAACGCTCTTTGACAATTTTAACTGTGTTAAATATTAATTTTTGTGACAAGGGACGTGTCACGCCCCCTCGCCTCCCATCTGTCATAGACGCCCTAAGTACCGTCAGTTCCATAAGCACAAATAATATTCAAATTCCCGCACGGGAACACACGCGCACACACACACGCACGCACGCGCACACACACACACACACACACACACACACACACACACGCATACACGCTGACATGCACGACGCTACTACGCATGCTGGAGGACATAGGACCTAGGACCTCCCGGTCAGAGGCGCTGCAGGGACATCAGTTGATGCACTGAGCTCCCGGTCCCGGTCGGGTGTTTGACGTTCAAATCTTTTCGTAAGAATACAATCCTAAAAAATCATATTCGGTCATATTACTTCGTAAATTATTATATTTTCTTTCAATAGTATGACTCATACGCCATCGTTAATTTGATGTGGACTGTGCTTAATTATTCTTAATGAATGCCCGTTAAGAATGACTTTCCTTTTCTGTTTTATGTGAACATTACAATACAGTTTTACAAAATAGAAAAAAACAATTTAAGATCCCTGTAAACCGCACTGTGTTTCAAAAGAGCAAGCGTGACGTTTTTGGGGGGTACGGCACTCAGTCACTAAATAGTAATTACGTTCTCATCTAACTTTCTATTCTGTAATCCGATTATCAAGTATCGATGTACAAACTAGTAAGCTCCATCCAATATAGCAGTATACTTTCCTGAAAGTTCTTTATGGAATAGGTTCGTGGCAGGGAAAAGTTCATCTTATTTCTGGACGTAGCACGTACATTTTCTTAGAACATGAGATATTTTCTGCACAACTGAACACTGTCTCATATTTTGAACTTTTTTTGGTAGTTGAAGCTGAGGCTTTTAGAAAGCTTTTGCACGCAAGACCTTTCGCCGTTATCATGAGAAGAAATTTTTGTATCATTTAATTTACAATGTTGTTCCAGTTGATTTGATAAATTTTTATATTTCGAGAATTTTGTATTTCTGCCTGTTTGATGTTGTGAGACAACTGTATTGCTATGTCTATTTTTACTCCGTCGTTCTGATTTTAATCTGTAATGACAATATCTGGTCTATTGTAATTGTGAGTACGGTGGAAAAAAAAGGGAATCTTTCCCAGCATAAAATGGTGAAACTTGGTTCCAGGACGGGAGTGCACTCATAATATGTTCATCCAATAATTTATACTCTATTGTGATTGCCCTGTGCAATACTTTGAAAACTTGAATATGTTAATAATAATAATAATAATAATAATAATAATAATAATAATAATAATAATAATAATAATAATAATAAATTAATGCTATTACAACCCTAATTCAGGGCAAGGGCCTCCTGGTATATATATATATATATATATATATATATATATATATATATATATATTGTTCCATACTTAAGTTAATTAAACAATTACGTAAATCACAATTGACAACAAAATATAAAAAGTAAAAATAAAAATATTCCTGACTTTACTGATTACTAGTTTACTGAAAAACATTTCTGAAACTGTTGAATTACTAAGAATACAAAGTCGTTTTGAAATATAAATTACAAACAAACAAAAATTAATGGGAAATTTTAGGTAATTATAAAACTTTTCATGATCTAACAAAAACTTTTATATTCTCTTTAGTAATGAACACTTCTTTGTTGTTGCTTTTTCTAAGTAGTCTTTGGGTTCAGCAAGTGAAATTACACCTCCACTATGACCTGCACGAGGCTATCATCGTCCATTCGTTGTCAACTGTCTCCTTGAAGCTGTCTTCCAATCATTTGTGTCGCCTACCAGGATGACACCAGCCGGCTCGTGGTTCCCATACCGTAGTAGCATATGAGCACCCATGATCTTGCTGTCTGATGACATGGCCACCCCATTTTCATTTTTGCACACCTGCTTGTTCGGTTGGATCTTTTATCTTTGTCCTGCTCCTTATTTCCGTACAGGTTATATGGTCTTTCAAAGGAGATGGTTATTTGGTCTTTCAAAAAATGTAATCATTCAAGTTGCCGATGTATTGCAATAATATCATTATTATTATTATTATTATTATTATTATTATTATTATTTTTTCGATTATTCCCATTTAAAGAGAGCCTTTGAATTTGAATGCCTTTATGATGATTGTGTTTTCTCTGTGAAGAAAGTTTCTTCATATGTTCACTTTGTTGTTTCTTTCGTTCATTTTAACCCGGATATCTAGAAATTGAAGGTGGGTTACTCCTACGTATCAGGTAATATTATTTGTTGATCTCACATAGCTAATACTTAAGCATGACTTCCCAAGCTTACTTTTCCACTTGTAAATACGCCACATACGTAGGAGTGAAACCGACGCAGCAAATTGAAACCGAAATGTGGAATCTACAAGAATATGGCCCATTATTTCAAGTACTGGGAAAATGCATGTTTTTCTCAGTCTGGAAAACTTCAGTAGGTTTTGATTCGTCACTATGTTTGAGTCTTGAGAGTATTATTCTGCTTTTCAACTTGAATAAATAATGCATTTTTTGTAAGTTGAGTAATAGATTCGTATGGCGGTCACGTTCTTAACTGTCGGTCTAAAATATATATTTGAAAATCTCTAAAAATGATAAGCTGCTTTCTATCCGACCACATTTTTGATGCCCATTCTCTGCTGAATTACACGGAATCTTCAACAATTCATTCCGATAATTGTGATTCGTTGAAAGTAAAATCACCCATCTCATGTAGTATCTCTGAATCTGGTTGATTGTACAATGAAACCGTGCTTTTGGTCTTGTGTCTCCGTATTTGCCTTGGCCTCTGCCGCATATCCACTCTTCTCTTCGTTTATCAAAGGCTGCTGTCCCTAGAAAACAGCAAACATGTGATCTGCATTGCACGTGCAGTGCAGGCAGCACTTTTGTTTGAACGCCAACTCGCCAGCGGAGCGGTGCAATCGATTATACCTCGCAAAAGTGGGTGGAGCGCTACCTTCGACCCTCTGATGGCGAAGCTCTCCCTTCGGCTTCCCCGAGTCACATCGCACGTAGTGGTGTTTAAACAACACTACGCTAAACTGTGGTCCTGACAACTCACTCGCTGGTAGTCGACTCTCTGCTCTCAGAGCCTTACATATGGTTGTGACTTTATTTAAATCTCTTCACTTTCTCACTTTCTTCGTAGTTTTCAGGGAGAGAACTTTTCGATGATAGAAGGAAAATAGAGATAAAAAATAAAGCAGACCCAGATTTAGCAAGGAAAATAGTGAAATGTAACCAAAGGGGATAAAGAAAGAGAGGATAAGAGAGAGGATGAAGAGAGGGATGAAGAGAGAGGATGAAGAGAGAGGATAAAGAGAGAGGGATAAAGAGAGGGATAAAGAGAGAGGGATGAAGGAGAGGGATGAAGAGAGAGGGATGAAGAGAGAGATGAAGAGAGAGCGGTGAAGAGAGAGAGATGAAGAGAGAGCGGTGAAGAGAGCGGTGAAGAGAGAGGGATGAAGAGAGAGGGAAGAAGAGAGGGATGAAGAGAGAGGGATGAAAGAGAGGGATGAAGAGAGAGGGATGAAGAGAGAGGAATGAAGAGAGAGGAATGAAAGGAGAGAAATGAAGAGAGAGGGATTAAGAGAGAGGGATTAAGAGAGAGATTTAAAAATAGAGAGAGGGAGAGAAATGAGTAACAGACAGGACAGCAAACAACATTAGCAAGAACAATTTTATTAAAAGAGAAATTATGAGAAGGGTAAAACGAAGGATTACTGAATCAACGAAGTAATGGGAGAGGGACTAGCTAGTGTACCAGCCACGACAGAACAATTGAATCCTGCGTGCCCACGCATTTGCAGCGCGGCGGAGAGATGGCGCCAGCCGCGATGAGGGTCACTGACTGACGTGATCGCATCTGAGCCTGTCCTCTGAACCGCGACGGCTCATACGTCGCCACCGTCCGCCATTCACGGAGGGGGGGAGGCGATCTCACTTCTACCCTCCTCTCGCTGGGACCGGAAGTGACTTTGTGGAAGGACAAAACACGTTTTTCCTGTAGAATGTCCCCGGTTTCTCGGTTTGTTTCTTTTCACTCATTCCAGCATTGCTCCATCATCTTTCTTATCATACCTTTATATTCACTTACATATTAAAAGAATTCACCCATTGACAGGTGTATCTTAATGGATTAGACACAGGTATAATCATTTTAGGATCCCTCCGGTTGCTCATAAAGAAGTGCTACTTTTCCACGATGAGATACCTGGTTCGTTTCTCGGTCGGGATAAAAATAAAATTCTAGCTTTCTAATGCAAATCGTCTGTTTCTAATGCTGTGTGATGAAGGAAAAAGCTCAGACGTGGCAATAATGCTATATTTGGTGATAGGAATGCATCATGTTCGCCACACATCTTCTTTACCCACTGGCAGGGATAATAAATAGAAACAAGGCCAGAGAACATGGCTAACAAATAAAAGCAAGGCCCAGCTCTGGCCATAGCCGGATTAATCCGTCACTAAAATGTGAAATTCATAAATAAAAAAAGAAAATCAATTCGTATTCCCTCCAGAGAGGAAAAACAACGCGCTTTATGGTGGAAAAAACTCTATAGACAGGAATAGAAGCTCCCAGGAAGAGAAACTCTCCCTGTAGCAACGCCACGATTCCTAGAAAATGGCAAAAGTGACGCATGAAGGATTAACTGCGAGTTGCACACTGGTTCATAATTCAAACCGCATTATCGTATGTTTCGCATCTCATCTGTCATATGCATACATGCACCTCATGCATACATTTTAGAGCTCCAACAATAAACTTTCAGCTTGATAATGTAGTACATTTATTTTATTTTAAGACAGGCTTCATAAGCCCTTAAATCGTCGTATTTCGGTATAGAAAATCTTTGATAATTTGAAAACGATGGCAAATAGAACATTTCCTTTCGCAAAATATTACTACTAAGAATCTCCGTTTGCGTGTTCAAAAAGTGAGGTGCTCATTTCTATAGAGCTTTGTCTTCATTTTAGATTGTTTTATAGCTTTACACATTAATTATTCTGGTAACTGGCCTTTCTATTATCTTCCATAATATTGTGTTCAAGAATGGTGTTTTTGTTAAATACTTTGGGGCATTTCAGAGCCGTTGAATCTAATCTTGAAATATATGTTCAAATGTGAGTTAGGTTTGTTTGATTGATTTATTCGTGTTCACGGGCGCGTCAACTGCTTCGGTCATTAGTCCCGTTAGTGTACTGCATGTTTTTTTCTCCGGAGATGGCGGTGATCTTTCCCCGCGGAATGGCGATATTCGGCGCCGACCTACCGTCGGCTAGTGGGGTTTCACCCTAACCAGGACTCTCCCACCAGCGGGGCACCGCCCCAGCCGGGACAAGCTCTAAGCTCCCGACCGGTCTCCCGGAATATGTGGTAGTGTAGTGCATGTTAGTGTAAGTGTGTGTAAGGGGAGAAGATAGGACAAGGAAGAGGAAGGACAGATCGCGCGAGGTTCGTGGCTCGTTTGGTAGGGTACTGCTCCGGCATTCGCCTGTTGATCGGAGAAACCATGGATCAGAGCAGCCGACCGCTAGAATTCTCCTCCATAAATCAGCTGAATTCGAACTATCTGAAAAGCTAGTGTCGAAAATCCTGCCGGCGTGGGGAGTGGGAACCTAGGACCAACCGGTTATAGGCGCTGCAGTGACATCAGTTGATGCACTGAGCTACTGCTACCGGTGTGAGTTAGGTTTAATGAAATTCTTATGTCAATTTTGAATCATTCTATGTCAGACGTGCTCAACTCAGTGGTTTCCCGGACCGCTCCGAGCCGATCCTGACACGCGACACCAGACATTCGCTGGCAGGCTCCGTTGTGTCGTGGAGGGGATGGGCGCCACTCAGCAGCAGGGGAAACGCCTTCGGGAGGGGAAGGCAGGCTCACTTTCCCACTTGGAAATACGTCACATACGTAGGAGTGGAACCGACCAAGGGAACTGTAATTGAAATGTGGAACCTACAAGAATACCATTACTTCAAGTACTGGGAGGATGTATGTTTTTCTCAGTCTGGAACACTTCAGTAGGTTTTGATTCGTCACTATGTTTAAGTGTTCAGAGTATTATTCTTCTTTTCAACGTGAATAAATAATGCATTTTTGGGGGGTTGAGTAATACGGCGGAGTATGGCGGTCACGTTCTTAACTGTCGGTCTAAAATATATATTTGAAAATCTCCAAAAATGTTAAGCTGCTTTCTATCCGACCAGATTTTTGATGCCCATTCTCTGCTGAATTACACGAAGGCTTCAATAATTCATTCAGATAATTTTGATTCGTTGAAAGTAAAATCATGCATCTCATGTAGTATCTCTGTATCCGGTTGATTGTACAGTGAAACCGTGCTTTTGGTCTTGTGTCACCTTATTTGCCTTAGCGTCTCCCGCATATCCTCTCTTCTCTTCGTTTATCAAAGGCCACTGTCCCTAGAAAACAGCAAACATGTGACTCTCCGTTTGCATGCAGGGCGGTTGACTGTCTAAGGCTACAGGCACAGTGCAGCCGAAATATCTGTGACTTGCTACCGGAAGACTGCGAGCAAAATACTCCGACTTATTTCTTCCGAAATGCACCCGAGGGTTGTAGGGTGAATATTCCCCCAGTTCCGCACTTCATTGTTTGAAACATTTGCGAGAGACACGTTTAAGATCATCTACATGTGTTGGAAGTATCCTTGATATTACAGATGGCCTTGAATCTCCAACTGATTTCGGACAAATGAACCAACAAAATCAAAGGAAACAGATCTTTGCCCGAGAGCCGATGTTTCTGAACGCCGTCGGGAGAGGACGTTGGGCTTCAATATGACCATTTCCAGTTACTAGCACGTGTTTGAAGGAACCGGGCATATCTGACGGAAATGTGCGTCGTCGCCCGACCGACATTTTGGCCACAATCGGTTACACAGTGACCGCCGCTTATCAATGATGGACTCCGAAGCAAGGCTTTCCTCCCTACTAGTAACGTCCTCTCCCGGCGATAAAGGCTCCCACAGACCGCCGCCGAAGATCTGCAGTCTACGGGGATTGGCCACAGCGGACGTTTCGCGTCACTTGTTGCCATATGAGCACGTTCAGACCTGCGCGGCAGTCGAGCGTCGCGGCAACAGATTGGCAGAGTTTAATCGGCGGCGAAATTTGTAACGCAGACGCGTTTCTTTCTCTGCAGCTCGAGTTTCGTGAAAGTTCGCCCGTGTTGGGGAGTCTTCGCTCCCCTCAGGGTCGAGCGACCTTGCCAACCGTCACCAAACGCTGACTTCTGATTGACGCTCCGGTGTGAACGGTCCCGCGAATTCCGCGGCCGAGTCTAGCGCGGAACTTTCCGCGCCGCACCCGCTGCGGATCTACCGGCCCGGTGTGTGAGAGTCTTTACTGCCGCAACGGAGCGGGTTGCCAGCCCGGGCGCCCGCGCCCGTCTCAAGCCAGAGGAGCAGGCCTTTCCATGTAGACCCCCACGCTGCAGCAGCTCCCACGTTCGAGTATGAGCGAGGAACAATCTACAGCCGCGATGGAAGGAACGAAGTGAAGCTTTAGCCCTGGCCCTCACCACTGGTCTTTACTTTATTTTTATTTTTTTAATTAGTTATTTAAGGTCGCATCAACATCTTAGGTCATTAGCGACCACTATTGCTGTTAACGGTATAGTAACTATGTGGATGAAACGATGTGGTGATGATAAGGGGTGAAAGGACGAACACAAGTACAACCATGCCCGAGGCGGGACTCGAACCCGCGACCCTTCGGTCCGAGATCACTACGACACTACTGCCTTAGCAATCTCGGCCACCGGGCCGACTGGTCTTTACTTTCTCACCATGCAGTGGAGAGAAAGTTACGTAATGCTGCGCGTAGAAAACTCTTATTATAACAGGGTGCTGGGAACAAAAAAGTGGATAAATACAGAAGCTAATTTTAAGGATAAATCTTCTAACACGCCATGTAGCCAGAATACATGTTTTGTGGGTCCTTGATATCGAAAAATCGATTGAGGGTAAAACGTCCGTCCGTCAGTCGGTTTGTTAATAACGCTTGCGGATAAACCATTTAGGCAATTTTCCCGAACATGGAAATTTCCCAATCGATCTGGCTCATTCGGGGCTCCTTCAATTTCAAACCGATATTTTAATTTTGAGGGGTAGTTTAGATAAATCCCTAGGTACATTTTTAAAATTTTAAAAAAACTCCATCGTTTTTTATTAAATTTTGTTTTTTCGATAGTGTAAAGCACGTTTAGGATAATGACACATACCTCATTTTCGTTGAAAATCCTTTATTTTCGAAAATTGCAAAAGTGCAAAATTTTTTTCGGAGACTTCCTACAACTACAATTATGAGGATGATTTTTTTCCCTTAATAAAATATGTTTCTCAAAGACGGAGATTTTGTAAAAAGTCATGTACAATTTTTCTAATATTTGAGAACTTTTCGGGTAATTATGCATGTAAATAGGGGCGAGAAAGTATGCCACTAGTTTAATGATCTGAAGAGAACATTGGTATCTTTTAAAAAGTTGCATTCACAGCATTTTCTAATTTAAAGTCTTACTACGGAGCGGAAAAGCAGCTTTAGTTTCGACGTTGCGCTCTGGGTCAAGCCTTCTTTTTTTTATATTTTTATACACTCAATTATTGTTCTGAATAAGGTACATTATATTTTTTCATCCCGAGTTTCCCGCCTTAACGGGCGTACGTAAGGTTAATAGTTTTAATGAAGGGCTAATGATGATGAAATGGTTTAAATTATGACGGAACAATGATGTAATAAGACGGGGGTTAAAAAAAGGAATTAATAGAAAACCTGACGTGAAGTCGCTTTGTTCACAAAAAATTCACCATCGATCAACAGAAAGAGGAACTCGTTTGCGTTGGCCACACACCGCTAGAATCTTCAAGTTACATAGCAACATTGGCGTATTTGTGACGTCAAATTTGAAGGCTGCCATCTAAGTGATTTAAACGCTAACACCTTTGCGGAATTTCAGTTTAACCTTCAATATTTTTAATGTGACGAAATGAACAATGTTCACGCGGTGGAATAAAAAAGGCTACATTTATGTCGTAATTATGCTTCAACTTAATAATATATTTTCACAATAAACAAAAATATTATTCCAAATAAAAAGTCACAACTTTTATTGAGCAATACTGACTTAATTTCACTTATATCAATACTACCGTCTTTGTACCAGTGATTACTCTCAATAATACCGTGCAGTGGTAACTGTCTGCAGTCAATATGAATACTAACTGAACGTGTTTGAGAAAGATCCTGAATCTTCATAAGTGTCGCAGGTGGTACCTTTCTTCAAACGCTTATCTGTCTTCCTGCTGCTTATGAACGATTTCATTCTTTGAACGGAGCTAAAACTACGCAAACATTGGCAGTGCCATTATAACGTGAAGCGAGTTGTAACGCGAAGCACAAAAATGGGAGATTAAGCGATGTTAAATTAAATAAGTAAACGAAATGATGGGTGGATTTAGTGAAATTGTGTGTAGTTAAATATCGAATACAACTTGTGGAAGTGCTCGCATTTTTTGATGGAGTCGTGTTCCCTCCTCATATCCTTTCGATCAGAGGCCCACCTCAGTCACTCACCAGCCTTGATTCCTGCCAGTGAGGACGCGAGGAGGGGCGGGGGCGCCTCTCAGCCGCTGCTATCGACCGCTGCATCGACTCCTCGTCTCCCCGCGCCCCGCCCGCGTGTTTGCGGGGTGCCAAGTACGACTGAGGCTTTTCCCCCCCCCCCCCCCCCCCCCCCCCCCCCGCCCGGCCTTTGCACCTCCATCAAGCTCCCCCTCCACCACTTCCTCCCCGCCCCTTACCCTGACCCTCCCCATCAAGACTTTGCCTCGCCTCACCCCTGCCCCTCCATGTGACCAACAGAACACCCCACCCCGCCCCCTTGCGCTGCTCCCTCCCCCACGGCCCCTCTTCCATCACTTTCCCACCTCCCCGCCCTCCCCGTCACACCCCTCCACGCCGATGCCCCGTCCCGCTACATCACCACTGGCGCAACGCGGCCACCTTCGCCGCCACATCCCCAGCGGCCCCCGCCACGTCATCTCCGCCCCGCCTACTGCTCCACATCCTCAGGAAGGAACAAGACCTTGTCCACGTCCATTCTTTGGTTCTTCTTCGAAAGGGTTCGTCGCCTTCAAGGAGTGACCACAGGGAAGGCAAACGGAAGCCTTTGTCGAGGAAGCAGATTTAATGCCCTTGAGAAGACAGAGTTCATGTTGTAGCGTGAAAAAGACCATCTCGAGAGAATGTCATTTAACAGAAAGACAGAAAACGCATGCAAATTAGAACGCGTGTGTTATTAACTGTTATATTTCTTACAATTACGATAAGATTAGGATTAAGATACGAATTCTAAGTAAAATATTCAATTTTTTGGCCTTTAAGGTGTACATGAAACATTTTCGTAAATATGTGGACTTTCTAAGGGTAAGTGAGATAGTTTTACAGTGGCAACGACAATATTGTGTCACTGTGAACATAGCTACGTGTATCTTGCATGTTGCTAAATAACAGAATGTCCTCCTGCAACCATAAAACATTCTGCAAACATAACCTATTCGTTACCGCTCTCGATGCCGCAGGCACAACAAAAAGTAGACACGAATGCGAAATTGAAATTAGCTGGCTCCAGGCCTGTGTAAGACATGTGTACCTAGACGTCACGGCATTGGCATGAATGCCTTTTCAATCACCACGTATTCTATAAATCTACCATTCATTCACATTTTTCAACTCCCATTTACTCATGACGGTTTATTACACCGCTCTTCATACAATAGAATTGATCGGAATGGCAAACTAGCGTTGTGGTCACCGGTCATCTGAACTAGTGGAGCTACAACAGCACATACTTTTTTGTATTATTGGCAAAGGTTATGTAACATTAGTATTTTCCCTTTCTATTCTACAAACACTTTAATGGCCATTCGAGAAAAGCAAATCATGTAACTCAATATAACGCAAAAACCATCACTATTTTGAAAACAAAAATGGTTTTCACATTTAAAATTGCAATATTACATATTATATTATAGCAATATTGTATATTGCACAATGTTTTAAGATCTAATGGAGTGCATTAAGAATGACATTTTAATTTTAATATTAAGTATTAATGTCAGGTTCTAAAATAATTAACTTTGTCATTATATAATTCAAAAAACTACTAATATTTTCAAGAGAGTTTATATTAAATAATTTAGAGAAAAATATTTCGAATAAAAAAATCATACCTTAAAAATATGTTTCTCCGTTGTTAAATATGAAGAATAACTTCAATGAACTTCAATTTTGAAATTCCAGATTTTTTTATGGAAATCGGCCGATGTCTCAGCCCTATATTTTCTTCGAGAGTCACTCTTTTATATTTTTTATTAATTTCATTCACCTAATAATTTATCACATTCTTTATAACATACTTCATACTCTTTTATTTTGAATGTAACTTCCACTCCACTGCATCCCTCCAAATATCAGCCTTTGTCTCAGTACACGACTACACTGCAGCCGTCATCGACTTTCCCACATTCACAAAGCCCCCTGCGTCGTATCCTGGAATGTCGATCTGCTATTTACTTATTCTTTATTGTGATTCACTTATCTCTGCCTAAGTATCATAGCCAGTTGAATCAGAGCGTTAATGCACAGATTATTACGAAGATGGAATAATGAAATGAGAAGCAGAAGAAATGAGAGATCCTGGCGAAGCGGTAGCTATTAGTATTATTTATCAACATCGTCGTCGCCATCATCATCACACCACGGCCATGTCACCGCCACCACCATCACCTTCACTTCTGCTCTGACTCCTCGGCCACTAGGTTTCATTTACTGGTTTAATATCTCGTGTTTCCGGCCGCGACCATTGCTGTGTATATTAGTTCCGTAACTGTCGTACATATATATTCTCGAAACGTGACAATGTTCCTGCCCCGCTAGTGAAAAGTGACGCCGACCTATATGTCGGCTTCCGAGGGTTTCGCTGTGGAGGAAATTCCACCAGCGAGGCACTTCCCCCACCACGACAAACTCCAACACTAATCTCCGACTGACCTTCCGGCGTGTGTGTGGGCGTAGTGCATGTAGGTGGAAGTGTGCAGGTGTAAAAAGGGAGAGAATGGGATAAGGATGAGACAACAAGCACGAGCCGTGCGTGGCTCTTTCCTTGTAGTACTGTCACAGCATTTTCCTGGTATTAATCGAAGAAACCACACAAACCTGCGGATCAAAAGAGCTGGTTGCTAGAACTTTCGCCCAGACACGTGCTCAATTCGACCTGTCTCACCAACGCCGGAAGACATCCCTGTCGGACACAGCACAGGGCTAACAGCTGTTGCCATAAACCAGGGGTGTCCAACCGCTGTCCCGCAGTGCCATTTATTGGGGTTCACGGAAGGTTGTCAGTCAGATTGATTGATTGATTGATTTTCCGTGTTTCCGGGTGCGTCAACTGCTTTGGTCACTAGTCCCGTTAGTGTAGTGCATGTTTTTTTCTCGGGGGATGGCGGCGATCTCCCGATGGATGACGAGCTCCGGCGCCGACCTACCGTCGGCTAGTGGGGTTTCCCCCTAATCAGGACTCTCCCACCAGCGAGGCACCGCCCCAGCCGGGACAAGCTCTAAGCTCCCGACCGGTCTCCCGGAATATGTGGTAGTGTAGTGTATGTTAGTGTAAGTGTGTGTGTAAGGGGAGAGGATAGGACAAGGAAGTGGAAGGACAGATCGCGCGCGGTCCGTGGCCCGTTTGTTAGGGTACTGCTCCGGCATTCGCCTGGTGTTGATCGGAGAAACCACGGAAAACTACCGATCAGAGCAGCCAGCCGCTAGAATTCTCCTCTAGATAGCGACTAAATTCGACGTAGCTGAAAAGCTAGTGTCGAAAACCCTGCCGAACCTAGGACCTCCCGGTCAGAGGCGCTGCAGTGACATCAGTTGATGCACTGAGCAACCGCTCCCGGTTTGTCAGTCAGACGTGTATATCCCTTGCATCCTTGTCGGCCAAGAACTGCGTGCGCCGAGCGCATGCGCCCTGTCGGTCAACGCCCCCTGTATACAAAAGCCGTATAAGCTCAAATTTAAGTCTTTTTTCTCGTATATTCAGACATTCTGAATCCCCCCCAATGTGTTTCACAGCGTTTGCATGGTACGGCCTCATCTCATGCATAGTTCCACCCCCTGTTTCAGAGCAACCGGCCGATATCCACAATTCGGGGTTACGTGTGAATCGCCCGAGAAAATATGGCGCACATTACAGGCATTAGTTGCGGCCCTCGAGATGTTGCAAGTGGGACATCCCTGCCTTGAACCATCTCTGCCGGTTCCGCCCTCTTCCCTCGTCGCCTAAGACACCGCTGTGCCTCTTGGGCTATCACCGTCGCCCCGCCCCGCACTGTCACCGGGCTCCTCCTTCATTCCGCCCGACATTTCCGCCGCCGTCGCCCTGTTATCGCGCCCTGCCGCGGCGCGGCTGCCGGGTGCCGCGTCTGCGCCGAGACGGACGCGGGGGCGGCGCACGGCGCGAGCGCCCCACAGCGTCTTATCACCGCACGTGACAGATTCGCACGCACGGCGCCTCGCGGGCCACGCCCCCTCGGCGCTGCGTGGCGCTCGGGCGGACATCGATCGCAGCTCGAGCAACAACGCGGGTCGATGGCTTCTCTCTGGTGGCGGGTTTTCGGTGCCAACAATACACGAGGTAGGACACACGATGTCAGAGTTTGGACAAGACTGTCGTCTCATTGCTCGTTTGTCTAATTAATCGTTATTACCCTGCCAATCTTGATCAATACTAGTTAACTTTGATCAGTATTAGAAAATGCTACATATCGATTGATATTTCTGTGGATTGCTGCTACTCTACAATGTGCTTAAACTCCGTTATTTTAAAAAATTAAAAAACACAAACATTTTTGCAACAAAATTTCGATAGGAAGAAAACATCGAAAGCAAAATATCGATGCTAATATATCGATGGTTCTAGTGGAAAACTTCGATGTTTCAGAACCATGGATGTTTTTTTCTATCCCTAGGTAACAGACCGACTCAATAATCTGGGTCGGGCAGTGTCACTCCTAACAAACCGATAAGACGCACCGATTCTTAGTTAATTCTTCGTATCGTGGATCACAGAAATGGTGTTCAATTGCCATATTTTAAAAAAGTTGCTATTATATGTGTATATTTTGTAAAAGAGAGAAAAACAATTTTCTACTTAAATTATAAGCCTTTAAATTTGGGGCACGTCGAGGGGAACCTACATTTGAGTATTTTGGAAAATCTCCAATATTTGGTTTAGAAACTAGTCCTCACAGACAGATGTCAGAGATAGACAGTTGGGCAACCAGCCAGCCAAACGGACTTACAAAAATACTTTTCAACATCAGGCGTTACCGAAATCAAACTTTATTGCTAGAATCTTCAGATAGATTTTTGTGTCATTGCACCAGGTGGCAGAGCAACGCAAAAATGAGCTGATTTATAAAATATACAGTGAAACCTCTTTAAGCTGACCAAGTGATTAATGCCTTGAAATTAGTCTCTTACAGGGGGTGGTCTTCTTAAAGGGAACATCCCACTATTAAACTGTACTCCACGCTGCTGCTGCTGGGACAACTACTATGGCATCGTAAAAATATTCTGATTTCAAATGACAGCTTTATTGTATTGCATCATTAAATTACTTTCATGAACAGTATTTATATGATTACAAAAAAATAATAGTACAGTATACTTTAAGAATTGTCCGTCTTAACGTAATGGGTTATTGATGAACGGAGGTCTCCGGATTATCGTAATCCAGAGGTATTATTTTGCTTCTGTGAAATTATCTTTCAACTTTCTAATGCGATGTTACTCTATTTCGGCTGGAAAGTCTCTCCTTTGGAGTTACCGTGAATTCTCATGAGTCCGATTGCTGTTGCTTATTGGGAAGACACCGGAAACGGCTTCACTTCGCATTAGTTCGCGAACTCTTGGGTTTGTTATTTCAGTGCGAGATTTCCTTAAAGGGAATGCGATGTTACATTTCGACAAAAATTCGTGGTCGTTCGTTGGGAAGAGGGGTGGCCGTTTTGTAGGGAGAAAAAATACATTGATCTTATGGAATAATTATTCCGTTCCATACAAAACTGGTCTCGATGGATTTTTAAAGAGGTGGTCGTGTAAAGAAGTTTCACTGTAATAATAATTTCACCACCTAGACAACGTGGTGAAAATACAATTACCGTTTCACAGTAATATGCACATCCATACTTACTAAGCATAATGTACTTGTACACAGTCATCACAGTCTAAACATAATTAATGTTTTGACTGCTGAAAGAACTGTCTGTCCCAGCGCTGTAAATATCCTTCGGGATTTTATTTCCTGAAGGGTATCCCAATAGTTGACTGTCTTGGTAGCTCAAGTGATTAGAGCAAACTGTGTATATATCGGGAGATACTGTTTCGATTCCCTGCTATGGGAGTCAATTCTTTGAGCTGTCGAAACATAATTTATAAAAAAATCAATATAATAGTTCAGTCTTTATTAGTTTACAAAGCAGGAGTATTAGTTTGCTGGTTATTTAGGCTTTCTAAATGTAAAATAATTAAAGGCGCTCTCTTGACCAACATTATTATTAAATACAAGGGCAACTTTCGATGACTTAGCCATCATCCTCAGTTACCTGCTTTCCGGAAGCGATAAAACGACCACGTAGAATCGATTAAATATTAACAGTAAAGTAATTATAAATCCCAAACATCCTGTCTTTAAAGTAGAGTAGAAAATGCAGTGAGTTCTAAAACCAACTACACCATATCGACAATCGCACCCATGGGTTTGCACAATCCGATCTTCCAGCAGTCGGACACTGGGTCAGGTGAGTACGTAGGATAAGATAAATAAGTACAAAAGTTCTTATATAAAGTGCAGTTCCTCATACAGGTGACGTAAGGTGAAAGAGAGGATTATGGTGCGTTATTGAATTAATTTTACTCGATTGATTGATTTTTTCGTGTTGCCGGGCGCGTCAACTGCTTAGGTCATTAGTCCCGTTAGTGTAGTACATGCTTTTCCTCGGGAGATGATGGTGATCTTCCCCCGCTGGATGGCGTGATCCGGCGCCGACCTACCGTCGGCTAGTGGGGTTTCCCCCTAACCAGGACTCTCCCACCAGCGGGGCACCGCCCCAGCCGGGACTAGCTCTAAGGTCCCGACCGGTATCCCGGAATATGTGGTAGTGCAGTGCATGTTAATGTCAGTGTGTGTGTAAGGGGAGAGGATAGGACAAGGAATGGGAAGGAAAGATCACACGCGGTCCGTGGCCCGTTTGGTAGGGTACTGCTCCGGTAATTTTACTCGATTATCAATGGATTTTAAGTCCTATTCACACGATGTTTTGAACCACTGTCACACGTGGTCATTGTAACATTTTCGGAAGAGAACTTTATTGGAAAAATTTTAAAGTTGCCATAATAAGAGCCAGTATGACTTTTACTAAAAAGGAGCTTCAGTAAGATAAAAAAAATTATCATGTAAAATCTTACAGAAATATGAAAATACATAAATATCTCTCTAACATTGTGTGTCACATTTTTGCCATTTCTCTTCTTATTTCCGAATGCGCATTCTTTATCATTACGCTAAACGACATCAGAACAATATCTTCTGGTATTCACATCCAAACTTAAATACAAAAAAAAATACATTCTTTTACACCTCCACCAACCAGTAATATTCTTGCTATTGAATTCTAAGTTGTGTTAAGGATAATCCTCAACGTCCAAGTAGTATTACATTCAAATATGTTGTATGAGACCAACCGTCTCTCCAACGTCTACTGAAAAACACTTCGAACTACTGCTTGGCTCTCCCTTCTACGGAAAGTTCTTGGAAAGTGTTTCTTTAGTTGCGAACGTCGCATTACCGCAATGGAATCTGCCCTTCTGTGGCCGCATTGAGTGCAGCGAGGTGACAAGAAAAAGTTTTAAAAAATCACCGGACTGCACGCCACATCTCTACAGTTAACTTTTAATATTGAACTATGGATAATAAATCAACAAAACGGATTATTTTGTATGACACATCAAGTTTTTGGTAACATTATAAAACAGCACATACAGGATATCACGGAAAAGTAATACTTACTTCTTCACAAAATTTGTCATATCTTTTGGAATAAGGAATGAGCCGAACGATGTATTGTATCCACCACACTGAAATTTTAGATAATTTATACAGTCTATGACATTCACGATGTGAAGATGAATGTTCGAGTACGTTGAATAAGTACATTATTCCAATGAGTCAGATGATCGGTTGTAACAAATAAACCGAGCTATATTGTCATGAAAAACACAACCCTCCATTTTCCTTGTCGTTGTTGAAAAAAAGCAATTAGCAGGGTATAGTGTGGAAAAACTTTGTTTTGAATAAACAATCGGATTTATTGAATTCATAGTATATTTTCCCCTTAAACTAAATTGATTTTTGTTTTTAAACACCTTTTTATAAATATAGCACTCTTCACATTGAAAATGTATTGGGTTGATGAAATGTAGTCTTATCATTGTTTAGGAAGTTGATTACAGATAATTAAAAATAAAAATTGATTAAAAAAATTCTCTTTCATTTTTTAAAAATTAACTCCTGGCCATTAATGCAGCATCAGTCTGAGCTCTAGCACATGCGTGACACTGTTTTCGTGGTCCGAAACACAATTCGCCAAACTCTATCGCAATGAGAAAGAAAACCTATAAATACGGAGTTCCAATTTAGTGTCTCTAATTTCCAGAGGGAAAACATTTCATCTTCAAAACGTCAATTATATAATTTTATACAACGCTATAATGGAACGATTTCGTGGATATTTAAGGTCAAAAAACTATCAGGAGGGGCAGAAAAGGCGGCTGTCTCAAGTTCCAGATTTGCAGGGTCAAATAAGATTACTCTGCTTGACTGAAATGAAGTGCGTTAGATCGCCACCATTGAACGACATACAACATAAACTAATCTGAACAATATACATTGAGGTTCTAAATGAATACTTCTAATTTATGGAGAATTAGAGTTAAAACCAAACTGCGAATATATCTAACAATGATCCGTCACTTTCTCACTCATGCCTGCCCAATCTGGGGTTCTGTTTCAAAATCATCGATCATGAAAATTAAAATATTTCACAATTCTGGCCTCAGAGTTTATTTAAAAGCTCAATTTGTATTCCTAATGAACAACTTAATATGTACTTATGCATTCAAAAAACAAAAATATTTTGTACAACTCTCTACTGAATTTTATTCCCATATAAACCATACAAAATGTGCCCTCCATTTACAGCTAGGAAAACATAACCATCACCAAAACAGAATCGCACAGAATCATTCAAAACATTTCTTTCATCCTCCTTAAACTTGCCCATTAACATTAAACCTCACATACAGCAAATTAATGTAATTTATTCCACATAATATTTTAGGTACATTTTGTTTCTCCTTCAACTCAACTCTCAAATAAATTTTGTATTTCTTTACCTCCTGCCAAAATTCTCATAAGCTAACGCATATGAGTATTCAATTAAAAATGCAGAGAAATGTAAGGATTGCAGATAATAACTTTTTGTCAAAGAACACAAGGGAATCTCATGTAAAATATTGCAGATATAGTGATGGCAAACTTTACCAAAATATCGATACATCGCAAAAGGGTTTTTGATGTCGATGAAAATATCGACAAGAAAACATTGTTGTTTAAAACATCGATATTTCAATGAGAAACTAATGAACATGCTATTTTACTATCCATTTTTAATTACAGTATGTAAAAGGAATATATTTTATCGTTTGGTTATCAGTATTTTAGTAGTATGTAAACATTATTACGGAACGTAAAGAATAAAATTAACAATAAAGAACATCGTGTTTTGCAATCGGTTTCGTGTTTCACTGTCCCTTCAAGCAATGACACGTCTGGCGATAACATTCATAACACATAACACGAGCAGCTCCCAAACTTTCTCACATTGCATAGGTGAAATGTACAGCGTGATAAAAAGCATGGCGCAAAACAACGATATTGCTGTTGATTTCTGCTACTCTACAACGTTTCTGGTGGAAAAATCGATGTCTTAAAAACATCGATTTGCTTTGCCATCCCTATGCAGATGTAATATTCGCCCCTGATGCGTAGGCAACTCCTCCTGCAGTAATGTTTGACAGGGCACCAACAGCCTGAGAACAGTCTAAAGTCAACGATTGATTAACTGATTAGATATTCGTGTCAACTGCTAAGATTATTCGTCTCGTAAGTGAATGGCATGTTTGTGGAAGTTGGCGGCATTGATTCCCCACTGTTGGTGAGATCTGGCTAGCAGAGATTTTCTTCAACCAAATATCTCCCACCAGCATGGCACCGCCCAGTTCGGGACAAGCTCTGAGCTCCCGAATATTCTCCCGGCGTATCTGGTAGTGTAGTGCACATGAATATAAATAGTGTAAAAGTAAGTGGAAGTATAAGGTACGGAGAAGGAAGGAAAGGTTCGTGTCCATTTGTTAGGGTACTGCTCCGGCATTCGCCTGGCGTTTGTCAGAGAAATGGAAAAACAAGGATCAGAACAGCCATCCGCTAGAATTCTCCTCCAGACTGCGGTTGAATTCTACCTAGGTATGTAGCGAATGTCAAAAATCTGGTCACCACCTCACATCCACCACAAATCTGGTACTGGAACCTCAGGTCCTCTCGATCAGACGCACTGCAGTGACATTAGTAGATCCCATGATCCCTACCTCAGCCGATGTCAAAACTGAGCGAGAACGAATTGCCTCTCAACCAGGGAAGAATGCGGTACAAATCTCACGTAACTTCGATATACTGGTTTTACCATACCTCCTAGGGGAATAAGTGATCGACAGCCACACATGACTAGACGTTTGTAGCATTTATTGTAGAGCCTCCTGCAATGGAATTGTGCGTTAGAAATGGGGGTTTCTCGTCACTATACCTTAGGTTAAACCTGTGCTATTGAACAAAAAATATTAATAACTACAAAAATATGTGGAATGGTTTGATAGCTGCTTAATAAGTGCACGAAGGTGTATCTGAAAGACTGAAATTATTCTGCAAATATTCAGAAAAATGTTGACAAATTAATGATAGTGGGGTCCAAAAAGACCCTAGATTATGGGACGAGGGTTAAAACACTACATATTAGAGAGGGTTCTAATGCCTTACGCGCGATTAGAGCCCTTGGGTCCGAACAAAATGCTCTCTGGGCGCGTATGACCGCAGTCCATTTGCCACCCTGGCCGGAAGGATGAGCGTTGGAATATGATATATGGTAGCTCCAGCATCCCACAACACACAAGCAATCGTCTATGGCACAGCGCTCCCCTTCCAGCCAAGACGGTCACGGCGCACCCACCACGGCGATCGTGGCCACCCAGATTGGTGGGAAACGTGATAATAATTCGCCAAATTTGCAGCAATATCAGCCCGTACGTGGTATTTTGAATTTTTACATTCTTTCTCTACCATAATAAAAATAATAATATAATAGAATCGCCTTGGTCGTAAAATCTATGTCTAAGAATATTTGGAGCTGTAATTTTGCAGACACTTCACATCTAAGACCTCTTAGTGCTGAACGTCAAGATTGCAGCAGGTGGCCAGGAGACACACGCAATTTTGTACTCGAAAATCCAAATGTCTGTATTGATGAACGTATATGTCTTGTATAATTCAGTCCGATTAAATATTTGTGAGCTGAAACTTGATAAACACGACAGACGTAACATTCAGTTGGCCGTTCGGGGGGACATTAAGAAATTTTAATTTTTTGCTGTACTTTACTGCCAGCCGCCTGACATTTTCAACATTTTCTAAAATATAACTCCAAATGTTACTGCAATAATTTATAGTTCGAATAAATGAAAGTGCATTTAGGTTCCGATTTTCAATAAAATATTGCAAAAATTGCAAAAGTTGAATACCTATGAACGTGTCTATTCTCCTCATATCGAAGTCTGAGATTTTTTCTCAATGAAAGATGAATTTGAGATCTTTAAACGACGTCATGCTCTTTTTAGAATGCGAGTGACGAGGAAAAGTCTTAGTATGCGTCCTCCTTTCGCTGCGGTGGAAGTTGGCAGCCGTGGCGCGAGTGGGCGGGGGCTCCGCGGGGCCGTTCGTGCGCGCATGCAAATGCAGCGGCGATCGAACCGCGCTCTGTGGACCTTTTCTGAACGCCACGCAGCTAATCACAGCGCAGTGAGAGGAAGAGCGAAGGACCAAGTGACCCGCGGATGAAGCGATAGCTGCGTGCGAATGCCTGGGCACTGCTCCCATCTGGGCACCCGGGACAGCTCCGTTCAGAGGTGGGCTAGGCATGGCAGTTAGTAGTTGGCATTAGTCACTTGGGCATGCGATGAAAGTATCAGTGCCGATAATTTTATATATATATATATATATATATATATATATATATATATATATTATATATATATCATTTACACACACTAGAACGTACATCTGCGTTTTTACATGAAATATCGAGCAATTAGTTGAAGCGATTTGTAATTTCATTTGATCCTGTGAATACAGTTAACTGCAAGGTTAAAGATGATCGATAAACATATTCAAGACTTTGGAATTGGAAAACCAAAATATATGAAAAATGGGAAAGCTATTTCGAAAAGGTGAGGAAGAAATCGAAAAGAATAAAGAACATTGGATTTAATAAAGACGACCAGTTGCAAATTTTCTTCTCAATTATATTAAGTATCTTTCTAGGAAACAAATGTGCCCGGAAGAGAGGCATATGCGACATGCGTTCACGCTAAAGACGAAAATACTCCCCGCTGCATTAAATCACCTTGTTACAGGATTCCTTGTAACAGTGGGGTGACGGTTGTTCCCTTCTATGTTTAATATTCAATTTTAACTGGTCCTTGATCATCTGTTCTCACTTTTTCTGCATGGAGTCGTTCCGAGCTGGGTGAGCAGTGAACGGTGGCCACATGCCAGGACGCAATGAACACTGTAATGGTGGTGAGCATTGACGGCGACGGCGGTGGCGGTGGAAGTTGGCGGATGAGGTAGAGTGGAAATGGTCGTAGCAGCAACGATAGTTCTGGAGGTGGTGGTGATAGTGGTGAAACGGAAGTGAAGGCAGAGGCGGTGGTGGAATGCTGAAACAGTCGGCGGTGGGGGGGTGGTAAGGAAACGAGGGGGCGGCGCTTGGGGGGGCGGGGCGGAGACGCCCCGCCACGGCGCCTTTCAGAAACGGGCGCGCGCGGCTGCTAACGACGCCCCGCCCCCGGCCGCCAGGCGGATGCGCGGCGTCGCGAGGCGCTGACCCAATTGGACGAAACGGCGCCGACGATCGGCAATAACAAAAATAATACGCGACGCCCACTCTACTTAGGTTTACTCTATGGAAGAATGAAAAAATCTTAACCACAGATTATATTCACCGCAATAATAATAATAATAAAATAATAATAATGATGATGATGATGATGATAATAATAATGATAATAATTATAATAATAATAATGATGATGATGATGATAATAATAATGATAATAATTATAATAATAATAATAATAATAATAATAATAATAATAATAATAATAATAATAATAAGCCGACCTCCTGGAGCAGACAGTCTGCGCCGAAGAGGCTGAAGGCTCCAGTCCTGCTTAGGTATGGTTGCATTTGATGTTGTCCCTCCGCTTCTCATCATCATTATCTTATCAGGTCATAATTCGTAATTCACGACTTTAAAACCTTGCCGTACCAAATGATACAGCCAAATAGTTGTATCCTTTCTCCAGGATAGATTATGACTGGACTTCAGAAATGACCCATGCGCTAATAATAATAATAATAATAATAATAATAATAATAATAATAATAATAATAATAATAATAATAATAATAATAATAATAATAATAATAAGCCGGCCTCGTGGAGCAGACAGTCTGCGCCGAAGAGGCTGAAGGCTGAAGTCCTGCTTAGGTATGGTTGCATTTGATGTTGTCCCTCCGCTTCTCATCATCATTATCTTATCAGGTCATAATTCGTAATTCAAGACTTTAAAACCTTGCCGTACCAAATGATACAGCCAAAAAGTTGTATCCTTTCTCCAGGATAGATTATGACTGGACTTCAGAAATGACCCATGCGCTAATAATAATAATAATAATAATAATAATAATAATAATAATAATAATAATAATAATAATAATAATAATAATAATAATAAAGTTTAGGACTGCGTACAATATTGTACGACCAATTAATTCTAACTGATAGCACGATAGCAGCCAACAAAACGGATATTGTTAACCGGGATTCGGAGGAAAAAACGTGTCTACTTGTAGATGTGGCTGGACCGTGCGATCAAAATATCGTAACCAAGAATACAGAGAAACGTCTTAAATTCAGAGAGTTGGGAAATCGATATCAGCCGAATATGAGGCGAAAAAGCACAGGTCGTCCCCATAGTTACGGGAGCATTGGTATTTGTTCCGCAAAATGTGGATAAGAACATGGCTAAACTTGCAGGTCATTCAAAACTTGCAGGCAAATTTTATAATGGAAAACTCCGTTCCGTACACTCAAAAAAATCATCTAACAATAAGAAGTTATTATGCGAATTTCAAACTGCCGTGAAGTGGCGTGCTCATTCTGTGGTGCAACGCGATCACTTCTAACACGTTTTAGCAAAAGAGGTGGGGGTGATTCAAATTCCAAAATTCACAAATCTGCAAATGTACCCTTAACTATTCATATTTTAAAAAAAAGTGTATATGACTATTCTTAAATAACTGGTTCACCAGAAAATACTTCATTCAACAAAAAAATGTCCTTCATCAATATTGTACTTTTGCAAGGTTAAGTTTTTGCAATTTTCAAAATTGCGGAGAGTTCGCCGAAAATGGGAAAAACCCATTCAATAACGATCTTTCATACATAGGAGCAAAAATTCAAATATTTGGAGCAACTTTTTAAGAAATATGATTTTATAACTTGCATTAACTTCCAGCACAAATTACTCTAGAACTCCTTTTTTTAAAAAAATTGTACATGACATTTCTTAAAGATCTAATTCTTTAGAACAAATATTATTAAAAGCAAAAACAAGAAGAAAATCCGAGGAATATTCATTTTGGAAAAGATCTTACGGGTAGTTTAGGCTTTAGTTATGTTAATAGAATGGAAGGGCAGAAGGAGAGGAGAGAGAGAGAGAGAGAAAAAGAGAGAGAGAGAGAGAGAGAGAGAAGAGAAGAGAGAAGAGAGAGAGGAGAGAAATAGGAGGGAGAGGTGAGAGAGGAGAGGTTAGAGAGAGAGAGGAGAGGAGAAATAGGAGAAGGGAGAAGAGAGAGGAGAGGAGAGAGAGGAGAAGAGAGATAAGAAGAGAGAGGAGAGAGAGAGTAACGTATGTTACTTCATATATACGTCTCTATACGGAAAAGAAAAAGTATACAATTTTTTTCAAGATTAATATTAGGGAGTACGTATCATTAAGAAAGAAATGTTTTACTTCAAAATTGAAGATGTAGAGCAGGTGTCCCCACAACGAAAACTAGGCAAAACCTACGAATACTTTAAAAATAGCAGCAAATATTCTATAAGTTACATAAAGAACTAATTTAAAATACTTTGCAATAAGAAGGATTATTTGTACCTTTAATATTACCTTTAATATAAAATGTGAGGGGGTTGTGAAAAATAATGTGAACTTTTGTCAACCCTTGAAATTTCAGAGGTCATATAAACGCAATATTTTAATCAAAAAATTGGGAAAAAGGTTTTTTCTAATATACGTTTACTTTACCCTTTTTTGGGTGTAAAATCCTCAATCTGACTGTAAAATCTTTAATTCCCATTGGCTTCGGAATTTAATCTACGCTTACCTTGGACGTCCTCACAATGTATGATTTCACCAATTTATTTATCCTGATATGTTTCGTGAAAGATGGGAATAGTTTGCAGGATAATGGAAATGACGATTGCAACATAAAACTATTAAAGACTTAATAAGTATAACTGTTAAAACATTCATTCAAATTTATCTGTACATTGGTCCTAATTAATACTTCTTATTGACAAGAATGGAATTTGCATAAGTCTCTTAAATTATTAACTCTTTTAAATATTTTATATAAAAAATATTTAAAGTTTTATATTTAAAAGTTTATTCTTAAATTAAATCATTGAAAGACAATGAGTTGATACACCTATCTGAATATCGTATTCCAATCAGGCTCTCGTAAAAAGTTTTCGTTTGTTTCGAACAAAATCTGAATTACCACAGGCATGAATGCAATACGATACAGGGATAGGACTTCCCACTACCAATATAATAGTTACTGAACCTCTTTTTCTATTATGTAATGAATTTCAACAATTATATGATGCATTGTGCATGCAAGAAAATTTTCTCAGATATGAATTATGAAATTAATGAGAATAACTTTTAAAAGGATGCTGTCATACAACAACGTTCATGCTTTTATATTTCACATTTTTCGCACTTCCAGAGAAACTGTTAAAATATATTGATACAGGGGCAACCGGAAAGAGGGTAGTTGGGACAATTTTCCCCAATCTCCGACTTAATTGGAGGCACTGAAAACTTGTTCTTTGAAAAGAAATTCAAAATTTATTAATTTCTAATTCAAATTTAGCGCTATAAGTTATTTCTGATGCATGGAAAAATTAATTCTGTTCATGAATTGGGGGAGAAGGGAATTCTTTTGTTTGAAATGAGGGGTCCCGTTTGATTATGTCTCCACGACTCTGGTTTTCTCTAAGCGGCCGTGTATTGATACAGGTATAAAATACCTTGCATACATTATTAAGTGGCATTAATTTTGTGGTTATTAGTTGCCTTTCTACATTCCCTGACGCAATCAATTATATCGACAATCAATGAATCGTATATACGAGCAAAATCTCGAACGTACTAATTATATTCGTATTTTTCGATTTTATTCATAAGGAAATTGTCTCTCCAAATACTCTGAAAGCATCCTGAACTTTGATATTTTATTCGGAAAACGCGGAAATTGATTGAAAACGCGGAAATTGAAGTTAATCACTAATGAGGAATATTTTCAAATCGCCTCGTGTTTGAATACACATGAATGAAATGCCCATAAAAGGCTCTCGCCCGTGACATTTGCACTTTTTATTTCGCAGTGGGCGCGGTAAGAGAGCAGCAAAAAAAGCCCCGGGGGCGTGGGAGGGGATGGAGGCTGTCGGTGCCCCCGCATTCAGGGGCGGCTGAAGAGCTGCCTGCCAAAGCACCACAAGCGGCGTATAGAGGCTACGGGTCGTTCAGGGCGAGAGCACCTCCCAACCAACCCCGCTCCACCCCCGCCCTCCGCCCCCGCCCTCCGCCCCCGCCCTCCGCCCCCCCTCTACCCCCGATCCCCCGCCCCCGCCCTCCGTTCCATCCCCCGCTCCGCCCCCGCACCGCTCCCGCTCCGCCCCGCTCCACCCCTGTCCCGCCCCCGCCGTCGAATTTGTTGCACGTCACTACCACCGCCAACTAGCCTCTTCCGCTATCGCCACAGTCGTCACCGCCACCGCTAAAATTCCGCTACATACAGTGGCTGTATTCGACCTAGAAATATACAAATGCCGAAAACCGCCTCCGAAAGGGTACAATTCCTGAGACCTAGAGGCCACGCATGCTGCAGCGGCAACAGTGGCTAGACTGAGCCTTATTAGTCGGAAGAAGCACGACAAACCCTAACCCACGCAGTGCTCTCTCCCACTGTTCCCTCTCTGTTGCCCTTCCTACGCCGTCGCTCCGTCTTCCAACGCGCACTGCTGTCCTAATGCCAATAGCACGTGTGTGGCTACTCCCCACTTCGATCTCCGGCATCATCGCTCATGCCGCCCCGCTGGGAATATTGTGGGGGTGCTGCCAGCACCCAGGACACTTGGAAAGGTGGGTTGGTTAGGCTGTGTTGCAGGGAACAGGAAGGCGAGGAAGAGACGAGGAAAGAGCCGAAACAGTGGAAGCAGCAACGATAGAGAAGCGACGAAGAGCAGGGAACTGTGGCGGTGTACGGAATAAGTGTTGGACTCGCCAGGGGAGAAAAGACAAATATGGGGCGATGAAACCGCCGAGGGAGAGGCGGGGAGTACAATCGGTGCAGTGCTGTGGTTGACAGGGACGGCGAGGAAGCCAGCGATGGTGGGGCGGTGGTGGGGCGGTGGCGGGGCGGTGGCGGGGAGGTGGCGGGAGGTGGTGGGCGGTCGGGCGGTGGCGGGGCAGAGGCGGGGAGGGGGTGTGGCGGTGGTGCAGTGGTGGGGCAGTGGCGGGGAGGTGGTGGGCGGTGGCGGGGCAGAGGCTGGGAGGTGGTGAGGCGGTGGTGCGGTGGTGGGAAGATGGCAGGGAGGGGGTGAGGCGGTGGCGGGGAGATGGTGGGGCGGTGGCGGGGCAGAGGCGGGGAGGGGGTGAGGCAGTGGCGGAGAGGTGGTGGGGCGGTGAGGCGGGTGGCGCCGAGCGCACCGTTGAGCGCGCGAGGTTCGTGGCTCCTGTGGAGATGGCGCATCGCGTCCCCGTAATTAGTCCCATTGCGTGCGCCGTTAACAAGGGCTGCTTTATCGAGAGCAGCAGCCCAGGGGCGCTCAAAAGGTGTTCCATATGCAGCAGCCGCCCTCCAGCTGGCCGCGCCGCTCGCGAGCCGGCGCGCTCTCGTGATTGCCAATCAGCGGCCGCCGCCCAGGGCTGCACAGCCGCTGCGCCCACGCGTGCGGGCGGCCGACGCTCCTGGCGGCCGTTTCTGCTATCGGTACCACAAACCATGCGCTTTACCCTTGGTTCCTCTGCTCCCGTTAAAAACTCTCTTATTTGCACTGCACTCACGGTTGCCAACAATGTTCAGGCAAACGGCGGACACGCGACAAGCAATGCGAAAAACACGACAACCAACCATATCAACACATTTCTTTTTATAAATATTTAATTTAGACTTCCATCATCTCTACTTCTTTCTTCTCTCCATTTGCGATTGAAGTGAAAAGATTCGTTTACGAAATGCAGATGAAGACGGTGGGAGTGTCTCTTTTAATTTTAGTCGCCAGACAAACACACTAACATTGATGCATTTTCAGGGAAGGGGTATTCATATTTTCTATTCTAACATGAACGATACAACGTAGTAGATGTTAATCATAAGATAAACTAAATGAAACAAATGTTAAACATTTACTGAAAAGTCATTTAACATACAAAGAAGAACATGAGGACAATATTGATGTCAATGGAGAACTGTCCTCCCGAATGGAGGACAATTGGTAACCGTAACTGCACTACATGTTTGGAGAGCAGTACAGAGCTTAAAGCTCATTCAAGTAGGGACGGTGCCCGCTGTTGGGAGATACTTTTGGGGAATGACCCCTGAAGACATGTGTAGGTCAGAGAGATTTCTCACCATTCAGCAAGGGAGGAACACCTCTACATTACTGGATATACCACTAGCAACAGCTGTAAATGAAATAATCACAGCAGTCGCCCGAAAACACCTTTTTTTTTTATCAAATAGGTTCTTGTTTCTTCATCTTTTAGTTCTGTGTTGGCACCGAGAGTTAGCTGATACCATTGGTATCTGATTCTTTACGTAATCCCAAAATAAGGGCACCATGCAGAAGATGAAATGCTCGACATGCTACCGTCCATTAATTAAATCTGTCTTACCGAACTGAGCCCGTTGTTAAACTACAACCTGTTGATTTTCTGTTGATTTCCAAGTAAGATCATCTGTTATGTATAATGGTAATTTTATTTGATAGAAACTGGTTACATAATGCTTCTTCTTCTTCTTCTTCTTTTCACTTTTAACCTTCCAGTTTTCCTAGGTCAATGTGCCTCGAAAAAACTATAACTCAACTTAACTCCTTTATTTGTAAATATTAGTGCCTGGAATTGTGTGTTTTTTTTAGCATTGTACGCCTCCTAAAATCCTAAAATCGACCAATTATTTATTTGTTCTTCTAAATTGGATTCTGAAAATTAAAATGTGGCATTTTTTCTGCTACAACCTATGTGTGTGGTATATAATTTTCTCACTTTATTTCAGGAACGTTATGAGTATGTAAGAATAGTGTGTAAGAATGTAAGAATAGTAAGCGAGTTTTGTAAGAAAAGAAAGTAAAGTTTGTATTCAGGAATATACTTGAAACCATAAAGAATGCATCTGACAGTGATAATTGCATTTGGGAAGATACAAATCATTCAGTTGATGTCAGCATAGACCTTAACCCGGAGTCTGACTTACACATTTCAGAAAGCGAGGATACTAGGCACAATATTCAATCGAAAGAAATATATCAATCAAAAAAGTGCAGAATCTTTTCTACAACATACTAGAACATCTCCGCAAACCTAATCAAATTGAAACCTAGCGTAACGGGATACATGATCTTCAAAAGATATGATATAACATGATATTTCAAGTAATTGCGAACAATAACTAGAGTGACATCGTCTTGGAAAACAAAACGTGTGTAAAGTGACAACTAAAAGAAATTTAGATGCAATTACACTCGAAACATACATTGATATTTTATGGTTGGGTGGTATGTGTATTTGTAGTGGTTTGTGTTGTTGGGTGGTTTGTGTTGTATTTGTAGATCACTAGCTAACCCAAGAAAGAGCTGGTGGAACCCAAAGTATAGCCCGGTCTCTTTTGTTACAAAGTCTCTCAAAATTGTTTATTGACGCTCGTAAGTTCAATTCGACAAATTCTGTGGATGGGCGAGGAGAGCAGATTACAAGCACTCATAGGAAATTACAAGGAACCCAGGAAAGAAATATTTTCAAAGCTTTATAATTCTGGAAGTAATCCGATTGTTGATGAGCAGCTTGTGGGTTTTAGAAGTCGCTGTCCAGTCGAGCAATACATCCCAAGAAAGCCGGTGAGTAAAGGATCAAAATGTGGACTCTGTGTGATAATGCTAATTCCTACTGTTTGAATCCATAGGTCAATACAGGAAAACCTTCAAGTCAAACACATGAGAAATCCAGGTACACACGAGCTAAGGAGTCAGTATGTTTCCTGCGATAATTTTTTCACATCATCACGTGTAGGGATAAAGTCTTCCCAGCGTAAAACTACTATGCTAGAGACAAAAAGAGACGAATCGGAATAACGTTTACAATTCTATTTTACCAGAGACATTACTTACATTAAAACCCTCCATTACAAAGAACTGAAACATTGTTCTGATGAGCACAGCGCATAACAGAAAGGAAGTAAGCAACAGAGAAGGTGAGAAGCCAAATGCGATACTGGTCTGTAATACAATAAAGGGTGTAGTGCCCACGCAAAACAAACTTATTTTCACTTATACATGGAAGAGGAAAATTAATAATTCCTTTATTCTACAATATTCATGGTACTAAATCATATTTTTCCTTTTCCTGACGAGAAATCAATCCACAGTGAAACAACAATGTTATCGACAAGAGAAGAATTTATCTACAGGATTGGGATAATAACATGGCTTTATTTATGTAAAAACTAGAAAGCGTCATCCAAGGAATGAATCAGCGGTCACTGCTAAGACGAAGATACCCTCCGACATCACGTCACAGCCATACTAAATAAGCTCGCAAGAAGAAAGTACGCAAGTTTTGTCTCTCAAAATGTGACAAGAAAACACAATCATGTGGTCAAATTGTTTGTGAGGCTCATTTTACAAATCACTGTTAAGAATATAAAACGCAGCGCCTATATTTTGTGTTGAAACTAGTATCTGGGGCAATAACATGCTTCTTGAGCTATATATATATATATATATATATATATATATATATATATATATATATATATATATTGTGACATACCAATATGTGACTGAATATGGTACAATATTTATTATAAATGGCGTGAATTTTAGGGGATAAATATACGTGAATATGCTAGACAATCGCGGAAACGGCTAGTTTATTTTTATATAGAATTCAGGGATTGGCCGAAAAAGCAGTGAAAGTCGTGAAGACGGCTAGTTCGTTTTGCAAGAAATTTAGGGATTCGCTAGGTACGAAAGTACATCAAGTTTTATTTGCAAATAAACAATCAAAAAATGGACCGAGCTTTGCAGGGCTGAAAGAATACGGGAGGCATGCATTCTGACTGATGCCGTGGTCTTGAATGGATCGTGTTCCAATTGATGTTAGGAGTTTTTTGGGGGACTTGTAAGCATCTACTAGGGAATAGATATTGATAGAATATCGTATTTGAATACTAAGTGTGACAGTAAAACTTAAAATATTTCAAGAGAACGAGTTGGAGGGACATTGAGGGCTTGGGCGAAGTTGTCAGTAATTGGACTGGAATGCTAGCAGCAAATAGTTTATTAATCTGATGAACGGTGATTGAAGTGTGCTTCCTAGAAAGGAAGAGAGAAGATGGTGTCTGGACCTGAGGACGGCGACGTCGGAGATGAATAAAGATGGTCCAAAAGCGCGCGAAGACATTATGAGGTTGGAAACGGTCATGACCAAGGTTTTTGTTTCATATTGGATAAAATTATAAAATACGTAAATTGTTTAATAAATTTCCATGTTTTTGTGAAATGAATACATGATTCTCATTGAGCCAATTCTAGCAATGAAGTAGCAGGATAGAAATATATTTGCTTTTCAGGTTCCCCGACCACTCTGTATAGATGGCAGATCGGATAATCATCTATTAGCATACAATAGTGATTATTTCTATGAAACCCATCGACCCAGGTAGCCGGAAACTAATTTATTATAATTAGGGTTGAAGGTTGACGTGTATAATAGTCTCAGAGTAATATTTTCCTTTCGCTGGCGCTCATTTATACAAATTCGGAACGGATTACGTTGGGATAAATCATTCAATACATTGCAGTTTATTTCAAAAATGGCGCGCCAACTGGGGCTGATTTTGTTATAAATTTGCATAATTATTTCAATATATATATATATATATATATATATATATATTTTAAATATTTTTATGAAAAATGTTTTTTAATCAACGCTCATTACCTTAACCAAGTATATTTTATGTAATAAACGTGAGCAAACGCATTATGTGTTTTCGTAGTAATGCCCAACACTCCAACATATTGGGCCAATAGGACTCTAAGGAATAAGAACGGGTCATAGTTTTAAAATAAAATTACAATAAAATTAAAGCTGTATCCCTTCCAAGATATCACTGAATAACATGACAGTTCAATTGAAACTCCGCTTTATGGAAATCCGAATGATGACAGAGACCATTGCAGGGTTTAGATGATGATTTTCTGCTACAAGGGGTTAACATTCTTTTCTATCGGACAAGAAGAAACATAAATCCAGGGCAGAAGAGCGCTCCAAAATCTTTTGTCAATTGTAACCTACAGAAAACTGAGAAACAAAAGGTTTGTCGCCAGAAATGGGAAATAGGAAGTATCTGGCTAATTCAACTAAATACCATGATATTCATGATCTTGAAGGGGTCAATTGCAATGTGTTATCTGTAGGGAACGGAATTTATTGTAATAAAAAATGCAAAATATGTACATATTTATGTATTTATTTATTCCAAAACATGCAAGAAAAAATATAAAAAATGTAAAATAAAATTTCATTATTGTGTTTAAATTTTTTGTTACAAGCATTTTCCGAGCGTTGAATGTCTCCGATCAGTTCTGAACAGGAATTCGGGGTGGGGGACAATAAGATTTACCTCTACAAAAGTAATTGTACTCTACGCTTTACCACAGGTAAGATTTTTATTCGAAAATTAAAATACATTCATAGCATATATTACAGTGTTAACGAGGAGCCGGTGTTTAAATGAATAGTAGTACCGTGAAGCCAGTGATGGATCACGGGGTGGGGGATTCAACGGAATATACCCCCCCCCACACACACACACACACACCGCGGAAAGACAATTTTCAGTAAAATATATTTGTTAGTTTTTGATAGATAAACGAATGTGCTGTTTTTCATCTTTGACTCCGAGTATCTAGCAAGCGGGGGTGGGGGTGACAAATCATGGCGAAGATATGGGGAGGAGACGCCGGATCATGGCGAAGATATGGGTCATAGAAGCGCTGCAGCATTTTGATTTGATTTGTAAGAAAGTTTATACCGTAACATATAATGCAAACACGAATTATACATACAGAATGTCCCGAAAACTCTAAAAAACTGTTATTGAATGCAGGTATCTAGTTCCTGTAAAAACATGTAATTACATGGAAATCCGTTCCCAAGTTATCTGTAAGCAACAAAATATACAATATTCTACAATTGAAACGACAGTTTAACATTAAGACATTTGGGATGATTGTCTACAAGTAATGACCTCGACACTACATTTGAGGCGGCAACATAAGAGCAAGAAACAACGAACTCCTCGCCACCTATGGACTCCTCACTCGCACAACATCATTACCAATTCCCTCCACTTCCACCCAAGGCCACAGCGCCCATCGCCCGCAAATTACAACCGCGCGCTCCCGATTCGTCCAAGCGGCGGCGGCGGCGGCGGCGGCGGAGGTGGCGGCGGCGGTGACGACGGAGGCGAAGGCGGAGGGCGGCGGCGGCGGCGGCGGCGGCGACGGCGACGGCGGCGGCGACGGCGACGGCGACGACGGCGGCGGCGACGGCGACGGCGGAGGTGGAGGTGGAGGCGGAGGTGGAGGCGGAAGGGGTGGCGAAGGGGGCGGCGAAGGAGGCGGCGGAGGTGGCGGCGGCGGTGACGACGGAGGCGGAGGGGGCGGCGGCGGCGGCGGCGGTGGCGACGGCGGAGGCGGAGGTGGAGGCGGAAGGGGCGGCGGCGGAGGTGGAGGCGGAGATGGAGGCGGCGGCGGCGGTGGCGACGGCGGAGGCGGAGGTGGAGGCGGAGGGGGTGGCGGCGGCGGCGGTGGCGCGCGGAAGAAATCGATGTGAGGGCTGACAAAACAGCTGCGCTGACACGATAATCGCATTTCCACGAATACCGTGAGAGGCGCGGGTGGGGGTGGGGGCGTGGCCAGCGGCAGGTGCGTGACGCGCGGATGATTGGCCTCGCGTGGCAACGCCCCTCCCCCCTCCCCCTTCCCGTTGCGTGCGACCTGTTCCACACAATACGCCGAAAGCTGTGATGTCGTTTGAACTGCTGCGTGGTTATTGGAGATCTAGGGCAGAAATAATGGATGAATGAATCGAATGCGGATTATTCAAAGAATGACAGGATGGGTGAATAAAAGGATCAATATAGAAATGCATTAAGGAGTCGTTTGGCAATAAAGGGGGTGTCAGCGACGTTACACCTCCATAGGATTTTTGCTCTATATTTGTTTAGGTTAGAAGCCGTTTCGTTTAGAATTTTATGAGAACTATTATTAGGACTATTATTAGAACATTTAGAAGACTTAAGTGGTTGTTTTGTCTTTCATCGATTATCGAAAGCACAACGTTTCTCGAAGCATGAAAATGTATCCGATTCGAACACTTGTCCATGGGTAAATCCGTCGTGTAAATTCCCGCATTGTCTTACAGCTATGCCTGACCAAAAACGTTGCAACCTGTCAGTTGACATTCGAATGAACAGGTGTGCATTCGGGTCGACATAGTGAAATTTGAACTAGTTCTTTGACAAACAAAACAAAAAGAAACGATGCGGGATACCCACTTAATTTTCCTCAGAATGTACCGAAGTAGAGAAAATCTTCAAAAAATGTCCTCCCATTCAAATCTGAAAAATTACTTCAACATGAACTTGCAGAAAATGTATATAATATATTGCCAAACAGATATAGTATTCGCTCTAAAATGTATTAATGTTTCCAACAATTCTTTTGCTGTTTATCCCGTGTTCCGCCGTTAAATCTCCTTCCCTCTCTCTCAAGCACGCGCTCACAAACACACACACACACACACACACACACTCACTTTGGTGTTCATGTAGCGCAATGTTAAGAAATAAACACACTTGATTACAACGGACTGTTTCTGAAGAGCGTTGACATGAATCTATATTTTTGTACCAACTTTCATTCCTCCACTCCGCATCGGAAAAAATGCACATCTTTATTATAGAATACGTTTAAAATAGTAAAACGTAAACCGCAGAACCTGCTTTGGAAGTCTTCCCCCACTTGACCAGCACTGGCACATTGCGCTCTGTCTAAGCAATCCAGTGGCACCTCGCGATGCCTCTGGGTTCCTCCGCTTTTGACTCCATCCCGGTTCGTCCCGATACTCCTCGACCTATACCTCCCCATGATTTTTACCCAGTTTCTCCTCGCCCCACTTATTACCGCTCTGCCCCCAAGCTCCTCTTCTCCCAACCTCTTCATACCGGCGAACGAGGCTCAGGACATCAATAGCTGCATAGCTAAGGCGAAGTCGCTCTCTGGAGGAGACGTCTAGCAGCCGGCTGCTTTGATCGGTACTTTTTCCGTGGTTTTACCATTAAAAGCCAACGAATGCCGGAGCAATACCCTAACAAACAGGTCACGGACCACGCGCGATATTTTCTTCCTCTTCCTTGTCCTATTCTCATCCCTTACTTACACACACACACATCCAAGCAATACACTAAACCTCGCAAACCGACCTGCAGATCAAAGCCGGCCCTCTCCAACCAACGGATGAAACCAACTTCCCGCGGAAAGGACATGCACTACACTTACGGGAAAATGAGCATTAGCACCCATAATTAATCAATCAACTCAACTTCTTGTCTCTGCACCTCGCGTCTCCCTAGCGGCCCGTCTCCCATTCCTCGCCTCGCTTTGCCTCGTCCCAAGCCTTCTCAGCGACTCGTCGCGCTCCAATCTGTCTCGCTCGTCGCCGTTTCGACCCCGGGCCTCGCCTCTCTTCCCGCTCCGGAAGGCCCCCCCCCCCGGGCCCCCCGGCTCCCTTCCCCCCCCATGCTCAGACGCCGCTTCTCGCTTCTGTTTTCACCTCTTCCGATTTACCAGTTTCCCCCTTGAGGCCTCTTGCCTCCATTTCTTTTTTAATCTCCTTTCTCCAACTCCTTGATGGTCGTTTCTTTCGCTCTGGAGGTGTCCACGCTCAGATATTTTTAGGCCACCTATTGCTTCCCGTACGTTGGAGATGTCTATGCCAATTCAAATCGTTTGGTTCCCATCCAAAATGCTGCTCTCTACGTTCACCTGTCTCATTGTTTCATTTCTAATATGACCCAACCAGAACACCCAGCAGCATCTTTTCAAGTAGTCCATTTCATGTGCTATCAACTTACACTTGTCCCTTTTGTTCAATGTCTATGTTTCAGCTTCGCAGATACTTATTCTGTGTACGATGGTCTTAAAGATATGAGCCTTATTACATTTTGTGATGCATTTGCTCCAGAGAGTACATTTTCACTGTCTTATAACTCTCCTTCCCTGTCCTATCTTGTTGCAAATGTCATCAGAGCTTCTTCCCTTCGAGGAAAGGGTAACTCCGAGGTACTTAAAGGTTTCACTTTGTTTAATTTTCCCTGTAGCGAGGTACAGATTCCCATATTCTATATCTCCTGCTATCATATATTCCGTTTTTTTAAGGTTTGAGGGGATACTTCATCTTTCATACTCTTCTCTTATTAACGATACACCTACCTCTTACAATTACACTTATACTTTCATGCACTACTCCATAACACATTGAAGGTGACCACTTGCAAACTTGTCCCGACTAGGGCGGTGCCCCACTGGGGGATGTACCAGGAAGAGGAACACTCAATAGCTGACGTGCATGTCGACGCGGTATTCCACATTCTAGCGGCGAACGAACAGAGCAATCTCTTTGCACTTTCTCGCCTTACGAAGTGCTTCGTAAGAAGAGAAAGTTATGTAATCGTGCGCCGGAAAATGCGAAGTTTCGGCAGAAAAACTGTTATTGCCGGGTCTGGTTTTGATATGCACTCCACGTATGTGACTAGTGATCAGTCGGGGCCCCCGGAAACACCGACTAACGACTAATCAATCAATCGCCCCACCCCTCCCCTCCCCTCCCCTCATCTCCTTTCATGCTTGGTCGCCCCGTTATTTCATCTCCCCTCCCCATGCCTCCCGGCATGCGGCTTCCATGGCGGACGGGTGCACGCCCTCCCTCTGCAGGCAATGGGGCACACAACGCGCGAGATAAACACAACCCCACGAATTCCACGCAAACGGTATATGAGCATTGATTTATTGATTTTTTCGTGTTTCCGGGCGCGTCAACTGCTTCGGTCATTAGTCCCGACAGTGTAGTGCATGTTTTTTCTCGGGAAATGGCGGTGATCTTCCCCCATTGGATGAAGAGATCCGGCACCGACCTACCGTCGGCTAGTGGGGGTTCCCCCTAACCAGGACTCTTCCACCAGCGGGGCACCGCCCCAGCCGGAACAAGCTCTAAGCTCCCGACCGGTCTCCCGGCATGTGTGGTAGTGTAGTGCATGTTAGTGTAAGTGTGTAAGGGGGAGAGGATAGGACAAGGAAGGGGAAGGACAGATAGCGCGCGGTCCGTGGCCCGTTTGGTAGGGTACTGCTCCGGCATTCGCCTGGTCTTGATCGGAGAAACCACAGAAAACGACCGATCAGAGCAGCCGGCCGCTAGAATTCTCCTCGAGAGAGCGACTGAATTCGCCCTAGCTGAAAAGCTAGTGTCAAAAATCCTGCCGCCGTCAAGACTCGAACCTAGGACCTCCCGGTCAGAGGCGCTGCAGGGACATCAGTTGATGCACTGAGCTACCGCTACCGGTCGATATAGAGCACAAACCTGCATTCCTATGGGGAGTTGATCATGCTACTCAGGTAAAATGGTATAACAAAAAAAGGACTAAGTTTGCTACATTGTATAATGTTTCTTCCTGAAATATATTTATTATATTATTTTCAAGTCAAGAGTGTATTTTCATAATTAAAAATTGTTTGCAGTTGTTTGCAATGTTGAACACTGAATGGTCCCTCTTTTCAGTGCTTTCCATTTCTGCCATTGGCTAGAGAAAAGAACACTGGCGTACCGACAGTGAATTTCATGCTTTGTTTCATAAATTGGATTATTTCCTTTAACGCAGTAGAAGGATCAAAATGAAACTCCCCTCTCTCATAATAAATGACTGAATCAGTTAGTGAAAGACTGGATAGTATGAATCAGAAATTATCCTATAATCGTAACAATACATCTTACATAAAAAGTAGATATAGTACGTAATAACAGCTTTTGAAATATTCAGTGCATGGCAATCACATGATAGAACAGTAACGCACGTTTTGACTTTCCGGTTTAATAATGATTCATGTCAAGAGAGTATCAATATTTGATTATTAGTCATGTGTAATTTGACTACATAATCTGTCAATAAACAATCAAAATATTAAGTTTTAAAAACACGCTAAAACAATATAAAATATTGTTATTTTATAATACAATTATTAACAAAAAATATTGTACAAATATATAACATATCTCACAGTATATCATACTACATACGTACTCAATATTGTTATTATTGTGATGAAAAGTAGCTGCTGGGCAGATGAGGAGAATGAGGAACAGAGGTTAAGACGAAATGGACATGGTAACAACTGTCGTCTAAACACGTGGATCGTGGTAAATGCTGTTAACAAAGATGTTGAAGGTTATATTATATAAAAGGTATTACATATTATCAAATACATGAGCTGTATGGAAATATACTTAGATAAAATCATCACATATTTTGAACCTGACTTTCTCTACAACTTTTCCTTTACATGTACGCTTTTTTACATCCGTTTATCGTGAATGTAAGGAACATGAGCTTTAAATAGTTCAACGTCCAGTTACTAATGAGGTGAAGAGCCGAACATCAGTTTCGCAGTGTTACCACTGTGGAGGTCATAAAGACACTTAAGCAATTTATGTGATGACACACGTGCGAGCACTCACATACTAAATCAATTGAGTTCAACAAAAGTGAATTGATAATGCGCTGGAGGTGACCAGAATACGGGTAGATGGGTAATTGGCGTGAAATTTGGTTAAGACTATTTCTAAGAAGATCCGAAAGCAGGTTGTCTACATTCTGTAGGTATGGCTTCTACATCTACGGTGAATACAAGGAAATTCAATACTAAGTTTCTTTTTAAATATTTGACTACCAATCAATTAATTCTTTTGAAATTTTTGACGAGGAGTTGACCAATAACAAAATTAGCTTAGCTTACCGTTTATGAACTTGATGTTCTCTTATTAGGGCATGCTATAAATGAGTTTTGAAATCATGATGATTGAGAGATGGTGTGTTTTGGAGAAAGTTTTCTGGGAACCATATGATGGTATCACGACACTATACAACAGCATGCTCTGATGAGACAGCAATGAGTTTCAGAAACAATAGCAAGGCAAGTTATTCTAGTTACTGATGAACTCATGCAAAAATCAAAAAGTATTAATAAGAACTATGTTAGAAGAAATATTTTTCTTCACAGATCAAGACGTAAATTTTTTAAAATTGTTTATCTTTATTACTTTTGAAAGAGGAAGACACCGATATCAACGAAATAGCCTTTAGAATAAAAATTTGGTTGATTTTTTTACTTATAATAAACATTATCTTTTTCCATGTAATCCAATACAATTATGTAATCCATACAAATATACTCAAGTTCGTTTTATGAGAGTTCATTTCAGGTTATAATTAATCTTGCAGTATTTATTAATTTTATTAAGCAATAAATATCTTTTAGATCAAATTGGCTTCTTTCCTCTCTTTTTTGTGATTCACCCTCAGTTACAAACCAGTAGACCGAAAAATTGGTGTATTTTGTATAATATATTATCTGCCGTTGTCAACCTTTAAATGCATATTGCTCTATTGATGAATAGTTATTTTGAACAATTTTGATACTGAGTCACATATTTGTATTGAAGTGCGCCGTATCTCTACGTGCAACGCAACTGACCCGACCTCACATCCAACGCAGCCACTGACCTCCCTTCACCGCCTTAGTTGTGAGAGAAGGGAAGGACTACCCCTCGTCCCTTTCTCACTCCTTCCCTCCCTCACTCCTCCCCCTCCCTCACTCCTCCCCCCTCCCTCACTCCTCCCCCCTCCCTCATTCCTCCCCCTCCCTCCTCCTCCCCCCTCCTCCTCCTCCCCCTCCTCACCCTCCCCTTCTTCCCCTCTCCTCACTCCTCCCCTCCTCACTCTCTCGCTCTCTCTGGCCACATGCCTCCCCCCATCGTGAAGCCCTTTGCAGAGAAGCGGACCTTCTCGTAACCGACGCTAGCAAAGGGAGCCTAACTCTCCGCAACTAGGGGCGGCCAGTGAAGATATTAATGGCAGCAGAGTGGGTAACGTGACTTTTGCTGCAGTGTGTGTTAGAAATCCTACCTTCTTAACAAAGCCTACTTGGTTAATGAAGTAGTGAAAATAACGAAAGAGTTCGAAATCCGTATGTTATCAGCTGTCGCGAGTCCGCAAGGAAGCAGAAGCTTTCTGGAATTTACGACTTGAATTTGTGGCTTTCTATCCCTTCCGTAGGCGCTTTGCCCTTTGAATCTGCCCTGAGCAAGGGCGTGCAAACTCTCAGGAAGCTGATGCTAGCAAAGGCACTCAAACTCTCAACAAATACGGCGTTGCCCAGATAGAGTTTTGAGGGCATTTGTGGTGGCAACATAGTAAATCTGATACGAGTTTCACTGTCACTTCTTCGGTATGGAAACTTATCAGTATCATATACTATACGTAACTAATAGTGCTACAATAGCATATTCTTACTCGCATTATTTCTAACTTTTTTTCAATTTTCAAAAATTGAGAGAGTTCAACGATAATGAGATCAGCGTCATTTCTAAGCGTCCTTTGCTCTATCCTTGAAAAAAAATTAATAAAAAATCTGTAGCTATTTCATGAGATTTTTTATAAACAACAATTTTTTAGAGAATTTACACAAACAATAGTTTTTTTTCAAAACATTCATCAATATATTTAAATATCTAATTTTATAGAAGAGATTATTTTAAGAAAAAATCTCTAGCAAATCAATACTTTTGTAATATCAATTTTTTTTATTTTCTAAAGTTTGCCGGAAACCAGAAAATAACCATTTTTTACAAGAAAAAATTGGCACATATTTTTTGAGAAAATAATTGTTTAATCGCTTCTTATATTTAACGCCAAAAGTTCGCGAACACTGCACATATTTTCGAACGAAAAGAGCATACATTAAGATGTCTTTGAAAAACCGTTTTTATTAAGAAAAAACATCTCTACCTTCAATATTGTAGTGATATAAAGACGCCGAAAATAACTTTCGCAATTTCCAAATTTCAGAATATTTAAATAAAAATAAGATACGCTCGATTTAAAATAAGATATCCGTTCTCTACTCTATCCGAAGACAAAAATTAATTATAATATTTGTAGCAATTTTTGAGAAAACTTCGAAAATGTTATTGAGATTTCATGTGAAAATAATATTCCCAAAAATCAAAATGTACTTTGAGGGTTTTGAGTTTATTCATACCGATCGGAGAATGTGAGTTTTGGAGACTATCAGCTGAACGGTTTAGGCGGTAGTGTTGACCAGAAATGGACGGATAGACAGAGACTTTGCGCCATACGACAGAGTTTTTTGCTATTAAGAGCCCTCAAAACGTGTATTCTCACTATACAACGTATTAGAGAACCTAATTTACCACATAGGAATAAGATTTATCCACATTTTCGTTAGGGACCAATAGTAATAGTTTTTCACTTGAAAAATCGCCGATTTCCGCCGCACGGTTACAATACTTTTCTCGACTACGTTTATATTAAGGCGAGAAAGAAACACAAATAATGACGTAGCGAACATTAAAAGAAATCGCATATGTAATGGATTACGTCAAGTGCAACTTAGTAGGTAACTGGACACTATCGGGAAGGTGAAAATTCTTGGAATTTACCTATATAATGTTTTGAAAAGTTCCTTACTATCCCTTGAGTAGGCTCCCGCAGGCCAAGAGGTATGCCATTGTGGCGTCATGCGGTTGCAATTGAAACACAGACGAGAGTGGGTTTAAATAATTGAAGGTTTATTTCTAAGTTTCACCACCTTATTATACAATTATTTAAATTACTAAATCCCACTACACGGAGTAATCTTTCGCTGCGGCTACCACACCACTATACTCGAATCTCACAGCATTCCAAGGCGTGAAGCGCCGCAACCTACTTACGACTCGTCCTTGAGTCTGTCTGTCCGTACGGCAACACACTGCCGACCCTTCGCCCAGCTCGCGGCCGTGCCCTCCCAGACCTTCGCCGACTGGCCCGTCTGCCGATGCGCACTCCGCTAGTAGCCAAGAGGGAGTTTTCGCGTCGCGCAGGGCCGACGCTGGCCCTTCCCCCCCACCACCACCACGCTGCCTCCTCGGACTTTCCACCAACGTCACATCCGCCTCTAAACAACGGCTACGCGTAGCGCCTTAGCGTCGCCTATGCCAGGCGGCCGTTCGTTGCAAATGCGTTTGTGCACGACGCTACACCATGTTAAAGATTTCTTGCAAAGACCAAAGGGCAGCCAAACTCGAAATAAATGTGACAAAATTCGAGTGGTGAGTGTAGAACATACTACGTAATGGTTGAGGTTCTGTATGCGACACGAAACTGGAATAAATATGTGGAAAAATAGTTTATTGCAATTTTAAAAATAAATACCTATTATTGAAGTTATGATACGCCACAGAAATATCTAATAGGTATTTTCCACACAGAGCACTTTCATAAACGCTGTTGTAGCATTTCAATGGTTAAATATTGAATGTTAATTTAAACAGTGAAAATTAGGAAGAATATATTGATTGCTCTAATGAATCTGTGTAAAACCTCTGTTATACTCTCAACGTTCTACAAATAATGTATTAGTGTGAAAAATGCTCCCAAAAAAAGCAGATGTTGAGCGAGCTCATTGTATTATTGAACTGGTATTTCGCATATAAACACGATCCAGAGACCACAGAAAATTCAAAGGGTTGCTGCGGCAACCACAATATGCAAACTATGACCTGTCGATTGAAATGTGACGAAATGACTTGACATGCAATGTTCTAGGCAAATCATTGTGTCGAACATCAAGGCATTTCTTGCAGATTCTTAATTATAATTTCTTTATCCCAAGAGGCAAAACGTCACCACTATCAGCGTAAAATAAAAAAATGCAAATATTTAATTTCAACAAATACAAGGAAGGAGAGGGAGTTAATGACGGGAAATGCCAAAGATAAAGTTCTGAATTTGTAATGAATAAAATGATTTGTGGTGGAATTTGGAACATTAAACTAGCTGAATATAACTGATATTTTGTAAGGTTTAGTCCTACCATACACATTATAGTGGTCATATTAAAAGGTGAACAAGACGATATGCAATATTATTAAATATTCATTTGATAACGTTGAATGGACTACAAGCAATAGTGATTGTTGCCATTTGTTAGATAGGCGGTTAGATATGTTTAGATATTGAGACATGTGGTACAGGTACTAAAGCAGACTATTCTTTTAAAAAAATTCAATTATATCATTCGTATTAAAAATATACATGAAAAATCACAGTACCTTTTATTGCTAACAAAACTGGAATAAAGTTCGCAGAAACGATTTTTATTGTCCCAAAAGTAGAAAAAAACTAACAAATTCTCCAGAACGTTTTTAAAAATTGAAATGGAAACTACAGCCCTTTCAGACAGATGGCCCCTTGTTTTGCTTCTGGACATAAATGTAACTTCATTTTCTGTGCACGTCTTCTAGAATTCAGTGGGAAATACAATTATTCAAATTATCGTTTCCATGTTGTCGCGGCAGGAAGTAATAAGAGCCAAAATTTATTGCTTATTTATCTTTGAAATTAGATTTTATTACATGGGAGTTTTTTTTGTTTTTTTTCTCTCTTTCAAAATTCTAAATTTATTGCTTGTTTATCCTTGAAAATAGATTTTATTACATGGAAGTTTTTTTTCTCCCTTTCAAAAATTCAAAATTTAAGTAGTATATGACTTAGTGTAGGGATCACAGAATTTTGAAAATGTGCACACAATTCACTTCTCCCCATAGCACGTCATAAGCAGTTTTTAACTGTTTTGTTGACGTAAAATAAATAAATAAATAAATAAATAAATAAATAAATAAATAAATAAATAAATAAATAAATAAATAAATAAATAAATAAATAAATAAATAAATAAATAAATAAATAAATAAATAAATAAAATAAATAAATAAATAAATAAATAAATAAATAAATAAATAAATAAATAAATAAATAAATAAATAAATAAATAAATAAATAAATAAATAAATAAATAAATAAATAAATAAATAAATAAATAAATAAATAAATAAATAAATAAATAAATAAATAAATAAATAAATAAATAAATAAATGTAGAGAGGTCTGTCAGATTCACAGACGGTAAATACAAACCCATCACATTTTATAGCAGACTGTAGGTAAATGGAAAGGTTTTGAATTTCAGAGCCTATCGACCTTATCAATTACACCGCTTTGAGACAAAAAAGCAAGTCTGAACTTTTAGCAAAACGCACTTTTTCCCCTTCAAAAACTTGTCAAAAAACAGGATGTGTCTTATACAACGGATGGGAATTTTTGTAAGTGTTTGAATATTTAGTATATAGCATTACAAACATCAAATTTTTATACATTGAGAAACATAAATTTGTACTTCTACAAAATGTATTATTACAGAAGCTAAAAGTACTGCAAGAATAAATAATTGTGAAAATTCATTGAATCAACGCCTTGGTGTAGAAGGTTTATGAAAGGACACGGTCTTTCCATGCGTACTAGGAAAATATCATGAAGATTCCCGGTGGAATATGAAGAAAAGATCATTGCTTTTCACAGGTTCCCATTCTCATTCCTTTCATAAAAAAATTAAGTATAAAATTTAACCTTAAAGAACGAAATTCTTCTTGAAAATAGGAGTGCGCCTTATACGCCAGCAAATACGGTAGATCAAGTTATTTGACCACTCTACATATATTTAGAGTTGCAAGTCATTGAGTTAGTATTCACATTTTCTTCGCGCTTTACTGTAATCCCGTGTAGGAACCTGAAAGAGGCGGTGTTCCCCTCCGTTGAAACGTGCGACCCAACGACAACTCACACGTTTTCATTGGTGGATTCCTGCGGCAGGCCTCTCCCTCATCAAGCCCCAGTGGGTCTCCCGATCTGCACGATAATGAATTGCATGTAAATGTGTGTGTGTGTATGTGTATGTGTGTATGTGTATGTGTATGTGTGTATGTGTATGTGTGTATGTGTATGTATATGTGTGTATGTGTGTATGTGTATGTGTGTATGTGTGTATGTGTGTATGTGTATGTGTGTATGTGTATGTGTATGTGTGTGTATGTGTACGCGTGTATGTGTATGTGTGTATGTGTATGTGTATGTGTGTATGTGTGTATGTGTATATGCGTGTATGTGTATATCCGTGTATGCGTGTGTGTGTATGCGTGTGTGTGTGTGTATGTGTGTGTGTGTGTATGTGTGTGTGTAAGGAGAGAGAATAGTACGAGGAACAAAAAAGAAAGAGAGAGCGCGGTTCCCTTTGTTAGAGTGCTGATCCGGCAATCACCTGTTATTGATCGGAGAAACCACGGGAAATACCGATCAGAGCAGCGGGCCGCTTGAATTCTCCTCCAGGCAGAGGATGAATTCAACCTAGCGGTCTAAGAAGTGTAAAAAGTTCGCTACCGTGCGGAATTACAACCTAGAAACTCCCTGTCAGAGTCAGAGCGACCGCTACGAATGTGTCATCGAGCTCTTAGGGACAGAAGTGTCTAGTTTTCAGCAAATAATAATGTTTACTGATTAAAACGTGCAAGCACAAAGTCATGAAGATGAGGTCATCACCTGAAATTGGCGCTACGCGAGGAAGTGCCGTGTCATGTCAGAGCATGCGACTCTCAAGTGGGCATTTGTGCTCCCAGGAGACGGACGGCTGGAAGGACGAACGACAGAGTAACTACGGGAGTGGTTCTAAGGTTATTCTGTATTTAGAGTAACGTCAAAAATGACGGGATGAAATCAAACTATCACATTAATTATTCATTAGATTGAGTAGTTCAACAAAATTCAGTTTCTTTAGTACTCAAAGTAAGTTTATTATTTCAAATTTTCCTCTATTATCAGTAATAGATTCTAACCGCGAAACTTTAGGGACTGCGAAGCAATGTTAGAACGACCCTGTAACGACTTTCAGTTGAAATATTGTGCTTTCTTCAATTGTGGACACTGTTTGCTACGCCCCCTGAAGAAATATAATTTCCTTTAGTATTTAATTTAGTAGTTTGAACACACATCGTTCCACGAATTTATCAGCGTGTGTATTGAAGATTAGGTCAAGTGTTTCCAGAAACCGCACGTACGTGCTCACAGCCTGGCTATACAGGCATCTTCTAGAGAAGCAGGCAGCTGGGTCTTATCTCTTGAAGGCTGTCCTCATCTATCGGCCATACTATTATTATTATTATTATTATTATTATTATTATTATTATTATTATTATTATTATTATTACTTTATATCCTTTCCTCGTACATTTATTTTTACAAAATAATTCTGGACTGTGACACATGTTCTTCATAAAATGTCAGTATTTTACTCATTGATAGTCGATTTGGTTTAAGCTGGCCGTGAATTTACAATTGAGCTTCTGTATCTTTTCACTAATTACTAATGTTGTACACCTTTAGAGAGATCCTGAAAGGACCTTCAGTTGAAATATTATGCTATTTGCAATTGTTGATTCTGCTTTGTTCCCAAAAGAAATCTAATTTATTTTAGTATTTGTGTTTGTAATTTTGACACACATCTTTGTAAGAATTTATCAGCATGTTTATTGCAGATAGGATATAAAATACGCGCGTCGCCCATTAGTGTAAAAATGAGTTCAATTTTCTCTTTTTACTTGTCGAGGCACAGGCCAACAGGTCGGGTCTTTCTCACAAATTTCCCTAAGCTCCTTTCGCTATCTAGCAGAGAAAGAAAGAATCACTTGGGCGACGAAATAAACGAGTATAATTTAGGTCGGAAGCTTCTTTTAGACCTGACGTTGCTTCATGGCACAGCGCATTACTTTCCATCCGAAGGAACGTGATCGAAGGATATTTTCGCCTTAAAAGTCAAAGGCTTGAATCGAGGTTCAATCCTCCACTGAACTTGGGTATAACAGTAATTGAAATGGTTGAAGACGTTGTCATTGTCAACAATACTACGTTGGCAATGACAACGCCTTCAATTATTTCAATTATATAATGTCAACTATAACTCACCACTAAATCAATTGTGAATAATAGACCGAAATGCAAACCGTTATACCACCAAAGTCGAAAGGAGAGTCTTCTGCCCCCGCAGATCTCGATTTACTGAGCGTGTAAGCAGCACTGAGTTCCGACCCATAGTGCAAGAACGATCGCCACCCCTTCCATCCCCACTGAAACTGTGAACCCGAATGGCGTGCCACAAAAATACCGAATTGTACCTCCAAATGTCGTTCCCCTAACATAACATTTTATAGCGGCCCAATATTTAATTTTTATGGCTTATAGTGGGGTTCTACCTTGCTATGGTGAGCATTTTTGGCTGCATATTCTTAAACTATTAGTATTAATATGGAAAAGAATATAAACTTTTTATTTTTCTTCAATTGCTCAAACTTTATGAAACAATCTCAGAGACGCAGGAAATTATGTTAATGATTGCGGCGGTGATATCTAAGCCTTACGCGGTGTACATGATTGATACGATGGAGAAGTGATTATGAAGATACTATATAATGTTAGAGTAATGACAGCATAAATCACCATAGAGGTGAGGGGGGGGTAAACAAGCGGTACTTGTATAGTAAACATATGCGATCGATGACACTGCCGGTCATCGATAACGCGCAAACAAATTGAGTGTTCCAGTGAACCCGCATATTACACAAAATTATCGGCAAATAATTATAATTAATTTTATTATTTCTATGTTAGTGTTATGTATTGATTAGTGAATAAGATTTTTATTTAAATCCGTCTTTTTGTGGTACTTTTTATGGTATAGGCATTTAGTCAAAAACTTGCACGTTGGGAGATATTAGTAAAAACGTCTAACAAGCACTAGTATGTTGCTGGACACAAAATTGAATAGCTTCCAGGTTAGTACTTATTCGACAGTTGAGGCGTGGTATGTATGCGCTCATACGTGAAGTTTGCATGTGTGCACGAGTTGATTATTTTTCATTGATTTCCCTCTCGCGGCGGCAACGAAATTTGTACATGCAAATGAAGCAACGTTCCAGCGAGGCTCTGTGTGGGTTATTTTGCATAGCGGTGGGTCAAAACCGAGGAAAAGAAAACAAAGTCCTCGTTGAGTTGCATGCAATAAATAGTGCAAAGTTTCACGTCGCGAAAAACTGGATGAATGGAGTGAGCAGACATCTTCATTAAACGAAAATCAAGGGCAGTGATACAACCAGATACTTTATTTAACGCAAATTTGAAAACAGAATTAAGAGGCTATCATAACCACAAAGACATAATGTTTTAATCAACATGTCTGTTTTAAAATAAGTTCTTCCTTCTCCATTAGCTCTTTCATTTTGATGAACCCCGCTTTAGAAAATAGAAAGTTATGCAAATTTGACTAGCCATTATTTCCATTATCGCATGTGTGTCAGATTTGTTTATTTGCATCACAGACATTGTGACTTGCACTCAGTGATATCGGTAACCGCAAATCAAAAGACATCAAACGACAGGTCGTTTGTTGAACAGATATGGCAAATTGATTGAAGAGAAAACCGTGACCCCATAAGCTCAATTTCATTTAAGGATTTAAGCATCTCTGGATTAACTTACATCCAATACCATCAGCGCTTACCGCATAGTGTACTACAAACATATTCTCTAATACAGAAGTCTGCTATTATTATTCCAATTACCTACCTTCTTCATCAACATTTGTCACATTCTGTTGAAAATATTCCCATATTAGATTTTCTTAGTTCATCTAATGAATGCGTATGTTTGTATGTCAAACCTATTAGACCACACATTGCAAGTATTGACTTTCAACTGTGCTTGTTTCTTTGGGTTTAATCTTATTGAAGTAATTTTAACGTTCTATATTTACTTTTAATTATTATTAACTTTAATATGTACAATCTGTGTGTTCCTTTTAAGATTAACAGTAGTATAGTTTACCTTATTTGAGTTATATGCCACAAGTACGTAAGATTAATGGTAAATTTTCCACCTCCCTATCTCCAGACCTACAAGGAAACGTTGGATTACTCCCACTAGACGCACGCAAGGAATCTCTGTGGCTTCTGGAACGCCGCAGCCCATCTGGGAAATACATTCACACTTCGCGTATCTTCGGGCGGAGGGTGGGGATCCTCTGGGGAGAATGATCCTCCCGTTCCTCGCTTCCCTCTTTAGGCCACTCCATTCCCCAAGATGAGAGATCGTATCTCCGGCAGCCTGCTCCCATCATAGGCGATTGGCTGGCGGGCGAGGCCCCTTACGTCGCTTGGTCCTTAGAGTCCTGTTAGGCCCCGGCTGGCGCTTCCACTCTCTCCCGAGGTGGCAAGCCTCCCATTAGTGGGATAGGGATCTTATCGGCTCTCCCCTCAGGTAATTTAGAGGGTCTCAGAAATAGGAATTTAATTATTCACTTCAGTAACAAATACAAGTTTGAGCATCTGCTATGAACGGAGCTACGTGGCGTTTGCGAGAAAACAACGTACGGAGATGGAATTACGCATTGTGATTGGCGAGAGATAAAAATTTTATATTAGTTATTATTAAAATCTTGGACATTTCTTGCTTATAATTTTACTTAAAAATATTAAGTTTTGTAAAAGGATATGACGTTTCAAATTTTCACTGATTTTGATACACCTGAATCATGTTTCACGCTATACGAGGACACACACATCTGGTAAAAAACATGAAGTTCATCACAAAATTCAATAACGCGGAAAATTTGTGGTAAAGTTAAGTATTCAGTGAAGTTTTTGGAAAAAAGTCACTTATATACAAAATTTCCACAGTGCAATTAAGAAAATAAAGAACAATTGTTCCATCCTTCCGGACAAAATCGTACTTAGCTGAAACACTTTTCATGACAGAGAGTAAAAGTAAAAATAGGTCATATCCAAAGTATTACATTTCATTGAAATTAGTTATTACTTCTGTCAGATGCCATCGTCTAAGCTCCTGTTTTCTTATACTTATTTTCCGAATGATGGATTAGATAAAAATAATAATACACAATGTATTTTCAAAAAAGTTTATACAACATTATGTATACTGCACATAATATTTCTACCACACAAAGGATTCGAAATGAGTTGAATATAAAATGAATAACCCCTTTGTACGTTGTAAATGTTACACAAACTAGAATAACATTTGCTTAAAAGATAATCTCTTTACACCAGTTGAAAATATATTTTTTCTCTGTTCTTTAAAAACATCGAAATATTCTATGACAAATGCCCTGATCTTTTAGGAAGCATTTCCCATTATATGGGTGGCAAATTGGATTTTATCTTCCGCAATAATAGATTTTTTCTAGAAACTTTAACAGTGCCATTTATTTCTCTTGTCACACCACACTCCATTTAACAGTAACTCGAAGTCGGAAACCGGTGGGGTATTGACCTAAAACGATAGGTTAAAGGAGAGTGGCATTCAAAATACAACGGAGTTGATTTATTGAAAGCAGCCGGTACAATGATGGCGCTTCCATCACGTTTTTTTGTGACTTCTTTTCGTTTCGGATTGATATTTGTGACGCCTTAAAATATCGTGTGCGGGCGCTTGGGAACTTTTAAGCTATTTCTTCCCCGGTCGCCTGTTTTCTTTGTCGACCGTCGCATTGGCCGCCGGCGGATCGATGCTCTGAATCTCGAAGCAGCACGAAGAACTCGAGAAGCGATTGCTTTCGCCTCCCGCCACGTGGAGCGCTGTGTGCGAGTTCCGGCAGTCTGTCGGATTCAGAGTCCGTGTTTTTTCACCTCACTTTTCCTTAGGCAAAACGGTGTTATTGTTTTTGCAATGTGTCAGAACTTGAAGATTATATATTTGAATGCGAAAATAGATTTGTTGCTAAAACTTATTTTGTAACAATTTTTAAATTTATTCATTTATTTACTATTATATATAGCTATAAATTAAACAAAAATAAATGGCATAGATGAGACTCACACCAAGAATAATGTGGCGAATTATACAATGGCAAGGTCGTTTTTTTTAGTACAAGGTACTCACAAAAATTAAGAAAGAATTATTGAGTGATACATTACTATTGACCATTCTCTAAACTAGTCAAAGATTTTTTCCGGGCTGAAGGGCTATCTTTGACTACAACTCCGGCCGTGGAAGCCTACATTGTTTCATTCTCTAAACTGTTTATATATGATTTACTCTGACAAATTTCATTAACTTACACTTATTTTTCCTTTATAATTTTATTTCTCGAATTAATACGAAAGTTTATTTACTTTTAAGTTACCTTGCAACGTCTATTAATGTAATATCTATTTACTGTACTAACGTATGAACAAATAAAAACTTAATTTCATAGGTTGAACCCGAATTAAGAAACTAATAAGGAAAGATTCAGATGTACATCAGACATCGTCAGATGGACATTAAGATATTTTCTATAAATACACTGCAAGACAAATTATACCAGCACCCAGAATCTCCGGTGATGAAACGGGCCAAGGAGTAGTATTTCTTTCCAAAAAAGATACTCCCAAAAGTAACGCAATGTGTGGAAGAGAGTTATCTCGTTGAAGAATTGCAGCCGGCAGAGAGTTCAGGGAAGATATGATAACCGGTTGCAATTCATCGAGTCGCAGAGCCCTTAAATTCCCCGTGATGAATGCCGGAGGCCACACGCTATCGCGGTCCTACAATGACACTAGACCTACGTGGGGTGAAAAACTCAGCAATGAGCGCTTTATTGTGACCGGAGTGTGCGTGAGCGCGTTCCCTTAGCCTCTTCCACAGCTCAGGAAAGGAACTCGACGGTGAAGTACACTGATCACATCTCTAAACATGCCAAAAATAATTTTCATGAGTTTCTTACTTATTACTGAGCGCAGGCAAAGCTTAGTCATTAATTAGTCAAAGATTTCTTCCGGGCTGAAGGGCCGTGGTCCATTGGAAAACATATTTCCAGACGTTTCCCGCAACTACGGCAGACATCCTCAGTGGCGATGTGGTCTCGGACGAAGAATCCTCAATAGAAATTTCAATAGAAATTCACAAACATCTCCGGAATTTCAATAGAAAGGAGGAGGCAATGAAAATCAATCCGCGGGCACATGACAACAGTCACGTACACACAGTGAGCGTCTCCGCCACGTCACCCGGCCCGAGCCAATCAGTAGCCGCCCCCCACCACAGTCCCGCTGGTACAAATATCCCCGCGGGCCGGGCACTTCCGTCAGTCACCGGGGAACCTTCAAGGAGGATTCTTCGTCCGAGACCACATCGCCACTGAGGATGTCTGCCGTAGTTGCGGACGAAACGTCTGGAAATATGTTTTCCAATGGACCACGGCCCTTCAGCCCGGAAGAAATCTTTGACTACAACTCCGGCCGTGAAAGCCTACATTGTTTTATTAGTCATTAATTATTAGTACGCTGGTGCACCTGATAATTGCCCAGATGGATAGCTTGAATGAGTCACTCAATCAAATGAAGTGGTCACCAGCAAAAAGTGTTAACCGACAAAAACCTAATTTTACAGGAACCACAAAAACGTTTAATTATCGAAATATTGACAATTCTGCACTGGTTTTGCGTCTAAACGGTTTCTACTTACCCCATTGTGTGTGCAGAATCAACATTGCTACGTTTGAAAAAGAATGAAGGTGCTATATGCGCCAGAGAGCCCCTTTTGACGTCTGACAGACACAGTAAGTACAATAAAATCTGTATTGGAATAGTCAATGAATTTGGAAGTAATTGAATGTTTAAATACGCTTATTGTTATATACTGCCCATCAATCAAACAATTGACACTAACTTGTCAAGTTAACATAATGGAAGCCAATTCAAAGCAACATTAGAACAAGGGACATTCTTGTAACGTGTTCACTTGTTTCGTTTAATGCTCTTGGTGTGCAGAAGGGGCGGACCCAGCTGATTATTATGGAGGGGGTGTCAATAGATTTTTGTTAAATAATAAACATAACTGTTATTATATTGTATATTGTTTCTATAGCGTCTATATGGTATTATACAATATGATCATTTAAATAATGACATGATAAATTCCATTCCAGATTTCATAAATAAATATTTAAATCAATTTTTTTTTCGAAAAAAAAGAAGTTAACGAATAAAAACTCTAGGCCTTGGCAGGACCTCCCTGCCCCGCTTCCCCCTGGAATCCTTCAATGGTACGCAGCAGCCACAGCAGATAGCACATTTTGCATCTTACCGTACTAGGAGGTGTTTTCGCTTGAACTGCGCCCCCTTGTAGTTTGTATACTATTTTCCAGCATCTATGAGCTTTATATTCTTCACCCTTTGCCAATCAACGTAATTTACCTGCCTTTTTTACCTTTATTCAGGACTTTTACGATGTTCGTTACGGGTGGCGTGAGCGCCTTATCCGCCATTTACACGTAGAGAGCACCTTCTGCATTTAATGCCAACTTTCGAATATCGAAAATAATGCTTTGTAGTAAGTGTACGCTCACGAGATTGTACCAGTGGCATATTTCCCTGGCATACAACCGTTTTACATTGAAATGTAACTTTCGGCAAAAGCGTCAGTTTGCAACTTCTGCTGGTGACCCCTTCAATTAATGAGTCCTTATTTTACGTGGGAAGAATGAGAAGTGGGCCATCTGTGATGCTCTTTCACGTGATCATGCAAATTTAGTCATGGACCTTTCGCCATATAGCATAGGAAGAATGTATTATTCGGGCGAAGAAACAGGCGAATTGAATTTAGCTCATAGGCTTCTTTTAGACCTGATTATTTTATATGCAGTAAGTCTTCAACATGGGACTGTCAGCTATACTTCCCCTCTAAAGATAGGCGTAAGAAGGATCTTTTGGCACTTACGAGAAACCACTGCTTCGATAGGATTTGAAACCGCGAACTGGGGTATGACGGTCCGCCACGCTAATCTTTGCACCACCGATGCCTCACTGATTGGGTAGGTAGGATGAGTTTCCGGTTGCGTTCACTTCCTTTCGTCATTCGCCCCGTGAATCTACCGTATGTCACACCAGGGAGGTGCCGGAGTTACTTCCCGCTAAAACTAAGATCCGGTGAAAATACGTCGATTTGCGGGATCCCCCCCCCCAACTATCTCCTAATTGGGCATCTCTCCAGCAGGACAGGATATAAGCTCCCAACTGGTTTCCCGTTTATAAGTGTATGTTTTTATACATGTATATGTAACTATTGCTTACTGTAAATAATGTTCGGTGTTAGATTAAGTTAGAATGTAAGACAAAGAAGATTTAGATTAGTTTGTAAGTATTTAGTTTATAAGCTAGACCAAGCTAAGTTAGCTAGGTAAATAGAATTTAAGAATAAATATTACATGGATGGTAGTGCAGTGTCTACAAGTGTATGTAAAAAGGAGACAGTAGGACAAGGAATCGAAAGAAACGATCTCGCGCGGTTCTTCATCCGATGGTTAGGATTATGCTCCAACATTGACCTTATACGATCAAAGAAAACACGGATCAGAGCAGGAGAAATCTAGAACTATGCTGTATTCAGCGCCTGTATTTAACCTAGCTAGCTAGTGTCAAAAATTTGCCATCTCAGGGACTCAAACACTAGAACTTCCAAAACAGACGCGGTGTGGCGACGATTGTTGTCACTGAGCTATCTGAGTCGGACACAGTTGTCGCATTCCTCTATATGATGGCAAGGATGGTAATAGGAGAGGATGAAAGGAGATGGATGATTAAGCGTGAGGTAATTGGTAAGTCGTGAGAGTGGAGGGTAAAGAATGTGATCACGTAATGACCACACACTGAAATCGGGGCAGGAACCGCAAGTTATTGACTGTGTGCCCGTGAATCACTAACCAACACATGCCCCACAGATACCCTACATTCAAAATAGAGTAAAGTACTAGAAAACAGAGTAAACTAAAATTGTTAAAACTGCCCAATTCAAAGGAATCACAATATACTTTTTTAAATTAAAAATTGAACATAATAAACAATTTTAATAATCCTGTTGGATGCAAAGTCTTGCATCCAACAGAATGAAGACGAGGAAAAAGAAGTTCGCAGATTAGAGTACAAAGGGGAAGCAGGGATACATGGCACACCTAAGTCACGGTACACTGCAATACACTTTACCGTGGTGAAGAACTGTGAAACAATGTGTTTAATGCTCTTGAAACCGTAAAGAGGTTCGCTATTTATTTCTTATGAAGTATTCAACAAACTAACATCTTGGACATTGTATTAAATTGTTGGAGGATGACCTAATTTCTTAGCACGGTTTGTCTGAAACGTTAGAAGTTGTGTTCTAGAATGAAGCTATTTTCTCTTTAAAACAATGACGATTTACAACGTGCTAAATGTTTGCATGGAAAAACTTAAGCTACAATACTTTAATACACTTTTGTATGTCCAATAACTTTCAAGCCTCAACCTTATTGTTAATCAAAAGCATGTTCACGTCATTTCTGCATTGGGATAGTACGGAAATGTTTTATTTTAAAGGCAATCGTTTAAGACATGATTTAGGATGATTAAGACATGATATATTTTCATGTCAAGATAACGAGCTTTGTCGCTGGATACGCAGTTCAGGATTTCTGTGTGTAGAGCGTTTTCCTCGAAAAGTGTCATTTCAAATTAATGCCCGGCAGAAACGACATCCTCGTTTTGTACCTTTTTACCTTCATCGCTGCTGCCTAATGACGGGCGTTTCCCTAAACTCTCAAAGCATTTTGAGGTAGATCACACGCAAGAAGAAATACCATCGCCACATCAAAGAAGATTCAAGGGGAATGGTGCCAGTTAGTTTTTTGTTGTGTATACAACGCTGCGATTGATTCCTAACGGCAACGCAAGCGCCCGATTAAAACAAATAAGGTAGCTAGTGTTCTCTATGGTATGTCTTTGGATCAAAGAATTTAGATGGCATGGAAAAAAGCGATTAACGCGTATGCATTTAGCGATGTTGCATGGAAGATTGTGACGACTAAATGTAGCCCTGGTCATGGCATGATGGTCGAAACGATGGCTTTACAACCTTCAAAGTCACGGCATCTGGACAGCTGGCAGCATTTGCAAGACACTGTTCGCGGTCGTGCTTCGTGGTCTCAAGCGACAATGGAATCACTTGGGCCACAGTCATAGCAAAAAAGGTTTAAAATCATCCCCCTACTGGGTCACATCACACGAAGATTGAAAATAGAATTGTAATATTGTGCTATGGACAATACAACTATAGACCGGAGTCTGTGTCAACCATAATATTTTGGTTGGCTCATGTAACCAACCATATTTTTAGTAAATTTATGTAAGATGTGTGGGGTAGCAAGACGAATTTATACGTACTTCTCGATAGGAACATTTTCGAATATTTTAGACAAAAAGAACAAAAATGATGCGTAGTATCCACCATATTCAATTTTAAGCTCTACAACATCCATACTGCCAAGACGAATGTATTCATATGTCACATAAAGATACTAGTGAATCAGTGAGACGGTAGATAACAAAAAACCAACAAATTCAATAATGAAATGCATAACTTTCTGTGGTCATCGCGCAGGTTGGTAAAAAGAGATGGTTTAGGGTCGTGGTTAACCCGGGAGTGCCCGCAAGATGTGGGCTCACGCTACAGCCCGCAATGTATGTGTCATAGGAGAAAGGTTTTTTGTGAATGCGAAAGATCTGACGCTCTATTTACAGAAATACCTATTTTATTTATTGTGCACATGTCCTCTCCTGCAATTGTTAATGAATTCTATATTGCAGAAACCTTCTCTCAATACTTATAGTGAGGAAGGTAAAAATTGACAAAGCACACCCAAAACACTAGGCATCTTATTATCGTATTAAATAATATTAAATACAATTTTCACAAATGATTTTAACATCTTCTAAACAAACATATACTTTACATTTTTCACAAAAATATTTAGAAAGTTTTCATCTTATTTCTATTTTGCAAAGTTCGAATTTTTTCGTTTCGCTACAGACGTTACTACATCTTCTTTCTTTTTGGGAGGAAATTGTGACAGACGAACCTAGATAAGACAAATGATTACCTTTTCTGAACACGCACTAGTGATAGGTGGTTGGAACTAATGCCATGATGTATACCGCTCAGGTCAGGAGTTCACATGGCACGGGCGACAGAGCGCGCCACGCATCTGACATTTCGCACCGCGCAGCGATCAAGATTCAACATGCTCACGGGCAATGATTCAGCGAAATGATAAAAATAGAAGACCAGACGTTCTCAGAAAAGTACAATGAAGGACTACATTAAATATCAGACGACGAATACACCGCAATAATTCAGGAACATAAAATTACTGTGGTTTTGATCTCAGAAATCTATTGCGGGGACTCCCGAGTTAAGCAAATGCGTTTCACAATACTGAGTTTGAAAGAAATGGAACGACCCTCTATCAGCCTTGCTTTTCTCTGATCGATTGATTCTCATCCCTCATCTCGAACGCACTCGTTTTGCCTCCTCTTTCCTATTACAACTCAATATCCGGAATCAATAGTAATATTTGCACTATTCCCCTAACCATTTCATTCCCCTACGCCACATCCAACTTCTATTCAACGCTTCGCAGTATTCCTTTATTCGATACACTCGACGTAATCTTGTTTGCCTCTTAACGCTTTCGCTTTCGGCACACGTTGATATTGCATTCCGTTCATTTACATTAACCACATTCCCATCTCACAAGACACTCATTCCGCTTTTCTCATTCCATGCCACATCATATTCCCATTCCATTTCGTCGCTTTCAGTTCCTGTTCAATCATATCCCCAACCCGTCATTCTTCTCTCGCTCCTCATCTGGTAGGCGACAGCATTCTGCACCTGGTCCTCATTCCCTTTATCTCCACCACGTCGTCTTCGGAAGTTTCACAGACGTGTCGGTTACATGTGATCCCGTCATATCATCTCCTCATCTCATCATCCTCTGCAGTTTCATCTAGAATACCTTCCTGCATTACTCTTCCCCCCCTTCACCCCCTCCCTTCCTCACATGATCCGACCCGCAATCCTTCCTCATCACCTTTATCTATACCGGGAGCGGTAGCTCAGTGCATCAACTGTAGCGCCTCTGCCCGGGAGGTCCTAGGTTCGAGCCCTGACGGCGGTTGGATTTTAGACTCTGGTCTTTCGGCTACGTTGTATTCGATTGCTGTCTGGAGGAGAATTATTACGGCCAGCTGCACTGATTGGTAGTTTTCCGTGGTTTCTCTGATCAACACCAGGCGCATGCCGAAGCTGTACCCTAACAAACGAGTCACGGACCGCGATCTTTTCTTCCCCTTCTTTGTCTCATCCTCACCCTTTACACACACCTATACTAATATGCACTACACTACCAGACATGCCGGGAGACCGGTCGGAGACTTAGAACTTCTCTCGGCTGGGGCGTTGCCCCACTGGTGGAAGATACCTGCTTGGGGAAAACCACGTTACCGCCGGAATTGGCCATCCAACGGGGGATAACTATACGAAAAATACGCACTAAACGTACGGGACTAATGAACATAGTAGTTGACGCGCCAGGAATCACTAACAATCAATCAGTCAAACCTTTTCCTATCCCTCCTCAACCTCGTTATTTTGCCTCGTCCCGCGGATCCAATGTTACCGTTCCTCACTTCAGCCGTCGTAGCACTGGATTGACAATCGCCGGAACTCACCCGCACTCCCATTTTCCTACCCCTGTTTACACCGCGATATTTTACTTCTTCTGAGGTTCCGACTTCATTGGCCGTTCCCGCATTAGTAAGTCTATCCTCCACCACATTCTCTCACTCTTCCCCCTTCCACCTTTCCCTCGCCCGTGTGAACGGGTAGGGAGCGTGGCGGAGGAGGGGGAGGGGGAGGGGCGAGGCGAGGGCGCGGGGCCAAGCACAATTGAAGCGACATGTTGACTTGGGCGCCGGCGAGATCAATCAGGCAGACAAGGCCCCGAAGAGCGCGCCCGCAGCGCTGCGCCAGGCGAGACGAGGCCCCGCCCACACCAGCGCAGGCGCCGTTCCCACCGTCCCCCCCCCCCGCTCCCGCCACGCCCCGAACCCTCCATCCCACACCGCTCCCGCCACTCTCCCAACCCTCACTGCCCTCACCATCTCCACCGCCCAGCCACTGCCTCTCCTCCTCCATAGCATTCAACGTCACTGACGCCTTCTTTCCCGCCCATCCCCGAACATCCACTTCCCGCCAGCTCGCCGCCCTGTCCACCCATTCCTTCCGTCTCCATCTCCCACCCCGCCCCCCCCCGCCGATGCCGCTGGCATGTCAGCGCGGGCGTTTGTTCTGCGGAATACAAAGCGATCAAACAATAGCGATCGTCTATTTCGAGTGCGGCGCGAAGGAGGCTCGCGGCAGCCAAGAGGCAGACGGAGGCTGCACCCCCACGCGCCTCCCTTCCGCACGACGGGAAAAGCGTTACGCAACAGCAGAAGGACCGGTGTTATCGAGCAACGTTGCTTCAACGATGACCTTGCTTCCCCCTCCCTAGAGCGCAGTGGCACACCTTCAGAGGGTGTCACCCCTTCACCCCATAAATTAAATATAAAATTATCGTTAAAATAGAGACTCTTTGAGCACTCAAAAATCGGTGCTTAGCGCTTATACTTTCGCATTTTAGTTTACATTATTTCTTTTCTCTGCTTTCTTAGTACTTATGATTTAAATATGTACTTATTAAATTAATAAAAATAATTTTAACTAAACCATAAAAATTCTTTAATTCCAGCAATAAAATTTTCAAATTACTACAACTAATGAAATTTAATATATATAATTTTTAAGTAAATGATTTAAATTATATAATTCCGATTATAAAATATTTTAATTGGTGTCACCCGGGGCGCAACGCCTCCCCTGCCCTAGCTACAGCACTGCTAAAGCAATAAACAGTTGAATTCGCGGCGAGCACTGTTGACCACATTCCAAACGCATTTTCATTGGCGTGTTGTGATATCTGTTTACTGTTGAAACTGAGAACTCCTGGTCGTATTTTGCAAAACAACATCTAAATAAATGGCCAAATAAGATCCAGATCGATCGCAGGAGATATCTCGAACTCCTGGGTAAATTAGAACTCAATTTATTGAGAAACGTGCAAAGGATTGACTGATATTCCATAATTGGAATGATTGAAGGCGTTGTCATTGTCAACAATAGTAGACAATGACAACGCCTTCAATCATTCCAATTATGTAAATGTCAACTACACCTCACCACTGAATCAATGATATTCCATATCCAATATATTCAGCACTATCTCTAAAGGCACAAGCAGGACCTAAACACATGTCCTACATTTAAAACATCATATTAACATTCTTTTTCCCTGTAACATGCACTGGAGAGCCAATGGATTCAAGAGTTGGAAAATTATTAAAAAATCTTAAGTCATGAACAACAATATTATGATCTGTATGTTTCAGCGACAGGAGAGTTTACGACTTGTGATCACGTGCGCCTTAGCACAAAACAGAGACAATGTTGACGAGTTTTAATGAACTTCATGCACTTCCAAACCCGCTCAGTAAATATGTAGTTTTGTTGAAAAAATAAAATCTTGACAGATTTTATAGAGTTCTCCTGTTTCACAATCATCACTCTCTTTCACACAAGAGTCAAATTCATTTTTTCAATTACCTTTTTTGGAAGGTTGCTGACTATTAAGTGATAAATTCTTTATACTATCTTGTACGTCCAACCCTTCTGAAGAATCGTAGCGTAGAAGCAAACAAGTCAGATTTCCATGTAAGGGTTTTGGAATTTCATTACAACTGATCCAAAAGAAAGGTACTGCTTGTTAACGTCAGATGGTCTGTAGTTTCCGTCGCACTCAAAAAATTCTTGTTTGTGGTCAGTATTTTCCTGCATGGAGGCTGTTAGTGAAAATCAGCCGAGACAGGTTTAGAATTTGCTGTTGGATCATCGACGTTCATTTCATAACTGGACACTCGATTTACTTAATTATAAATCAGTTCAATCTAATATTTCTCTATTGTCGTCAAAGATATTTCAACTAAACTAACTTTGTTGGGAGTTGTAGAAACATTTTTTCAATGCTCCTCACTCGCTTACACCAATGACATACATGTCTTCATTGTTCTATTACAGTTTGTTCTATTTTCAGTAATTTACACCAACAAGCATTTCTAAAACGCTGTGTTCGGCTGATTATGCACCATTTTTCGTGTCCACTGAACCGTCACGAATTACGTTATAGTGCAACAGAGAAATCAGAAAGGGATAATGAAACTGAATACAAAATAATTGACATTGGCGCTAGAGTGTACGAAGGTAAATGTGGACACAAGGAGGTTTACTTTATGTTTCTAGCTTTTTCCCCTGCTCTTGACTACATATACTTGCATAAATGTAGCTGCAATAATTCTTGCGTCTACAAATTAAACATCTAAATCCCTAAAATCTGAGCGATACATTTAATTTTATTTATTTAATATATTTAATTTGAGGAAATTATTTTATATTATGTTACAAAATCTTAGAAAACAAATTTTCCAACAAACACAGTACTTTAAAAATGGCGTTTTGGTTTCTCCGTGTGTGAAACGTTTTCTGCGCGAGAGTGAATTCGAGAATAAAGTGCGTACATTTTAGATTGCACGTTTATCTTGTCAATCAAATTTCGCAGCCGCCTGTGACAACGTGGGTACCTGTCTCTCATTATCCCTAATCGCGGACGCGATTTCCAGCGGCTCGTCGCTGCAAACAGAATCGTGAGTGGGCGAGTCGCCGATGACTTGTCGAAAGTTGCGGAACAACGTAGGAGAAGGATTCACGAGATAATCTACATTTTGATTACCGTTGAAATTCACAAACCCCCTGATAATTTTTTTTTCTCAAAAGAACATTATTTCTTCAGAGGTAATTTCGCCGAATCATGATGACATTTTTTCACTTTGTGAATTCTTTTTCAAGATGTATTTCGAAATGATGAGGAAAATTAAAATTAATTTAATTACATAAATTTGAATAGATGAATACTTGAAAAATAAAATTGCTTAGAAACATGTACATTATCTTCGTTATGGCAATATTTCAAAGTAATTCTATTTACTTTGACCGCTCTTTCCCAATCATGTAAATTAAGCCATTTATCTTCTTTTGAACATTCAAATAATTATAGGGTTGAAGTAATGCAAATTCGACGCTGATCAAATAGAATACTATGCCAGAAGCATCTTGTAATTGACCTTTGTAAGAATACTAATTTGTTTTCAAACTGGACTTTCATGCATTAATATGGGCTAGAAATATATCCATTTATTCAGGTAAGCAGACAAGTAGTCGTAAAACCTTTATAACCGCAGACTCGGAGGCCATAAAAACGTTGGAGCTGAAGTTGCCCCCTTGGATATTTCCTCTTTTGCCCTGCCGACCGCTAATCTTGCGTTGTAACTCCATTCATGCTGTAACTTTTTGCATATCCCGAAGTTTAGTAAAAGAACCACATAAAACACCAGACAAAAACATTTAGAATTAAGAAAAAATAACAATAACATTTTTCGTGTAAATTAAATATGAAGAAATAAAAGAAGTCATCTTCGTCAACATATCAGCTTTATTAAGATAGCCGGCTTTCGACGGCTTTGCCGTCATCGTCAGTCTCGCTGCTGTCGGCAAAAGTCGAGCGACCGTCGAGGCACAGTCGCTCGACTTTTGCCGACAGCAGCGAGACTGACGATGACGGCAAAGCCGTCGAAAGCCGGCTATCTTAATAAAGCTGATATGTTGACGAAGATGACTTCTTTTATTTCTTCTTATAAGAACGTCAACAACATCCAATCAGAATTCCCACAATAAATTAAATATGCCAAAGTTTCCTTTTTACGGTTAGAAAGCGGGTTGTGTAAGCGATGCAGATGATGGAACGAAGGATGAGCGATGGATGTCACCTTGTGGATGACTTCGGCGCACCTAGGTATTACTTCTCTTCGATCCGATGTGTTTTATGTGCGCAAACGTATCTTCGCCCCTTACTTTCCCGACAGTGGGATGGCGATTAAAATTTGGGCGATGACAGTCGCGTGTACGGGGACAAAGCTCCTCTGAGGTAGACTTTTAGATGATGGAGCTGTCCTTGTCACTTCCGGTGATGACGGCAATTAGAAAGTGGTTGGTGCCAGTGAAGAAGGTAAGAAAGGAAGAATGGCGTGAGTGCAGTGTGGATAACGTAGGCGGCAGCGATGGTGTAGTGGTTAGCGTATCGGACTGCTACACCCAAGTTTGTGGGTTCAAACCCGATCGAAGCCGTGGATTTTTAAGGGCGAAAAAATACTTCGTACGCCTTCCTTCGGAGGGGAAGTAAAGCCGGCTGTCCCATGTAGTATATTTACTGCATGTAAAAGATCCTCAAGCCTAAATGACGCCTCTGAGCTAAATTCAAATCGCCTGTTTCGTCGCCCAAGTAATACCTTCTTTTTACCATGATTGATGAAAGGAGCGTAACGAAATTTGCCTGGTCAGACGGAAGAGCAGGCCTCATGGCCTGAGTCTCGCCACGTAAAATAAGGCAAATTCAATAAGCATGCTTTTAAGATGCATCGTGGCAGTGAGGTGGTGATTGACAGCCCTGTGTCTGAGTCCGTTGGCGCCCTGTGGGTGATGGAGACGTCTCGTGTGAGTAAGCAGCTGCTCCGAGCCGTCGCGGGGGGAGCGGGAGGCGCGGTGCGAGGGTGTTCGGCGTGAAGGGACGTCCAGCGCGGCGAGTCGCTGTCCCTTCTCGCAGCCGTCCCCGGGTATCGATCCCACGCCCCCGGCACGCGAGGCGCCCATTACACCCCGCGCGGCGCCCAAGCCCGAAGCCACGCCCCCCTCCCCCTCCCACCCCTAACCGCAACCCCCGCTTCCGCTTCCGAGACCAACCCCCTCGCTGTTGCCCCGTCTCTGGCCCACTTCCGTGCAGCGAGTTTTATTCCCTTTCGGTTTTACCACCTTTCGGTTTGGTTGCGGCGAATGTCTGAACTCTGACCCTAGGTTCGAGTCCTGATGGCGGCTGGTTTTCCTTGCTTTTCAGTTTGGTCGAATTCAGTCGCTGTCTGGAAGAGAATTCTAGCGGCCGGCTAATCTGATCGGTAGTTTTCTGTGGTTTCTCCGATCAACACAGGCGAATGCCGGAGCAGTACCTTATCAAACGGGCCACGGACCGCGCGCGATCTGTCGTTCCTCTTCCTTGTCCTTTCCAGCTTTTCAGTTTTTCACTAACATGCACTACACTACCACATTTCCGGGAGACCGGTCGGGAGCTTAGAGCTTGTCCCGGCTGGGGCGGTGCCCCGCTGGTGGGAGAGTCCTGCTTAGGAGGAAACCCCACTAGCCGACGGTAGGTCGGTGCCGGATCTCGCCATCCAGCGAGGAGAAAATCACCGCCATCTCCCAAGAATAAAACATGTACTACACTAACGGGACTAATGACCAAAGCAGTTGATGCGCCCGGAAACACGAAAAAATCAATCAATCTAATGTCTGAATCTGACTCGCTCGCTACATAACAGGTTAGTTCGCATATGAGACAAAATGGGTGGGAAAAGTCCGAAGTAGGAATAGCTTCAGTCTTTATACAGGCAACGTTTACACTGGCGAATGCGGGGTGGCTAGGGAAGGTGAAGAGGAGTCAGCAGATAAAGAGAGATGAGATAAATTGAAGAGATATCGCAGGTAAAGAAGGATCAGATTGCTGATGAGAAGTTTCTAAGGTTAGTGAATGACCAGGTGAGTAGCTTTGAGTTCCACTGTGCCAGTCACTAGTTTCTATTCACACGATTCCATCTGATCGAATTTCTCTACTCCAGCTGACACACCGGAGTGAATCTCTGAGTTGGGACGACGAGGTTCCGGTCTTTGGGTTTCTCATACAGCGTCCTCGAGTCTGTCGACCACTTTACATCTCCCAACACTGCTGTTAATTCATGAACTAGGGGGATTATATCTGTCCGAGGTCTTTATCCGAAACGTCTACCTAATGTGCATGTTTACCTGCTAATTCACGAATACGCCAATTTTTTAATTTAAATCATACCAGCCACGGTTGCGGTGCACGTATGGACAACGCTTTGCTGTCGACGGTATCGCTGATAAGGTGTTGTGGATTCGATCCACGACAAAGTGACAGAGATTTCTTGATGCGTCTCAACGTCAGTATCTTCATGATACCTCCAGGAATCAAATTAGAATCCATATACGACAACTCTCAGTGTAGTTCCTCTGAATTTTCTTTTCACTTATAAATGTAGAGTGGAGAAACATCATACACAAGAGACTGCAGATTCAGTGTTATCTTATCTTTCAATTTTGTTTTCACTTTCCTTCCCATACGCCAATCACTTTTTCAGATTAGGGTTCCTAACACCACAATAAATCACACCATGCTGAGTAAAATGAGCAACTTTCAAGCTTGCTGTCTGAGTAAGGAACTGCTTCTGTACATCCGCTTACTGCCTGCTATATTCTCACATGTTCGTACGTATGAACAAAGACATGAGAAATGGTGTGGTTTTAAAAGTTTAGAACATTTTTCAAAGCACAAGCGCAAGTCCACAACTTTTCAATTTTTACTAACGTTATTATTGCTATAAATTATTTTTCTCTCATACGGTTTTTACGTTATTTGTTTATTTCATAGGTAAGTGTGAACAACTGTTTACTTCTCTTCACTTAGGCATGGGAGGGATGTGAATATAGAAGCCTGACGTAGACAGCAGCTCTTCAGTGATCTTCAGCATATTTAATGTGGGTAGGTAATGGTTATTATCTCCGATTTTGCTAGGCCAAACCTGGCTTAAAACAGTGACAAAATTTCTTTGGAGGCAATGCCACGCTTGTTACATATAAAAGAGCAACCATGTGCTAGAAAAAATAATTTCTCCAATTCATAATTTCAGCACTCCCAAAAATGAGGAAAATGATTCATGGAGAACATGTGGCACAACAAATAATTCTATATGTTGAATAAAACTCCTCACAGCAGAGGATTTTGACCCCTCTTAGCCAGTGTTTGCCCTACAATTCCTATGCCAGTTGCCAGTAAAACTCATTTAATCCAGCTCAAGCGTCGCTTTGTGCGCTGAGGCACTGCACTAGCGCGTCGAGGAAATGTTATGACTCGACCCCCTCCCGCGCCACGCCCCCCACGCCCTCTCCAGGAGTGGACTCGTCCGGCCCCTCCGCTCAAGTCCCACTCCCACTCCCACCCCCGCTGCAGTCGCTCTGCGAAGACGGACGCCTTCGCTCCTGCCTCGGCCCCGACCACGCCCCCGCTCCCCCCCCCGCCTTCGCCTCGCCTCTACCCTTACCTCTCCATTGTACTCCATCTTCTCTCTCAATTCCACTCCCACCACTAACCCTCCCAGGCTCAAAGCCTCGCCCCCCTCTCCCCTTCCCCCCCCCAGCCTATCTCTCCTCCCCCTACTCGGTTTCCCTCTCCCACACACTGTCTTCGCTGATACCTCTGCTCTCACCCCCGCCCTCGCCGCGCCCCCCCGCCTCCTCCTTCACTGCCAGCCCCGTCTCCACCCCCGCTCCGCCTTCAAGAGCGGGAGAGGATGACACGGCAGTTCCTCTCACTGGAAGGTCCGAGGTTCGAGACTCGACGGTGGCAGGAATTCAAGATGGCGGCTTGTCAGTTTTCTATCAATACCAGGCGAATGCCGAAGTTTCCTTCCTCTTCCTTGTCCTATCCTACCCCTTACTCATTACTCTTACTCTTACTTATACCTACATGCATTACACTACCACACATGCCGGGAGACCGGTCGGGACCTTAGAGCTTGCCCAACTGGGGCGATAGTAGGTCGGTGCCGGATCTCGTCAAACAACGGGGGAAGACCACATCCCCCTCTCGAGAAAAACATGCACTACCGTTACGGTAATAACGACTTTAGCAGTTGACGCACCCGGAATCATTAACCATCCTTCTTCTTGCCTGAAAAGCGTCACACCTCTTTCTTTCGCCCACTTACTCCATCTTCAGCCTGCCTACATTGCCAACTCTTTTGCGCCTTTCCCCCCCGCCCCCCCGCCTTCCCCCCCCCCCTTCCCCTCCTTCCCCTCAGACCCCCTCCCTTCCCCGCCTGCAGCTCCGCCTGCAGCCCCGCCTCCTCCGCGGCGGAGTGTTGCTGGCGCGCAGGCGCCTTCATTTCTGCCTCTCACTCAGACGCTGCAGCTCTGCAAACAGCCATTGTGCGCTAAACGCGGGAATGACCGCCGCGGAGCGCTCAGCGGAGACGGCTCGAAGAGGGAGGCGCGAGGCAGCGTGCCGGCGCTGAATTACGCGCCGCTCCAGCCCTCGGACGCGGTCAGTTCGCGCCGGCTAATCCTGCTCATCTGCCCTCCCGCTGCAATCGCTTGATAAGCCTCGCCCTATCACAATGCAAAGGAAAGCGGAGTCCTTTCATTTTCGAGGTCCAGGGAAATTACTTCGTTTTTTCCTTCCGGTATTGCTATTTCCAGATAAAAATCTGTTAAGAGCCTCTTTAAATCAAATGATGTTTGCCTTCCTCTCTATACTGTAAAAACTGTTCTATTAAATGATAATGTGACCTCCGCAATACACTGGGTGTACTGAATGTTAAAATTTATTCTCAATTTCAACATCAAAACGATTTTTTTTCATGCAATTTAATGAGGAAATTTGGCACCTCATGGCGAAATATCGATAGTGTGTGTGTATATACATGTACAAAAAGTGTTCACACTCCCACTGCTTTAGAAACATTAATTTCCAAATTTACAATAGTTTTCCTTCCAAATTTTTTGTTTCTTTGTGTTTTGTCGGAGATTGGAAGTATTTTTATGCAAGAGATATTTTATGTAATTGCCAGTTTTAGTAACAATATAAAGCGTTTTAGTACTTCCAATATACATATTTACTATAGAGTTTCTCTCTCTTTCTCTTCTCACTCTTTTTCTTTCTCTCTCTCTCTCTCTCTCTCTCTCTCTCTCTCTCTCTCACTCTCTCTCCAAGTCGTTCTGAATATCAAACTGAAAGAGTAAAGAATGAAGTGATTTATTCGAATAGCTACATTGGAATAAATTCATAATGTGGTTCGAGATTGAGCCTGTTTCAGATGTCAGGTCAAAAATGTTTGTAGCAAATGTTTGTAAATTCTATTTCTCCGTTCTATCAAAATAAAAGGTAATTCCTCTGTATGAAAATGAGAGTTTAAGAAGATGATGAATCACTTGGATTTCAAGAAGAGATTAACTGTTTTGCAACAAGCATGAACTGATGGTACACAATTATCTTCCACCGTCTCCTATTGCCCGGTGGAAAATTCCAACACGATGCCGTTTAAAAAGCCACTATTAGAGGTTGATAACACATAAATTACCACGTTACATAATACTTAAATTTGATGTTCAAGGCAACATTTGGAATCCCCACTCATCATTATGATATTAACTCCAAATTTAGATGCAAATAGTTGAATTACCTCATTACGAGTCAGAAACTATTCAGAAACGGTTGGGAGTTTGTCGTCGCTAAATTCATTTGTTTGTTGCGCAACAATAATGAAATATATATACATATATATATATATATATATATATATATATATATATATATGTTGTTAATTTTTATAGATATCTGAATAAAGTTTATAAACCTTATATTACAAAGGTGTTGTCTGGCAGACGACGCAACTAGTGCCGAAAACTTCCCCCACCCCCTTCCCCTCAATTCCCGTTTCTGAAATTCTAGGTACCTTTATTGTGTGACTAAGCAGAGAAATACACATAACCTTGAGTGCGTGCCTATTTCCGGTGTACGTCTACTCGCGTCGTCCAGTAGACTACGTCTTTGTAATTACGTCATTTTTTGTAATGCTATATTGCCTGATATTGCGAGTAATAAATACAAACTCTTTGTCTTGTAGCATTTAAGTTTTGTTCTGGACGTTTAGCTATAATTATGGGACGACGGCGATCGAAACAAAAGCCGCATGACGAGGTACTACGGCGAACGCCCCTCAAAAGCCGTATGTTGACACGTCTGCTGTGAGAGACAAGTTATTTTGGTGTATCTATAAAAACCTTTATAATGTATGTTGTTACTCCATATCATACAATTTTAGTCTATTAAATTTAGTGTTTCATTGTAAAATTGAGCTTTTCTTTAATTTAATCCAAAGTAGTCTGTTGGACTACGCTTTTGTAATAATGCTTGTTACAGGTCGTTGCCTTTCTAATCGAGGGTTAACGGATCAACGATTTTTCAGATTGTAAATAAAGAACATTTTAACTAAGTAGTGAAATAGACATTAGATTTTCATTCTCTCATTATGTTATAATATTTTGTTAACACTTTTGAAATTCAGTTGTCGATCAAGGACAACAATTTTTCGTAACATTGTATTGTTTTATAAACTAAAAGCATTCAAAGATAGCAATGAAATGTCAGTATAACAGTCATGAAGTACTATTTTTACAGTCCATCACTCATTAAGAACAATCGAAACAAATGTGTTGACCCTAAGATGGCGTATGAGTACACCCATGCCAAAACCATGATATTTTGTATTTATATGATTATTTTTTATAAGACGATGGTGTTACGAAAAGTAGCGAAAGATATACGGTGGATAACAAAAAACTGAGTTGGTATATACTGTTTACCGGCCAAACGATGATAACAACTTAAACGACCCATGATTGTAATATCTGGCAAAACTAGAGATCAGTTCTGAAAAAGGGGATGTAGACATTAAAACATGTCTTTAAGATGCAAACTTCCTCCTTTGCTATTCTTCTTTTCCGGTCAACATTTAAAGTATTGCAATCTCCGTTTATTTATAATTGTCTCTCCGTACATTCAAAGGGATTGAAATAGCTAATAGGACACGACCAGCAAGTTTCTGGACTGTCTGGAGGACACCTCGACCTACGTCAGGGCCAAAGAACTGGGGAAGTTCACAGTATAATGGTCGAAACGACATCTGTGCCTGTAACACGAGGACAGCTAGCTGGTGGACAGTCGGTCGAATAGGAACTGGCATCATGGCATCTGCGGACAGTGCAGAAGACAGGAGGACAGCGGACTGTCCTGTCTCATCGGGTACTCTTCAAATTTTGAGATGGGACAGTAGACAGTAGAGGCTGACGACTGTCAAATGTTGTCATGGGAACAGTGCAATGCAGAAGAATTGCGTCTGTGGTTGTGTGCTTGTAACAAGTGGTCCTATGTCTAAATTTCATTATGAATTTCGTTTGAAAGTTTTCTCGGAAGAGGATTGGTTTCATTATTAAAACGTTATTTTTCCCGCCCTAATCTCCTATACAAAGTTCAGTAAAATACTCGCAACAACATGCGTCCGAGCAGACCGAATTCATCTTTTTTTAATTTTATAAAGAAATTCAGTCGGATTATGCTCGTATTTGTACACATATATCTCGATTTATCGCTTTGTATAATTATTCCGGCATAGCAATGCTACGCGTGCATCTGACTATTTAGTATCAATGGGTCCAGCTTTACGATCCTACGAGTTCATTTGTTCCTGAATTGCTTCTTCTGGTGAAGAACCTCATTTAGTTACTAGCGCAAGCACGCGGATGACGCAATTCATTACAACTAAAGCGTGTTTAGCTCAGTCGAGGAACTTGTGTATGGAAACGTTTTCGCTTTGCGACATGCGAATATTCTTGGCATCCTTTATTCATTTTGAGTTACTGCACGTGCGGTTGTTTGTGTTAATTTACTTGGATCTGCTGTTTTGTTTGGCGTAACTGAATATGAATACGATTCTCTGTTTTCATTCATGTTGTATTATTATATTTCTAATATTGCCGAAATTACATGAGTCGAGGGTGAGTGATAATAAATAGGTTAGTGAAGAAATTCATAAAATAATGTTTTTGAATAGGAAGAACAAGCAAATTATAGAAATCGGCAACAGCAGAACATCATTTTATAAAATTACAAAATGCATTTACCTAAAACATAATATTAAGAAATATAATGAATCTTTCTTTTACGTTAATACGAAAAATGTTAGAAAGATTTTGATCTTTATTACTTTTAGTGTAAATACTATAACTTCTATTAGTTTAATCATATACATAATTCATTTATTTTCAATGTGCTCCAACAATGAAAGCAAGTTATCAGTAATTATTTTCTACATATCCCACCCCATTTTCGAACTGCTTGTGGTATAAATGCCATTTCCTCGAAGAATGATGACTTCTTGCGCTCTTACTCTAATTTCTCATAATTTGATCGTTTGTAATTAATTTCGGCATTCACACATCCACCAAATAAAATATGTTTCATCTCAGGGCATTGCCAAGTCATTTGTAATAGCAAAACTGTACATAAAATGCAAACTTTAACGTCATAATATCTATGATATTTATCGAATTACTAACCCAATGAAATTCTAGCAGTTTTTAGAGGATCCGTCTACCCTGTCTTTAGTCCATCTTCTGAGACATGTCACAACTAACATGTAATGAAACTTATTTGTTCATTTCTCGCATAATTTCTTCACGCCGCAATTTTTTTATATGCACAATCTTCTCGAAATGTTGAATATATATTCCATTTTCATGCATTTCACTTGCCAGATTACCACAACAAAATTCTTCTCTTAAGACAAGATGCACAGGAAATTGTAATTTTTCAGTTGTGAATTTTTGGTATAAGCTAACATTTAATGTACGTATTTTGAATAACAGAGGAATCAGCAAATGAGCGCCAAAATTATAAATAAAATAAATTTAAAAAATGTTTATTCTTCTAGATACAACTTCTCCATTAGGTGTGTATTAATATGGAAATCGTAAAATTGCCATGATGCTTGCAGTAACTCTCATAAATGCACATCAGGTACACATTTTTATACATGTAAAAACAATAGGAGCAAAAATACAAAGCACGAAAATAAAGAGTGGCGAAAATTTTACTTAAGACATTTAAAACCACTGATTCGTGTTAACGATTAGTAAACACTTAACGTGCACGATCGAGTCTACAAACAAGGTGAAGGGTAAAGGACTTACGAGAGTCAATCAGTCTGCGGAAAGCGGAGTTACGAATTCCAAACAAGCGAAAGCTGGATTCAACAGAACTTTCAAACGCATTCATTGACGCCGGCTCAGTCTACTTGCGCTCAAGCGAAGACACCTGAATGCGGCGACGCGACCCGCCGAAAGCGAAGTCTTGTGTGCCGGCACTTCATTACAGTGTTTAGATTCACTGGCAATATTTTGTTGCGATGACGAGTTAAATGTTTGCAGAAGAGTTTTGAAACGTAAAGAAAAATGATAATTTACATGACTTTATCCTTACATATTTTGCAATAGCGGTCAAATGGTTCCTCTAACACTGTATGACGTAAGGTGCACACTCCTTTTATTCTAGTTGGTTTATCGGTTCGAACTAAAAGAAGATGATAGGCTAATATCTCATTCTCATATATCTGCCGCCATAATAAAAAAAATGTTCAGGCAGTAGTCTGTGCCTTTCAGCCTATGACTTAAATTGAAGAAAAGCTAAGAAGAGGAGGAGAAAGAAAGAAGAAGAAAATAAGAGGATTTTCGAGGAGTTTGGCCTCTTCAGTCGAGCAACAGATACGATTGCAGAATGAACTAAACAAATCAATAGCATTCACAAATGGTCAAGAAAAGCTGATTTCAAGAGATCTCTAGTCATTATTTATTGGAAACAAATAAACGCTTACCGTTTATCGCAAGGATCTAACTTTGACATTTTTACAGTATTTGAAAATCATTGTTATATGCAATGAAAAGCTCGAAATAAATAATGAACAAAGAGACAAACATATAGGCTATCAACATTTCTTCTCTACAAAAGTTTTAACGTCCGGTCACTTCATACGGAATTAGCAGTAAAAATTAGTAGAGCCAGATTTTTGCAGTTTATATAATTTCTTTTTCCCAGATATTAATATATATTACTTTGTAGTCTGAACTCTAATACAAATTGTACACTGCGCTGTCATAATTCACTGTGCTAGAACTTTCATATGAAAGATTTAATGGTGACAGGCGAAAGACTTCGGCTTTACTGAGAATACTGGATGAAACAATGTCAACAAGACCTATTCAGAATTCCCACAACTGTGAGTACGAGATTATCAGTGCAACACCTGACCTGATTTGCAGCGACATCTGAGAAATAATGGTTTTTTAGCATGTAAATGCGGTGGCAAATAGAATACCTTTCCTAAGTGTTTCAGGCAAGTGGTATGACCCTAAAGGCGTTAACATACCTTATAATCTCTGCTGTTGCATTTTCTATTGCGGGTCGTACAGAACTATTACTATATACATGAGATCAAGTTTTTCGTCCAGCTTTTCTGATTCATTGAGCAAATTCTGAGATTACTCCCTAATTCGTTCTTGCAATAAACGTAGCTTACGATACGAACACTACGCTCGGTTCGTCACAGCACGTTTTGGTGAGCTCCGTTATTGCTAGTTGTGGTAGAAGTAGATCAGTGTTAGGCTTGCTGCTTTGTAAGCGATACAATAAAATCGAATTTGAAGTTTGTTTATGCAAATACGTTTTCTATACTCGGGAGCCAACATTTCTAAATTTCAAATGTTCCTGCCCTGTTGATATATTAATTCATCATTCAACTGTATACGGTAAAAGGGGGGAGGTAGAGCTTAACTATTGCTCCAGAGATGTGCAGACTGTGCTCCCCCATACGTCATTAGGAGTTTTTTGAAGAAGTAACTCAAATCATCTGTGTACACCAAGACAATGCAAAAGTTTCTGTAGCGAAAAAGGCTAGCGCTTGCGTCTTCGACCACAGTGGTCGAGTTTTACCACCGCCGTTCTACCACAGCATACGGAGTTGGTGGTAGTCAAAAGGAGCCCTCGGTAGGTTTCCTCGGCGTTCTCTCGATTGATTTGCCGGTCATTTAACCATTGTCATATCTTACTTTTACTTTATCATCATTGTTGCTTTCGTCTATTCATTCACTCATAGGACTCAATGATTTCATCCTTTGAAGGGCTCCTAGACCAAATAAATAAATCCGGCCTTGACTTACGACACAAATTGAGGTGTGACTGCTTTAAAATTATTAAGCTCCTCGCTATACAATAGAAATGTTTTGATTTATTTCATTGCCAACTCAACATTACTAAAAATTCTCGTAACTACTTTTGTGTATATAAAAGATAAATGGTCAGACAATTTTGCATATTTTTGTGTGTCAATAGGGTTGCTAATAACCAAGACAAGTTGTTGCAGCCATACGTTTAAATAAATAAAATAAAAAAAACATATGGAGGTATGTATTTTGCATTTTAGATCAATTGCCCGACTTTGTCAGCTTGCTAGCAGTGTCCCCCATGTCTGGGGTAATAAAAAGAAAACTCCGCCTGAGCTTCGCAGCTGTAAAATCTTAATGATATTTTAAAGGAAAACAACCACCCTATTTTTGCATCGATTGCGAATTGAACCCGGGACTTCCTGACGGGAAGCTAGTAGGCTGCCCATAAACCATCCTAGAGACATAAAATAAAAATGTCTAGCCGGCCCGGTGGCCGAGATCGCTAAGGCAGTAGTGTCGTAGTGACCTCGGACCGAAGGGTCGCGGGTTCGAGTCCCGCCTCGGGCATGGTTGCATTTGTGTTCGTCCTTTCACCCCTTATCATCCTCTTATGGTTTCATCTTCATTGTTACTATACCGTTAAACACCAATAGTGGTCGCTAATGACCTAGATGTTGAAGCGACCGAATAAACCAATTTAAAAAAAAAATGTCTAATTTTTAACAAAGCTGGAGTGTGTACCTCACGCGCATTATGAGGACGCTGCTACGCTTTGCTGATAGTTGAGTGCGGGAAGCGCGTGTTCACGACGCACACGAACTTCCAAGCAACTCTCCACGGCGCCGGCGGGGAGGGGGCGGAGTAGGGAAATGGGACAAGTTGGGAATGAGACAACAGGGATGTCGCGGCCAAAGAAACTCTGGAGCGACGCCGCACAGCGCCTCAGTGAGACACAGTGGGGCTGCGAGATACTACATCATATTTCCTCATACGAGAAGATATCAATTGTTATGTTCAGAATAATTGCAAACTTTACATACACAAACATTTATTGTAATTAACTGCCGAAAGTACAAAGGTTACAATTCCAAAGTCCAAAGAGCGTACCGAGTCTCAAACCAAAATCAAGAAACCAAAAGTCCGGGAGATGTACCAAGAACAAGCTATGTCGAAACCAGAAATCACACTGTACAATCTCCTCGCGGAATTCAACTGGGCACACGGTCACTAACGCTCTTCTCACAACTCAATTGCCAATCACTGTCGTACTTCTCGGCTGGCGGCGCTCGCTCTTAAAGCGGGCGGCGCTGGAGACTCGCTGCTGCGTAGCTGGCTCTCCGACCAGCTCGCTTTCCGGGATTGGGCGGCGTCTTCTCGCTCCGCCGTCTCCGCTGTCTTCCCTGACCGCCGCTGAGCGCTGCTTCTTAGGCGCGCTCTTTAAAAGTGATTCACAGCCGCGACATCAATGAAAATAGATTAGGGGTCCACTGATCTCTTGATTTCAATTACTTGATTTTGTAACATTGGTCTACTAAGAAATGTCTAATCAACTTCACTATCGGTGGGTGATATACTATTGGTTTAAGTGTGTACAGACAAATTGAATTACTTGCAGGTCTCCAATACCTGCGGGAGAGATAAGCGAGAAATGAAGGCAGGGTGGAGTCGGAAGAAATGAGGCCAGGAGCCTGGTATAGAAGGGGATAACTGACATTCAGGAACTACACTCAAACAAAACCACTTTGCTCCCGGAATACTTCTACAACAAATCAAAATTGTCATTGATACATAAAACAAATGTCAGAATAAAAATCTTACCCTTCTACAGATATTCCTGAATACTCCTTTAAAGTTTATCTTTTACACAGAAAACAGCGAGGTCAGTTATCAGGGAAACAAATTCAGTGAAAAATCTTTCACGTTTTCCCCGATCCGAGCAAAGACTCTCCAGCCTGTAAAGTGGTTAGCACATCGAGATATACATGCTAAAACTACGAACTTCATGTTAGCCTCTCAAGCTGAAGTTATTCTCATCCTAATCTACAAGATCCAAGTTTAAAAATATTCTAATATTCACTCTGATCATCGCTGATATAACGTGTAAAATATACATTGTTACAAGATGTGAAAGCCTAGCGCAGACAGATTACACAACGGGATACAACCAGATCATTTCTATTTCAAACCAACAAATTGCCATCAAATAATAATTTTAGTGATTATCATGCTCATGCTACACGTACAAATCGGAACCTGTGTTGTTAAACAAAAAAGGTCAGAATAAATTTCGATCTCACAATTTTGACTCATAAAACTGTGGAATATGTGAGCACGAACTTGACATTACTCCCAATGACCCAAAAAACTAAATTTCTACTTTATGCTGCTATTCCTTCTAACAGGAAAATGCAAAAGGCATTCACTAAAACAATGGAACTACAGTGTTGTGGCATATCAAATTGAAGAACAATGGAATCGTGCATTCATTCTCCGGATCATTATCTCCAATATCGGTCTGAAAAAGAATCACGTCAGAGAATTTTTTTAGAAAATTGATATTCTTTCAAGGCATTCCCTTATCATTTGTATTTATCACAATGACCGAAACTTTCTACCGTCAGATAATTAATCAAATTAAAAGCAAGTGACACACACGGCGAAAAAAAAGTGTACTTGAGGACCAGGTGCACCTCATAACCAGAAATGTTATCGTTCGAAATAATAATAATAATAATAATAATAATAATAATAATAATAATAATAACATAGTAGTAATAAATACAACGTTAAGTGTAGACATAAAGCCTTATCGATTCGATATCTCATAACCATTTCAACTAGTGCTGTAAAATTTTAGGAGTACATTGACAAACATATTTTAAGTTAATTCAAGCACAATTACATCTTCTGAAAAGATTTTGAAATTTACAATACACTTGAAGTAAACGTCAAAATGTTTATATTGTTTTTGTTCATTTGTGCAGAAATCCCGATGTAACTTGCAGTACTCATTCAGCTACCATAAATTTATTATTACTTTTTTAATTTCGTACACCAAATTAAAATCATCACTCGAGTAGTTTCAGATATAGCTAGAGAAATGTTCAAAAATATATTTCAGAAATGAGAGTGGAAGCCACCTCGTCATGGTAACAAGAAAACAAAACTAGTTTTCCGCGTCAATAATCGAAGAAGATAATGTTTTGTAGTATAAGCAACATTGTATAATAAATTTTCTCTAGTACTGAGTGAAAACCACAGTCTTCTAGATCTATTCCTTCAAATGATACAACGAAAATTAGGGACTCGTGAACAAAATAAGTTTGGACATATCCAGATGAAAGAAAAAAAATTAAAAAAAAGAATAAATCTTAAGATATCAATAGAATATCAAAAATAAATTTCTAAGTATCGAGAGAATGTATTTCGCAATGATGTATATATAATTGTATTCAGAAATCTCTAAGCGTTTAGAAAATATTAAAATTCCAAAACTGTCAAAAATCCAGATTTTTGCTTTGCCTTCTCACAATTTCTACCATACGATTATAAGTGCATAATCTATTTCGATTCCCTCCCGTCGTGTACGCTCCTTGCGGCATTGGAAGTTGAAGTCGCTGGCGGTACGGGGGTGGGGGGAGGGAGGGGGCGGGGGGGGCGGTGGGGGCGGTGGGGGCGGGGGGGCGGTGGGGGCGGTGGGGGCGGTGGGGGCGGTGGGGGCGGTGGGAGCGGTGGGAGCGGTGGGAGCGGTGGGGGCGGCTGGGCGACGAGACGTCCGCACCGAACAAACAGGGAGCTTTCCCGGCGGCGGTGGCGCTCGGGCGCTCCGATATTTAATTCTCGCCCCGCGGCCCTCTCCCTCAACTACATCACACAATGGGCCGCATTGGGAAGAGACGCGAACGAAAATATATCCTTTCAAGGAAACGAAATTACCATCTCTAGATTTGTAGGTTTAAACTCGTAAGAAGTTGAAGATTTCTAGCTTGAAAAGCGATATTTTGAATTTTTAGGACATAGAAGCTTTATATATTTTGAGGAAATACCTACGCAAAGAGTGGATGATAGAGATAATACTGATAAGATGATGAATAAAGATGAAATTCCCATCTCTAGATTTGTAGATCTAGACTCTTAAGAAAGTGAAGATTTTTGGCTTGAAAGTCAATATTTTGATTTGTTAGAACTTGGAAGCTTTTCTCGTATAATGTTTGAGGAAATACCTACCAAACGGGTAGATGACAGAGATAATATTGATAAGGTGAATGATAACGGAGAAATTGTCTGAAGTGAGGAGCAAGGGAACGGAAGAATCTCAAGAAAACCCACGGAAGGCTCACTTAGTCGAGCGCAAACTACACATGAATTGTTCAGCGATCAATCCTAAGCCCCAGCGATTGAAGCGAAGAAGTAAGTGTTACCCATTAATTTACCCACCATCACTGCCACTTCCGACTCATCTGCGACGTAACATATGGATCAAAAGTAGACAGTACTTGAGTATCCAATATAACATTAATGCCTATAAAGAATAATTTTAAGGAAGATGACGTATTGTCGCCTGAATGAGGTTTCAGATATAGGAAGACAGTTTTGAATAGAAGTAGAGTCATTTACCCTATTAATATTAATTGAAGTAATTAATGTTTTTACGAATTATCGCATAAACAAAGCATAATAATTTAATTTTCTTTAATGTGTTTGAAAAGGCAACTTTGGTATGCAGCATTTTATGAAAAATTAACAATATCTTGTTTCATGAAAATGCAATTTGTTACTGACGTTGGCTTCTAATTCAGTAGTTAAAGATTTTAACAAGTTGTCAAAGATCTCTAAAGATTATAAATGTGGAGAAAGGTAAAAAATAGATTGATAAGGTACTAAAAATGACAGTTTTTTAAAGCAAATACACAGAAGGATAGGAAATAGAAGTTTTAAAATTAAATATCCACTGGTTTTCTTTGACGCGCAATAAAATGGTAGAGACAAAAAATGATGTCAGAGGAGCCTCGAAACCATTTTGTCCACTTTTTGCGGTTTCCATGCCACCGTGTCGCTCTCTCCGCCTGCCCCCCTCTTTACCCCCTCCCCCGGCGTCAATCCCCTCCCCCGGGGCTGCGCTGTGGATTGCCGGCGGCCCCGAAATCAAACTTGCTGGCCGCACATGTGGAAAGCGCGCGAGGAAAAATTGAAAAAGTTTCCGGGTTTCGCGGTTCTTAGAAAGCGATTTGAGTTGGGCGTCGCTCTCCGCGGCCTCTCGTGCACTCTTGATGGAACTTAAGCGGAACCGCCCACACATACAATGCTCCTCCTTTGCTGCTATTTGTTGGAGATATTGAGTCGGGTACGGTCGTTTCTGGGTGTTAGGAGATCGGTTGAACAGATGAACTCCCGGAGCTCTCCGTAAACATGTAGGCTAGAAAAACGACTTTAACTTCTTTCTATTTTAACAATTCGGGACTTTTTATCGTAATGTTTGTCAAGTATATTCTACGGTTAACTTTAAATAAATTTATTAAGTTTAAGAGAAAAAGATATATTCTTAAAATTCATTGTTTAAATGCTAGGAAAATATTGTCTCTTTCTAAATGTTGATTTGTATTTTAATAGTACGGTTTACACAAAACAGGGAAATGACAGACGTTTGAAATAATTCTCCTATTTTATTATCCCACACAATAAAAAGATTTATTGGCGAATTTATTCTCTTAACACACCAAACAGCAGTCCCATTAACAATATCGAACATGAGAAAATTTGTTTCTGGAGGATTAGCAGGTAGGATTATCCTTTTACAGGCTCTAATACCGGCGTGAATCTCAAAGAGATTGCGCGACCAGATGTAATTAGGTAGAGTACACATCCAGCTGGATTTGGAATTTACCGCTAGGTGTACTTTCAAGACAAATAAACCAATCAATGCACAGCAATGTAAAATATAAAAAAGAAAAAATATTATATCACATCAGATCTTTTTAACTGAAATTGTTGAACTCAAATTCACAATACATTAAGAAATAATTCACATACAAACATTACAATTACTAGAAAAATTAAAACAATTCACCAAAATCGAGAAGTAGACAGAATAGGAATTTCAAAGAATATAGAGAGAACAAAAGTGATACAAAATAACATAACAAGACGAAACAAACTTAATCCATTTCAGAAGTTTTCTGTGTGGAAAATCGAAGTGAAAAAAGGTTTGTGAGCTGCACATAATTGAGATTGATGAAATCCAGATAACTGACAAATTACCTATTCCTTACACAGAATGAAGTCTGAAGGGAGAAGAGCGGACGAGGAAAATGTTTATCCAGATGGAAACAATCCCATCGACTAATAAGAAGTAAAATGAAATAGAGAGCCTTCATTCTGCCAGCTGCGAACAGAAAAGGCCAAAGCATCATTGAATTATCTCCCTATTAGTCTCAGGATCCTTACGTTCACGCCATCTTGCTATCGGTAATCGTTCAAAATTTGCATGAGGAATCAGAGCGCGATCCCGTGTCACCTCGCTAATTTAATTACATTGTGAGATCATATCCCCCGCCCTCGGCCTCGCCCTCTCGTCCTCCCGTCCATTTAGAAGGACGGAATCCAGCTGACGCACGCGCTCCGCACAAAGCCCCTCCGTCAGGCGGACGACGCGGCGCCGTCCCGTCGTCCTCCGCCCCGTCCAACACCCTGCCTCCACCAGCACCACCACTCCGGCGGCGTCGCCACAGGTTTTGTCACCGATTTACTTCAATCCACACCACCTTCACTTGTAGCCCGTGTTGATTACAGTCGCCATTGCTTCTGCCTTCACCCTCCTCTCTACCACACGGCTATATCCCGTCCCAACACCCCTGCCTCCACCAGCATCACCGCTCTTTCCTCGTTGCCAATTTTTTTGCCCCTGTCGTCGCCTCCGCTTCTGGCACCGTTTCATTTCAATACCCGCCCCCATCACTTCCAACACGAGTTCACCATCGTGGTCGTTCCTTCTGCCCTCACGGCCTCCGTCATAGATCGGTCCCCGTCGCCAACGCCTCTGCCGTCACCACCATCACAGCGTCTTATTGGCTGATCCCGTTCTCGTCACCCTTAGCCTTTTCCGCTCCCCGCCGTGCCCTCAACACCTGGTACAGATCCAGGCTTATCGCCAACAATGATTCCTCTACCATTGCCATACCTGTTTCCACCACCGCTCTCGCCACTACAATCGATTGATTGATTTTTTCGTATTTCCGGGCGCGTCAACTGCTGTGGTCATTAGTTCCGTTAGTGTAGTGCATGTTTTATCTCGGGAGAATGCGGTAATCTTCCCCCACTGGATGGCGAGATCCGGCGCCAACCTACGGTCGGCTAGTGGGGTTTTCCTCAACCAGGGCTCTCCCACCAGCGGGGCACCGCCCCGGTCGGGACAAGTTCTAAACTCCCGACCGGTCTCCCGGAATATGTGGTAGTATAGTGCATGTTAGTGTAAGTGAGTGTGTAAGAGGAGAAGATAGGACAAGGAATGGGAGGGAAAGATCGCGCGCGGTCCGTGGCCCGTTTGGTAAGGTACTGCTCCGGCATTCGCGTGGTGTTGATCGGAGAAACCACGGAAAACTACCAATCAGAGCAGCCGGCCGCTAGAATTCCTCTCCAGACAGCGACTGAATTCCACCTAGCTGAAAAGCTAGTGTCGAAAATCCTACCGCCGTCAGGACTCGAACCTAGTACATCCCGATCTGAGGCGCTGCAGTGACATCAGTTGATGCACTGAGCTACCGCTCCCGGTACCACCGTCGACATTTCATCTCTGTCGCCAGCACTTCCGTCTCTTGGTCGCCATCGTCACTATTTCTTTCACCATCACCCGGTCGTCACAGATCATTCCTCGTCGTCCCCTCTTTCGCCTCTACCGTCTCCGTTGCTTTCATCCAGACCACGGCTCGATGCCCGCCGAAAATTCTGACGCCTCCGCCGTCCCCATAACATCCCTCAGCCATCCCTATACGCGTTTCCGCCATCGTCGTCACTGCTTCTTCCATCACCACCACTTTACATCTGCATCCCCGTTGCCATCACCTGCACATCGGGTTTGCCACCAACCCACGTCGCTCCCCCCACCGACTATTAACCAACACCGCCACCTTTCACCCTACCTCCCAAAATTCCGCCCCTCCCCTTTTTCAAAACGCTGGTACCGTTGCCACCGCTTCCGCAACAATCATTCTCACCAAGTCATCATCACCAATTTCACCAGCATCGCTGAAGCCACCACCAGCATCACTATAACTATAACTGTAATCGCTATAACTGTCGCCAAACCACCACTATCATTAATACCACCGCCATCGCCAACATCATTTTTGCAGAATTCGCCGCCTGCAATGGTGCCGCCACCACCGCGAACGATGCCTCGACGGCTTTCGCCACCATTCCGAGTAACACCACCGTCAAAGCTCTATTCGTACGGCAACCGTCTACCCCGCCAACCAGCCATTCCCACCGCTGTCACTCCCTCACTCTGGCTGACCGTCAGCTGCCACATCTTTCTCCCCGCCACCGTCACCTACAACGCTGCACTTGCGGTCGCCTCCAATTTGTGCCTGCCTCTGCTGTTACCCCTACCTGTCATTACGAGCGCAACCGCTGGTGTCAGCTCCATTCCCGTCGCCAATATTGTCATTGTCAGTAGTGTTTCTGCCGCCCCACAGTCACCACAAACAGCGCAGTGATTGAAGATCAATTAGGAGTGCATCACTATCGACTCTTTCTTTTCTCCCCCGGCACTATCACCCTGCTATGAACACCACTAATTGCGCCTTCGACGCTGATGACACTCCCTTTGTGGCCCTTGAAATCGCTGCTGCCATCCCTAACTGTGATATTGCCTCCAACATCCGTAAATCAACGTGTAAATTCAGCCCCTATCATCATCGCCTCTATACCCACCACTACCTATATTAACGCAGACATGGTTGTTTTCCTCCGGTGGTGTTATTGCTGCAGCTCTGCCATGACCATTATTCCTATAGCCTTGACCTCCCCACCATCGCTCTTCTAGAACAGATATGCCCGTCCCCACGTCACCGCCCAGGACACCATCAACTCTATTCTGGTCGACACTGTCGCGGCTGTGTAACACTTTTGAAGAGCGCGCCTAGGAGGCAGCGCTCAGCGGCGATCAAGGGAGTTGGCGGAGGCGGCGGAGCAGTAAAGCGCCACCCAATCCCGGAAGACGAGCTGGCCGGAGAGCCAGCAGCGGGGCAGCGAGTCTCCAGCGCCGCCCGCTTTAAGAGCGGGCGCCACCAGCCAAACGGACAGAGCGTTAGTGTTTGGCAGTCGAGTGTAGTAGCAAGGAGATTAGTACGTTGATAAAGTGATCGTTGGTCCGGCAAAGTTATTGGTTATTCTGTGGTACTTAACGGTGGAATCTTGCTAGTTTTTTGGTATATCTCCTGGACTCTTGGTTTTGTGATTTTGGCAATTGTTTTTGGTACATTCTCGGGATTCTGGAAGTGTACCTGCTGTACTTGCTGTGTTGTCAATAAATCTGTGTTTATATAAAGCGTGCATTATTCTGAACATAACAGACACCTCCATCACACCGCTATCATCGTCGCATTCTCTATTTCCATTTCAGCTCAGATTTCATAACTGTCGCCCCCCCCCAACAACTCTAACACTTTGATTTTGTGGATCTTGAAACTTTGAAATCGGTCCGTACTGCTGCTTGCATTGTATTGTATGCGCAGCCATCGGCATGGCTGCTCTTACCATAACTTCTTAAATATCCGCCAGCGCTGTTTCCTAATCTTGCTAATTACTTCTCATCGCTTGTGACCGCCCCTTGACGTAGCCTTCCTTTGGCATCGAGAACTACGCCAACGCCACCGTGACACCAATAGTCACCTTTTCTGGATCCATTAGACCTTCACCACTATCATAGTTGGCGACAACGTATTAGTATCACTGCGTCTATCTTTTAGCCCATATGTTAGACACTGCTTCTGTAATCACTCCAGCATCCGTACGTGTCTATGACTCCCAGCTTGCTCTGATATCCAGCACTATTTATGTCAAACAGCAAATTTCCACGTAAATCGCTTTTAGTTACATGCAATCGTTAACACGGAGCACATAGCTGCCATCATATCGTCCGCCTCTCCCGTTGAATGTCAGAGTCACATTCCCACTACCACTTTATCCTTTCCATTGTCCCAAGATGTGCTCGTACACCTTCATTGTACTCCCCTACCTCCCCAACTTTTGTCCATTTCACTTGGAATGCCACTGTCACCCTAACCAACATCTCTGCTGTCGCTAACACAGTTTTCGCCTCAGTCACTTTAACCCTTGGTGACAGAACATTTCTCCTTTAACCCTGTTTGCACCTTCTCCACCTTTAATCCAATCACCTTGTGCTACTCCCTCCACATTGAATATCTCCACTCACCTGTCATTGCAGCTAGAGCCATCTCTATCACCCAGCCTGTGCCATCACTACTCTCCTTGCCGTCTTGAGGAGCTGCCGTCGCCATGCCGCCGTCTCATTTCGCGCGGGTGCGCGGCTCAGCTCGCCTAAGCTGGGCTGCGGGAGGCCGAAGGAGGTGGGAGAGGGGCGAGACGGGGTAGGATTGGGGCGGGGGGCATGGCGAGGAGGGGGGACAGCGGGGGAGTGGAAAATCGAGAAAGACGTGGTGGGAGAGGAGGGGAGCGGCGAGTGCGGACGGGGGGGGGAGGGGGGGGGAGGCGGGAGGGGGGGGAGGGCCATGACGGGGAGCGGCGAAGAGTGGGGAGGCGTGGAGGAGCGTGGCGGGGATGGGAGGGCGTGGCGGGGAGGGCGGCGGGTGGGCGGGCGGGGGGGGGGACGGGCGGGGTGGGGAGGGCGTGGCGGGGGTGTGAGCTCTGGCGGAGAAGAGCGAGGGCAGGGTCATGGGGAGGGTTCGGCGGAGGCAGGGCTGGGCGCGTAATCTGTCGCCGCCGCCTCCGCCGGGCGGTTATTGGATGCTGCGCCTCCGCTCGCGTAATCACTTACCTGTCGACAGGCGGCGCCGCTGCCTTATCATAATTAGTCCCTCCCTCCCTCCCGCCCCCGCCCCCTCCCCGCCGCCTCCCAGCCTCGGGCGGTGGCCCTGCACACACCTCCGCTCGAAAAGTCGACGCGTCGCTCGGCTGCCAGCAGGCCCACCCTCGCCCGCACGTCGGCAGCACGAGAGACCTCCTAAGATACTGACGGCGTTGACACGACATCCTGCGTCGAAAGCGTCTGACTCCGCAACCTGACGTCTCACTCCCACATATACACGTCCATTAAAATCTCCAAAAGCAACGTCAAAACGAGGCCCCTACATTTCCATCGTCAATTCTAGAATCACGGAGGGTTGGGTGTTCTCAGGGATCAGAATTGTCAGATTGCCCTCGGTTGGGCCAGACTCGCCACTCACGGAAGTACTGACTTGTCGCTCCTATTGCGCTTAATTAGACTCCGGTAACAACTGGAAATTGGTAGCTCTGAAGGTAAGGCGTTCACACCCAGGTTTAGTCGGTGAGGCGTTCCGGAGGAGGATGGGTCTCGGTGTATCCGGAAGCCACCCTGTTCTGCATTATTGTAACCCGAAGACGAGTTACCTCCTCCGCTTGAGTAAAACTTAAGTGCAACCGGCACGGCCCAATGTCCGAGGGCAAACGATTCCAATAAATGTCAAAGACAGACTCAGCAGGCGGGATTCAGGCCCTAGCCTTGGACCGCGATCACTAGGGTCTGGATAATTATGTACTAAAAAGGGCGAAAAATGTACATAAATATGTATTATAATATACATTTATATTGGTAATAAAAAGTAAGAAATATGTAACATTACTTATCGTTATATCAATTCTATTTTATTAAATTAATTATATCTTAATGTATATTGTTCTCTTTCATGAGCATAAAGGCCATTATTAAACATTATTCTTCCCATATCCTATTATTTACAGAGATCTCCGTAACAACAATAATGGCGTCCCTTGAGCTGGTGCGTGAAGGGTATCAAGTTCAAGGGACAGCCGCAAAAGATGCGAGGTGGCTGCACCATATCACCTGCTGAAGGTGTCATTTTCACAAATGAAACTTCCTGTCTGCTCTTTGCGTTACTCACGCTGAAAACTAACACATGAATTCCGTCGTCGCCTTTATTTGCAATTCCGTCGGTATTTATTTCAATTTGATGCAATTGCAATATTTTAGAGAGGAGGCTACAGAAAAATGTTTGACAATGCTGAATTGTTTATTTGGGAGATTCCTTATCAATACATATAGGAAAAACGAATAATTAAAAAACAAAATTGCAGTAATATGTAAAAATATATACTTTGGGGTAAAATATGTATATATATGTACTTTCGGATACACATGTAAAACATGTATTAAGAAGTCGTCGTTTTTTGGCACCAACCGATATGAAACGTGAATATATCGTTGATTGAGAGTGTTACACGAAGAAAACATGACATTACATAATTATCCGGGCTCTAGTGATCCAATAGAAAAGCCGTGGAGAAGAACTGGAATCTCCAGCCCGGGTGATCACATTCCAGGCGTCCCTGACGTCATAACTACTAAAAGTGAGCTTGGGCTTCGAGTAGTCCGAGTGGCCCCTAGGGGCTCGAACCTGTATTCAACGTCATAGTGCCCGATGCACATGGAAAACCCCGCAGGCCGAAATGTAGGTTGGGGCCGGTTCCCGCTCTAGTGGGGAACACTGCCACCTTCCACGATTGATCATGCATTGTACTGACAAGAGTAATGACCTTAACAGTGGACGCACCTGGAAACATTAAATAATCTAACAATCAAACCTTCCCGTGTATTCTACCTAGTTGCAAGTTGTCATCCATTTTGTCACACATTCTCTCTCTCTCTCTCTCTCTCTCTCTCTCTCTTCTGTCTCTCTGTCTCTCTCTCTCTCTCTCTCTCTGTCTCTCTCTCTGTCTCTCTCTCTGTCTCTCTCTCTCTCTCTCTTTGTCTCTGTCTCTCTCTCCCTCTCTCTCTTTCTCTCTCTCACCCTCCTCCTAGGCACTGGGAAGATCTCGACGTGTCAGCGCACCGTTCTTTTATACTGTTACAAACATGATCAGTGCCATACGCGAAGTCAAATGACACGTAATCTTTCATTTGAAGCTGAGGGTAGGTGAGCCAAAGTAACTGGACACTACATTTGTGCTATTGAAATCCGCGTAATTCATGAATGTTTTCAGTTATGTGAAGCGTGGGGAGAACTCCGAATTCATCGTGCATTACAACTGTGCCATAATCCTTCCATAATCTCTTCGTCTGACACGCAACAGGGTGCCATTGTGCGTTTAATTGCGGAACCGGATCACACAGACAGAACAGTGACACATGTTCCGAGGATGTAAAGGTACAGAATCGAGCAACGCGTGGGCGGCTTCGAAGCAGCGCGAAGACCTTCGCCCCTCAGATGAAGGGAATCGCGAGAGACTTGATAGTCTTTCAGACGTCGAAGGCAACAGGAAACCAATTCCAACGAGTACATCTAAGCCAGGCATGTCAAGGTTGCGGGCAAGCTAACAAGCTTACTAGATCTCGCGAGAACTGCACCCAGAGAAATTGGCGCGAGATATGAAAGTGAGGGTTTTACACATTGCTATGGAGTGGCGTCAGTGGATATCTGGCCCATGACGGTCTTTAGGATAAGTTGCTTGAGAGTTATGGCCACAAATTTAGTTATATTAATTCCCTTCTTCTCTTTAAGACAAAGAAATGATACATTAAAATGAAATAATACATATGTAGAATTTCAAATTGTCAGTTGATAATATAAAAGCATTAAAATTCTACAATTATATTAGAATATTTAAGTCAAATATTATTGTTTATAAAAAATGATGACCGTCCGCGAGAGAGAATTGTTAATTTATAGAATGTATAGATGCTTGTTTATTTATTTCCCATTATTACTGCAAACAATAAATAACTGAATGATTTAACAACACAATAAAAAACGAAAACAAGGAAAGAATTTGCCGTTCAAACGTTTTCCTGTCACTTAGCAAAGATGGTTTATAAGGGAGAATTTAGTAAAAAAACATCAGGTAGTAATAAGTAGTGAAGAATATAAACATATCACAATTCTTACTTATTTGATAGAAAAAATCCGGCAAACATATTTTTGTATGACGCCACTATACTCCGCCTCGCGCGGCTTTAGCTTGCGCATGTACACCCCTTTCTAGATTTTAAGGAGAAGTGAACGCGAAGTCAGGGGAAGTTGTCCGTGCCAGTTTCACATGCCTGGTCAAAGCTATGCCTATGTAGGAACACTAGTTTAGTTTGTAACAATCTAAGCACACGCTTCCTCTCTGGCGACTCCAGTTCTTCTGGAGAGGCAAATGGCGGCAAGAAATGGGAGAAGGCAGCGCGAGATCGGTCGATTAAAAAGGGATGCGAGTGCAATGTATCAGTTTCATCATTTTGAGAGTACTCTCAAAACTTGGAGTCTCAAGCAATGAATCCCGTGTCCCGTACACGTGCACTCTCAAAAACAGCTTCTCGTTTGTTGGGAAAGAAGCTCACGTTAGTCGCAGCAGAGGTGCCACCACACATGGCATCAATGGCAAATGATGTTACGCGTCCCATGCAGGAATGCATAACGTACGTGCAAGAGATTCAAACGCAGGCAAGCGGCAGACTTGTTTTATTTTTATTATTTATTTTACGTCAAAACAGTTAACAAAACTCACATCCACCTCTTAAACAAGAATACTGCCCCAATTTGCAATATATGTAATGTACAAATAACAATATTACACATTATTCAGGAATGTCCAAAGTACAACCAATCCCGCCAATCAATCTTACAGAACTTTAATGTTGATGCTTTACTTCATTCAAGCACCCAACAAGAAAAAAATATAAAATTTTGTAAATCAATTAATGTCTCTCACGAACTGTAATACTGTTTTTTTTAGTGTATGTATTGTGTGTATTACCATAACATGTGAAATATTTCCAACCACTGGTGCAATGTAAACTGTAATGTAATTCACTGATCAAAAATGTAAAAAATGTAAAGAAGTATGTAACCATGCTATAAAAAAACCCTTATTGTAACTTACTGAATAGTCGCTAATAACCTCGCAGTTGATGCGACTATAAATAAATGTAATAAAACAAAAAACTGTGTGTGACGCGCTATGGGGAAGTGAATTATGTGCACGTTCTCAAAATTCTGTGATCCCTACACTAAGCCATATACTACTTGAATTTTGAAAACATAAACAAATTAAGGTATTCTGCAAGGATTGTAAAAAAAGCTCCAATGTAATACAATCTATTTCCAAGGGTAAATCAGTAATAAATTTGGGCTCTTATCTCTCATCATGTCCTTCGTCAAGGAATAATACTTCCTGTCAACATGGAGAATGATAATTTGAATAACTATATTTCCCACTGAATTCTAGAAGATGTGCAGAGATAATGAAGTTACATTTATGTCCGGAAGCAAAACAAGTGGCCATCTTGCATGAATGATTTTCCAATTACAGCATACAAAAGGTTCAGTGCAAGTGAAGAAGCTCAAAAAAAAGCTGTCTTCAAACTGCATTTTGGATCAGAGCAAAGCTGGATCATCGCAAAGCTTTCGATCAAAGCAAGCTGCCTTTCGGATCAGCGTCGTATTTGCACGACGACTACCGGAACTCCAAGATACAATGAGATATTATTCTACCAAGCTGAACCCTAGCGATCGCGTCGTGCTTCGACATTGAATGTGCTGTATAAATGCTAGATAAGTACTTCATGTTCACTACACAGAAAATCTAAAACACCAAAATAAGCACTTATTCACAGTAATGAAAAAAATAGTAATAAAAACTGGGAAATTTTCAAATTTTCGAACAATAGTCACTGTGAATACGTAGTTAAATGTTTAAAAAATGTAATTGAAAAGTTTTATATTTACCAAGATCTGTTCATGTATGTTGTAGTAAACTTGGACTAAGAAGTCATTCCGTTTAACTTAAAAACGTAATAGATCACACATAATTATAATTACCGAAAAAGTCACCGAAAAATTTTGTGAAGGGACACATGTGTCGAACGATTGCTGGAAATAGCGTTTATTCCAATATATAATCTTTGCATTTAAAACAATCTTTTGAAAGTTTCAAATCTCGCTGGTTTTTCAAATCTTCGGTAACGATAAAATTACACCCACACGCTTGCATGCGCTAGAGAACGCCTACTCCCCCGCAGAACTAAATATTGACAGTACACAAGAAAATTGATCAACTAAAGAAATGACATTTTGTAGTAGAATTGTTTCATGCGGATAGATGTTCTGTTTATTTAGTGAAACTAAATTTATGAAATATTCAGGCTTCGAAAAAATATACATAACCTCTAAACCTTTTGTATTTTCTCGCTACAGAGTAGAGAGAAAGTTATGTAATGTTGCGCAAAAAACGGCGAATTTTTGAGTGGTGAATAAATCCAGTTGATGAATTTAGAAAAAAAATCCATTAACCCGTGATGTAGTAGAATCCATATTTTATGTTCCTTGATACTGAAAAATCGAATGACGGCAAAACATCCGTCTGTGAACAACGCTAGCGGCTAAACCGTTCAGCCGATTTTCTCCAAAATTGATATTCCTCATTCGATCTGACCTATGTTGCGACCTCTGGAATTTAAGAGCGATATTTTAATTTTAGAGGGTACTTTACATGAAGCCTCTGGAACATTTTCAAAATTTAAAAAATGGCTTCATCGTTTTTTATTACATTGTGTTGTTGGATAGTGCGAAGGACGGTTAAGAGTCTGGAGCTGGTTTCATGTTCGTTGGAAACTTTTTCGAAAACTGCAAAAGTTCAAACTTTTTCCAAGTCTTCTTACAACTAAAATATTAAAGGCAGAGATTTTTCCCTTAATGAAATCTCTTACTTAAAGATAGATTTCGAAATACTTTTCGCGTAATTTTGCGTGAGATCATGGCCGAGAAAGTACGTACTGTTTTAGTACCAGTAGTGAAATTTTAATGCACGGACTGCGATAACTAAACGGTAACATTGTTGCGAATTCAACTTGTCTGGACGAAAGATTTCCGAGGTTTCCGTGGATTACTTCTAGGCGAATGAAGGAATAATTCTCTAAAAAACGGGTATATACCGCGGGCGATCTTTCCTTCATCTTCCCTTCCTCACTCCTAAGACGTTTGCACTACACTCCCATTTAATGCCGAGAGACCAATCGAAGCCTTAAGCCTTGCCATGAGTAAACCGATTCCCCGTTTGAGGAGATATCTGGAGGTGAATACGTTCAATCTGACGTGGAGGTCGGCGCCGAATATCTCGGGGAGGATGACCGCCGTCTCCCGGGTTAGTGTATCCACCACACTTGCAGTATTCTCCTCACTTCCACCTCACCTCACTCACCACACTTACAGTACGTGTTCTCACTCGAAGCTGCAACTGTAACACTGTGATGAATGTTCTTTTGTCCTTAATATTTTCAACAAAATATTCCCTGGAAGTCAATTAGTTTCTTTTTAGATCTCCTGAGTCGACATTGAGTTGACTACTTTTTTTTATTATTAGGCTATTGCTAAACTGGTTACTGCACTTAATTCTAGGTTTTTGTAGCAACATTTTTAATGGAACAAAAATTCGCTAGGGGTTACCAAGAGAATATTTTCTCAACGCTTTCCCTGTTCTGAAGAGCAACATTGAACGTCTGCATGTAAACTCGTACTTTTATACAACAGGTTCTAATCAGAATAATCAGTAGCGGGTAAATAAAATGGTAATTGAGATCTAGTTATTTCCATTTTCCAGACATAATTCCTGGAATATTCCACACAGTTACTAGAAATATTTGATTAAGACCAAAAACAATGTAGTAAAGTTTCGAATCCAAACAATTGGATTAAACATTTTATGTTATTCTTCCAATATTACGCACATAATTCGCTGCAGCAGTATTTTTAAATTAACGCAGCTATGCAGTAACTAAGTAAACGCTGAATTTGTAGTAATATAATTACCACGATTACGAACTATTCACCGATACTTCACATCTTCCACATTAACCTGACCATTGCCTGGACAAGCGCGCCTCAGAGGGCCACTGATGGTGTTTGTTTTTAACACGTTTCATTTCTTTTGGAAGCTGAAAATCATTGATATAGTTTATGATATGCTTTTAGGTGAAAACGTGTTACTATTTATCGCGAGGGTTCGTTATAATTGGAGTTATAACAGTGTCTTTAGACAAAAAATTGTTGGACTGAGTCAAAAACTGAACATTTAGAATACATTTTGGAACATTTGTTGTATTTAAAATCTAATTACAGTATAGATTAATACATTTCCTCACACGGAAATGTATTAAATAACTTTATTTAGTATAAACGTGTAATATATTTTGTCATTATATATAAATACAGATTTTAAAATTTTTTAAATGAATGTCCCGTTTTTATTAGTGATACCAATTTATTAATTTAAAATCAAAAAAATTAAAAAATCAAAATGTACGTGGTGAACTCCGGAGTGTAGCCCCTTCCTCTTGGTCGTGCAAACAACATTTTATGCTTTGGTATCGAGTTATGTGGTTAAATATTGGAATAATGTTGGAGCTTTTTAATTGTTCACAGAAGAGTTCGTTAACAGGACCGTGGTAAATTGAAGCATTGCCAACAGCACCATTTTGCAATGTTCTACCGCAAGGGCTTTGTAATTCAGCGAAAGTACAAGCTAATCCCTTTTCTCCGCAACTTATAAACGGTTATTTATAATAAAATGTAATACGTAACTTGTTGAGTTGAGATTGCAATACGGAGTGATTTTTACACAATGGAGTAACATTGAGTCACATAAATACTTTTTCAGTACATTTATCGCAAGCGTGTATTGAATCCTTACAATACTACTAAGTTAATTCCTGTTTTTTAATCGCGAATTTATTGCGAGCCGTACGACATATATTTCTTGTTGGCAAAACAATGATTTATTTCACAGACATGAAACAATACAAGATTACTGCGCGTCCGGTGTTGGCGAAATCCCCGATGCAAAAACAGATCAAAATATTGATTAAAAGAATATCAGGAATCGGCAGATTGAAAATAAAACTAGAACATGCTCTGAACTAAATAAACGATAGTGAGGATATTTCGTTTCCAGGGAGATGTTTTGTTGCAGGGTGATGTTGAAGAGAGCGCTTGTCTTTCCCACGATTTGAAAAGTTTTAAATGTAACTAGTGCCCAAAATTTATTATTAAAAACGTCTGTCGATTTTCTAGCAACTCAGTTTTTAAATACTTGAAACATTTATAACCATCATTTTGCAAACATTGTTAATATCACTTAGATGGACAAATATTCAGAAACATCTCTGGTACTAAGAAAACGTTCATTGCCTAGTAAATTGTTGTAAGTTGATTTACATATCCATGTAAATTAAAACTTGCATACCAGAGAGGAATTTTAAGTGATTTGTAAAATTTCTCAAAACAAACTAAGTGTGAGTGGGGTGATATCATCTTTTTCAACAAAAGATAAAGAGGAACTGCTCTAGGAAATCAGAGGTCAAGATATCTTGTTCCAAAGAACTCTATTGCGTAAAGATTCATGCTTGTGCATATATACTGGTTGCAATGATCCTTCCAAATTAACCCGGCGTATCCATTTCTGGAAATCGTATAGCATAATATTTAACCCGTTTCAAAATAAACTTAAAAACCTGTAGAATAAGAGCAAGTAACACAAAACAAACATGGAAATTAAATACTGAATACTGAAAAAAACGTACATTGAATAAAATATAATGTAAAATAATACTAAATCAGTATTCAAGGAGATTAACAGATTGTAGTAAAGGAAGCTGCAGAAGATCTGAGAAGTGAAAGAAAGCGGAGAAAGAGGTGCAATTAAATAATGAATATTTTAAAAAATTGAATGCAAGTTGTCCTTTGCATGGGACGCAAATCCCTTAACCTACAGAGAAGTACAAAGTCCCGAAAGCTTTCCCCACCAAGCCATGAATAATGCACTACGCAGATATTTCCATTCAGCTCCCCATGGTTTTTAATGAAGCAAGTGTGTAGTGCTGGTAATCTGATGAAGGCCTTACCTGCTTCGCCCGAATTCCAGGAACCTTTTTGCGAAAACTGGTAATTCCGGATAATTTCAGTGACGGTTTTCCTCTTCGAAACCAGCGCGCCTGCAAATTTTTAGGAATCCATTAATATGTGATTGGGCGAGTTCGCTTAGTTTAACGTACTGTGCGTTGCGCTATGTATGCTCTCACCAAACGACCGTTCGCCCAAATCAATATTTGGGAAGCTTATTGCCAATTTATGAAAACACTCGGCACTAAATAATGAAGGATGATATTGAATGAAGTGTAACGTGCGCTCTCCTTTCAAATTTAAAGAAATGACTCGACCACCTCTCGTGTTGGAATGCCTTCACGATATCTAGGCCACAGCTGAACGATCGTCGATACCGAGACTGTTTCAGTGGGCTGTTGTTATTAATAAAAAGAGAGTTTTGAACCATTTCTGTCTACAAATGCATTAAATTATAATATACACTCGTATTATAAATATTAACACTCGATATACTTAAAAAATTACAAATATCCTTTTTTATAATTAGCGATAATCAAAATAACGTTTGTCATGAAATTCAATGCATTTTGCTCTAAAGGAACATGTTCGAATGATATTAAGGAGAGTATTTTTAAAAAATTTCACAAGCTAAAAAATAGAAAAAAGTCTCTTATTTAAAATAACATTGTACCACAACACTCAAACATCTTATATTAAAAATAATCTGTCATCAAGGAAAAATCTCTAACATTAATAATATAGCTGTAGAAAACACAAAAATTAAAATTTTGCAAGTTTTGGGAAAACATCCAAAGAAACGTGCATTTTTCTAAAACGCTTGATATAGTTTTTATAGCACTATATATTTTCTATAAAACGTTGACGAGAAAGTAACAGTAGAACATTTGGATGTTCCAAGAAAAATTGTCAAGTAAATAGTAGATTTGGTATTTTCTCAAATTTATTTGGGTTATGGTTTGTCATTTCATACATTTAATTAGTAAATCTTCTCTTCGTCATCTGCATAATGGTTTAGTTCACATAACTTCTTTTCACATCACATTAAGAGGTAGCAAACAATTCTTCTATTCCTCTATTATTTTATGTCCACAATTGAACAAATAATGGCTACTATTTCCCAGGTTTCTGCTTCAAGCATATATTCATACCTTAATCATTATTATCTCACTTCTCTTACTTTCTATCTACACTTTTCTTGAGTGCCTTCATCGAAAAACAGTCTAACGACACTTCTGTTAGACCATTTTAATCTGACTCTGTTTCTTACATTTTTCCGTATTTTCTGAACACGTCTATTTGATGTCTTTCCTACTCTATTCAATTCTCTTTACATTAAAACCTGTCCATTCCCTTCTATATATTTCCCCCTTTCATTAATTTCCTACCTTCTTTCTTTCCTTTCCTGTCTTCCTTCTTTTCTTTACTTTCCTTTCCTTCTTTCTTTCCTTTCCTTCCTTCTTTCCCTCTTTCTTTCCTTTCCTCTTTAGTTACTTTCCCCTTCCCTCTTTCCCTTCCTTCCTTTCCTTCCCTTCCTTCCTTCTTTCCTTCTCTTTTCTTCTTCCCTCCCTTTTTCCTTCTTTCGTGTCTCCTCATCCTTCCACCTGCCTGTCAGCGTGGAGTGTGTGTGTGTGTGTGTGTGTGTGTGTGTGTGTGCTGCGGGGAATTCCCGGCGCTCTCGGCGCCTTTGAGCGGTGGAGGCATCCGGGTGCGTCTCCAAAGACGCCTTCACTCCACCCGCACGCCCGCACGCACTCCGCCCGGGGCGCCCAGCAAAACAGCTTGTTTGGGCAAACAAGCGGGCGCCACAAGGGGGCGCTGCGCATTGTGATTTGCAGCTCAAATCTGGGAGTGGGCACAGGTACCCCTTCCAAAATATCTAACGGGCACACGATCCAAAGATCTTGACCTGCAAAACTCCTGCGATGAAGTGCCTGAAATATACGATCCAGGAGCAGAAAGCACAAGCTGTTGTAAAACGACACACGTGAATGCTGAAGATTATTTTCTTTTTTTCTTTCTCGCACTAACTTCGTAAGAAGAGAAAGTATTGTAATCGTGTGCCGCAACAAAGAGAATTTTCGGCAGAAAATATCTCATTGCTGAGTCCTCAAGAAAGCGGGCGCATCTTGTCATGAGGCAGCTGCGTAACGTCAGCTGCGTCGTGTGGGACGACAGACAGAGTTCTCTAGATTCAAGCTCTACGAGAGCACCCGGAATAACAAAATTAATCTAAAGAAGATCTTGGCTGTCCGGGTGACGCCGCGTTGAGGGCTGAACCCGAACAGACTAGATATTCATGAGTCTGGCCGCGGAAGCCTACGACTTCATTCAAAATTAATATATGCATCTTTGAGTAAAAATTGAAACGTTACCACTGTTTTTGATTTTTTCGAGTAACTAGGTATCTAACAAAGCTATATACTTCTCATGTGACCATAGCTCGTTATTGGTCTGTCAATTTACTCGTATTTCCGAAATTAGTAGTAAAGATAATATTATAGTGTGACGACAAATGTATTTCTGTATTTTTCTCCATCTTCAATAGTAACATAGTAGAAATGATTTTTAAGCAACGAGGATTTAATTTCAATTGAATGTGATATACGATGAACAAATAATACCTATAAAGGTTCAAATCCTTGTACACTAATCAAGTAACCTGCATCCGTGTGTGGTAGTGTAGTGCACGTAAGTCTGAACGCGCGTGTGTGTGTGTGTGTGTGTGTGTGTGCGTAACGAGATGAGAATAGGGAAGGAAAGATCGTGCGCCGTTTGAGGCCCGTTGGTTAGGGTTTTGCTACGGGATTCGCCGGACAATGATCGGAGAAACCACATACAACTAGCCGTGAAAGTGTCAAACATTCGCCACCATCGGGTCTGAAACCGTGGAACCAGCCAGTGAGAGACGTTTCAGCGTTGTCACTAAGCCATTCCACCCGGTAATAATTATTAACATTCTTAGAAATATTATGAGTGTTATTTCTGCCGAGGTCAAAAGTTAAAAATTGAGGCGGAGGGTAGCGGAGACGATTTTTAATTTGGGCGAGGCAGTAATTCTGTAACTGTAACGAGGCAGTAACTGTCATGGTTTGTTTACATTGAAGTGGTATGTTCAACATTTTATCGATCATAAAATATCACAAATTATGCAAATATTTACCATATTACTGCGATAGTAAACATGTAAGTACGTTAGCATGATATTTGAGGTGTTTCTTCTGATATATCTATATTAACAATATGCATATACCGTGGTTCGAGAAAGACGAATGCAAATAATTTTCCTGAACCTAAAGATACACAAAGAAGCGACGTTCAGTTACAAAATTGACGCGATGACTTCTAATGACATCATCACATCGTAGTAAATATGATTACCGGAGTTGAGTTTCATTTGGTGGAATGTGAACAAACATTTGACTTGCGATGAATCGATGGTTGTTTACGTTGCTAAGAAAATTAAAACCTGTTGCTACAGATGTTAAATTTCTTAACATACAGGTAGGTACAAGCGCACTTAACAAACCTTCAGGGTTGCATGTTAACTGTGGCTAAACACGCGTGTGACCGATAAGCCTATGTACAGGTAGCCGGAAAAACAATCCTGGCGCGAAGCGTCGCCTAATCCATTACCTAGGACTCCTTATGAAACACACCCCCTTACTCACTTCCGCCGCCAGATTTCTCTGGCAGTGTCAGGTATACTAATGCATAGTCATATTAATTTAAGTGAGATTTACTTTTAAAAAGGGGAGTCACGACGAATTGTAGACACTAAATGTTACTGTAACAAGTTACTCAACAATTTGTATCACTATAGAGCGTTACTTTGTTTAGGAAGCAGATGTAATTTCATCTTCACGTACATTTCAAGGTTTGTTTTTAGTTGTGGGTCTACCTTACATGAAGTCTCAACGCTTTCAAAATTTTCTCAAAAATAGTTCAAATATTTTCTACTAAACTTGATCATTGAGAGTATAAAAGCTCTTTAAATATAGCACAGGTCACATTTTCGTAGAAATCTCAGATTTTTAGAAAATTGCGCAATTTATTAAAACTACAATATTAAAGCCTTTTTTTTCTTAATATGTTTCTCAAAGAGGTTAAAAAAGGAAAATTTTTCAAAAAAAGTTTTAAAATTTAAATTTGAAAATTTTGAAATCATTATTTTCTCAAAAACTGCTTTATATTTTTTCCTCTTAAGTAACAATAAAAAAAGGTGCTGGACACATTTTCCGGGAACTCTCGGTTATTACCAAAACTGAAAAACAAATAACATTGAAAAAGTACAATATTGATTACGGAGATTTTTTTCTTAAATGAAATCTGTTCTAAATAATTGGATATTTATGTAAGGTCATATACTATTTTTTAAAAAGTATTATTTTTGCGAAATTTCTGCATAAAATTAACGCAATTATAAAAAAATCTCAAAAATCGGCTCCGAATTTTTTCTTAGAGTGAGAATAAAGCAAGCTCAAAATTGTGCTGGTCTCACTTTCATTGATTTTTAAACTTTCGAAAATGATAAAAGTTATAAATAATTTGACAAAGAAGGTACTGTTGAAGTACCGCTTAGTTTGTTTGTTCATTAAAACAATAATATTGCAAAAAGAAGCTGAATTTAATTTTACAGTTGGCAGGGAAAGCTAGGCAAGAAGTAAAGTAAAGACGGCCTCTTCTCAATGGATTAACAGAAACTTGATGGAAAAGAAGCGATGGAGAGCGAAAGGATGCCATCTCGACATTTAGAGGAAAATTATTCGATTGATGGGTTAGTCAACCTTGTTCATTTATTAACTGAGAATTAAACTCAACATCTAATTAAATGGTTGGGATCTTCGGATCTTTTTGAAAAGCTGGCTATAAGAAAGCGTGCAAATATGTGATGTTTAAAAATAAATTAAAATGTTTAGCGAATTTTAAAATAATACTTCAATGATTTGATAATATGTTTGATTTTAAATTCGACTGGATTTAAAAGAAATCTGAAATTTACTCATGAGCTTTTGGGTTCGGTTAGAGTTTGGTCCGGTAAGAGTCCAGTTAGAGTTAGGTCAGATTGATTGATTGATTTGTTATTACGGGCGCGTCAACTAATATTGTCATTAATCCCGTAAGTGTAGTACATGTTTGTCATCGGGAGGTGGCTGTGATCTTGGATGGCGTCAATGGAAGGCGAGATCAGGCGCCTACCTACCGTCGGCCAACGGGTTTTGTCCAACCAGGTATCTCCCACCAGCGGGACACCGCCCCAGCCGGGACACGCTCTAAGGTTCCGACTGGTATCCCGGAAGTGTGGTGGTGTAGTGCATGTTAGTGTAGGTGTGTGTGTGTGTGTGTGTGTGTGTAAGGGGAGAGGATAGGAAAAGGAAGAGAAAGGAACGATCGCGCGCTGTCCGTGGCCCGTTTGTTAGGGTACTGCCCCGGCATTCGCCTGGTGTTGATCGGAGAAAACACGGAAGACTACCGATAAGAGCAGCCGGTCGCTTGAATTCTCCTCCAGACAGCGACTGAATTCAATATAGCTGAAAAGCTAGTGTCGAAAATCTTTCCACCGTCGGGATCGAATATTCCGGTCAGAGGCACTGGAGTGCCATTAGTTTATGTACTGAACCATCACTTCCGATGTTACTGGAAGAAATAACCTGCATTGCCCGGGTATTTATTTATCACAATCGTCTGTTGTAACGTACGTATTTAGATATGTAACGATAGGAAATAAACTATCAAGCAGAATAATAATAACCGAAGGTTTAAGACTGAGCTTAACATTAGCATGTTTAAAATCGATTTAAGGGAATCATTGAACAAGTGGAAAAATAAATATAAGAATATGGAAATGAAAAAAAGATCAGATCTATTCATATATAGTTCGCGTACAATCGAGTGTTATTTGCAGAAGATCAGGTTGAACATTACAATCGCTTTTAACTGTTCACAATTGTTCTAAAAAGTCTAAATTTTGCAGTGGATTCATTTTCGAACGCTGTACTTATGAAGGAATTGGGGATGGATTCGGGTACAGTGAGGTATTTGGTCGTACACGTGAAGTAAAGAAATTAAGTGCCAAACATTACACACGTTTTATGACAATATGTAAAACCCTAGGATTTAAAACAAATTAGTACTTTCAGAAAATATAAAATTCAGTTACGTAACAGGAAGGTTTTAGAACAAGTAACCAGTATCTCGCTGACTTTGCTAAATACGCGTGAGTTTACACTCCACCGACAATTAGTGATTGAGGCCGGCGACGTCTGTTCTAACCCCCAGCGCTTCCAGTCGCCGCCTCTATGACGAACTGACGCCGAGTTTCTTGTGCTTGCCGCCAGGTGTCAGCTTCGGGAGTGTGTGTTGCGGGTTGCACGTGCGCTCACCTTCCCCTTACACAATCATTTACGAACATCTTTTGTTTACGTGGTGAACCCGCAGGAGTGAGGGGAAATTCACTTTATTTCAATAGAAGAATTATGGTGTTATGTTTGATGGTTTCTTATAAATAGTACAAAACTCTCGTCTTTTCGTAGCGTATTAAACATAAGAAAGACGGTAATGTTTTCGTATTTCTTCCCAATTAAATTGAATGCTGTAGCTCTCTAAAACTTCGTATATTTGTTGTTTTTTATCTTCTAACTCCACGTACAGACATATTTGTGAGAACTTGTGTACGTAATTGTGTCAATGGTGGAACGTGTAATTTCCTGTAAACACAATCGACCAGTGAACATGCGTAGGAGCCCGAAGAGTGACAGTAATGACGGTAGGTCGAATCAATCAGAAGGCAATGACAAATGTCCTGGATCATTACAAGGACGTCTTGCGTCTCTATATTGCTTGCTTTCTAGGAGAAACGCTTCTTTGAAATTATAATTATTTTCGATATTTCGACTACAATATTTATTTGTGATAACACTAGCTAACAAAATAAAACTTTTGCAAACGGGGAAAAATTTCAATCTTTGTAAGTGCCTCAATGGTAATTAAATTCATTGTGGATACCTCTCATTATTTTGAATTTTTACGACAATCATGATGCAAATTTTAAATTTCGTACATTGGAGTTATTATCAACATTAAGTTGACTAAAGGTGGATAAAGAAAATGTTAAGTGCAATTTTCAGTTACTAGAATTTTATGCTCATAAATGCTCTTAAAGGTTGCACGGAATTGATCGTGAAGCCTTGACAAGCCAAAAAACCTATAAAAAGTTCAACCATGCGTTAAAAGTGCAGATTTCGTTACAGCTTAAACTCCTTAGAACTATTTTTCAGTCGCGTAGGCTGAATATTTTTAAGAAACAGCCACCTAAATTTGAAAATAATATAATGAGAAATCTATTTCTCTAAAAAAAGGCCTGAGTGTTAGGTGATACAAGCCATTTTATAAAACTATTCTAAAATAATTATTTAGATGAATCTTCTGTAAAAGATTGAGAAAGAAGAGAGAATTACTTTTTGTGTCGGAAGCTGTGTCTACTCTTGTGTCAGAACCACTAGCGAGTAGATAAATGCTTCGATTGTATATTTGAATTCGGCGAGAAGCATTCTCTTAGAAACGCTGATACTCTTCCTAGGAGCAAACACCCTGTTAAGTACTGTAATCCAAGACGCTGACGCGATCAGTCTATTATTTGTTGGCCACGTTTAGCATACTGCGTACTGCAAACAATAACTTTCTTTGTTTAAGTGGCCATGGCGAAATGAAAATCCAGTGCGAACGGATGATTGGTTTTTATGATTGCGGTTGAACTGTTGAAATGAATATTTAATTTTATTCTGAGTTTGATATTGGTGGAATGATAATTATATTTTATGAATCAGTAAAAGTGGATATTTTTGTAGCTACTCACTGTAATTAAATAGCGATGAAATTGCATTATTGTGCCGCAATTAAATATTTGTTACATAGGAATATTAATTAAGTGTATGTAAGTGCATTTTCATAAAACAATTATTATTTTACATTATCATTTTACAGTTAACGAAAAATTACGACATTGTTACGAGTGAAATGAGAATCAATTCTAATTTTCGTGTGTTAACGTGATCGCAATCGGCTCTGAGATCATGATTTGTCACTATGGGAGATTTGTAGCGAGGAAGCGATCTCACTAGCCTTGCATTTTTGGGTACTGTGAGTAAATTCCCCTAAATTCATTTACTTTTTATTTTCTTGTATATTTCTTGTACGTTTATTTTATTCTTGTATATTACGTGCATTTATTATTTATTATTATTAATTTATGGGTAATTCTTACTCTTCAATTTCCCCCCCCCATTTAATCGCTTTATTGTTGTTGATAAAAATAACTTTCAAAATGTTAAAACTTTAAAATGTAAAAACTATAAAAACGTTCTGTGAATATTACTTCTCCATTTGGAGGATTTCAAAAATTATAATACTACAAATGGATTCTAACAATGAAATTCGGCGTGGATAACTAATAAAAATTATAAACCGAAAAAATAGACTGAAATGTGCTTTCACGTTTACATCATATCTAACGGATGAAAAAATGAAACAAATATCTCTAACTAGTGCTTCATTTCTAAAATGTTTGTTCCCGGAACGCTCCACAAAGTAATTATAATTTTAGAAAGAAGTAGTTATATATTTATAATATAATTTAAAAATTATTCCTGAGGTACCGGAATGTCGTTCCGACACGTACCGTCAGAAATCGCGCCCTGGCTCTATCATTTCCGAATAACACAAATGGGATGTATCAAAAGACTGTTGCTCTTGAAGCTCAGTGAAAAATGGACAAAGCATACATAATACACCAGAATATGAAACACCTTGTGTTCTGGCCACTTCCAAACGCAGTATACGTTGCCTTGTAGTACACTGAGTAATACATTTTTACTGCTGCTTCTTATAGTTGGCACCCTACTGCAAATTACATCTCGGACGATGCCATAGCTCTGAGTGGATTTTCCGATTGATTGATTTATTGATGCTTCCTGGTACGTCAACTGCTGGGATTATTAGTTCAAGGACAAGTCGTCATCTGGATTGCGAGTCCGGCGCCGACTTTCACGACGGATAGCTGGGATTTTCACCCCCCAGGTACCTCCTGCATCTTAGCACAGCGATAGCTAGAGCATTCTCTAAGCTTCCGACTGTACTCCCGACATGTGTGGTTGTGCAGTACATGTAAATGTAAGTATGTATTGTGATGGTTCTTATTTTTCCATTTAATGAAATCAATTCATGGGGAGAAAAACAGAGATATCAATTTATTTTATTTTTAGAGGCTGATAATTCTACGGTATACACTGAAGATTTGAAATATGACAACGTACTGATTTGTTAAATTTAATCACTTCCAATTTCAAAATAAAAAAAAAATATCTACAACAATAATAAAAACGACAACAGAATTTTTACACAACAATTTTTAATTAATGAATACAATATCAAAAGTTCTTTTAACACGTCCACGTTTTGTCTGTGCTTCAACACGTGTACGTCTCGGGTATTCTTCAAGACGTCACGTACAAGACGTTTGTCTGTACTCCGAGCCATCTACTTCTCTTCTGGTTTTGTTTCTTTCTTCTTCATTGTATCTGATTCATTGCCAACCTGTGTTTTGTCCCAAGTACGCCGTGTATATGTCTTCTTGATGTCAAGTGTACACTGAATCTTGACTGGTTACAGTATGTATAATGGAAAATGATTTTGTCTTTGATCAGATGCTTACCCTGGGGGTGTGAACACCTCCAGGAAAAGGACACGTTGTGTAGGTTAGTAACAACAGGGAGGTTGTACTGCCTTGGAGTTCATACAGTTGAAGATTCTCGTAGTCCTTCGCAGCCAAGCAAACCTCGGGCGCTGCCAGAGCTGTGCACGTGAGTTGGAGGGGATACGCTCAATGGAACGTGCGTCCTTGATGCTCGCGGGCTAATAATACTTTCATCGCTCTGCGCTCCGCTAACAGGCGTTCCATCATCCGCTTGTTAGCCATAAACTAATGGCGCTACAAAAGCACGCAGTCTCTCGCGATATTGTTAATGTCTATGACATCTTAGAATATAACAATTTCTGCCTTACACTTACACTATCATTTCAAAAATTCTTAAACAAACAAATCGTATATGAAAACAGCTTTCTGCCATTGATTTCAGTGTACTTACGTTTCACATAAATGTACAAACGATGCACGATGCGTATTTTAGCCGAAAAAAAATTAATATATTAAAGCGAAAGAAAAGGCAGCAGGCATTTCCACCTTCTGTTATTCGTGCGGTGTTACATCAATGGTTACAAACAACAATGACCGCTAATTCGTATGGATACACATTTTCCCAATTAGCATTGTTGATACCGCTAGTAAGAAAATGAATATGGGTATATATAATAATTAAATGTAAAAGATTATATTAAGCATAGCGAAATCATTTATTCGTTTTCACATTTAACTCAATTAAAGAACGCAATTTAAAATAGGTATTAAATTGTGACATACCAATATGTGGGACGTTGTATGGCGTAACATTTATTGTAAACAGGGTGAGTGGTAAGTATAGACATATGTAAATATGGCGGCCTGACAACGGTGGACGAGTTGTCGTCAAGGTCAACAAACTTCATTGCTTTGAACCACGGAGCGCGGCTAGTTGATAAAGTAAACTCTTTGGGGATTGGCCGAGAAAGCAATGACAGTCTGGGGCGCGCCTTTTTGAATTTGTAAGTAAGTAAATTGGCTAGGCATGGAATGACAATGTATTTCGATGGAAGCGGGTCGAATTTTTTCTGACAAGAAACGGTAAAAAGTATGGACAGAGTTTTGAAAGGCTGAAAGGGGGGAATATGGATGCATTCCGACTTATGCCGTGGTGCTGTGCGGATCGTGTTTGGGGTTTGAATAAATTGGAGTTATGGAAATTTTTGCTGAACTTTATTTTAAGTATACGCGTAGAAAAAAATGGGAACTTCTAAAAGGAAAATTAATTAAGTCTTATCAACTTATGAAGCGGTGAGGATCAGTGATTTGAGTACCCTTGTGCGAGAACGGAGGAAAAGATGGTATTTGGACCTGGAGCCATCGATACCGGGAAAGATTGAAAATGGTTCCACGCGGCGACATCGGCCAAGAGCGCGCGAAGACGGGTGTTGCAGAGTAAGTTTTGAAACTGGTCTTGGCCGAAAGTCCGTTTTGTATTGTTAAAATTTCATAAACATTGAATAAACGTACAAGTTTCTGTGAATAGAGAAGATGATTTTCATTTAGCCAATTCCAGCAAATGAGTAGCTAGAAATGTATATTTGCTTTTCAGATTCATCGGCCACTCAGGCTATTAGTAGGCAAATAATGATTATTTCTTTTACGACCCATCGTTCCAGTTAGTCGGATATTAATTTATTGGAAATAGCAGTTGAAGATTAAATTTAAGAATAGAATTAACGTAATCTTTTCCTGACGCCCATATTCTTATATAAATTTGGAACGGGTAACGTTGAATTTATATTTAATATTAGAAGGGCAGAGGAGATATTTAATTTGAAAATTAAATTAGACAGTGTGTTTCAAAATAATTTCTAAAAGTTTAATTATATGAAACTTATAACAAAAGATCGATGAAGAAACGAACAAAAAAAGAAGAAATAATTATACAAATTCTAACATAAGTTGCTTCAAAATGCCTAGCATTATTATTTGCGACTATGCTTGTCGTCAAATTACACAAAAAATACTCATATTTTCAAAAAATTCAAGGTAACCTTATTTGAATATCTGTTTATGATGGACTCATTTCATTAAGACACAAAATTTATCTTCATAATTCAAGTTGTAGGAAAACGCCGAAGAAAACTTTCTTTTTCAAGAAATCAGGATTTTCAACCAATATGAGTTCTACATCATTCTCTTAAACGTCTTTCTGACTATCCACGAAGAATATTTCATCACAAACGATGGAGCCACTTTTGATAAAAAAAATCTTTAAACAAAAATTAAAAATTGCCTATATTTCACGCAAAATTATGCAAAAAATACTCACATTTTTATCTCTACATGACCGTATTTCAAAACCGTACGTAAACCTTATCTTTAAGCAACCAATTTTATTAAGAAAAAATATCTTTTTTTAATATTTTAGTTGTTCGAAGACGCCGAATTTTTGCTTTAATTTTGCAATTTTTGAAAAATAAGAACTTTTAGGGAAAAGGCGACCTGCACCTTAAACGTCCTTCACACTATTCAAACAACATTTATTTAAAATTGATGGCACAATATTTTTTGAAAGTTTGGAAAATGTTTCAAGGGCTTCATGTAAAGTATCCATCAAATTGAAATATCGGTTTCAAATTCAAGGGACCGTGACATCAACCAGATCGATTGGGGACTGTCAATGTTGGAGAAAATCAGCTGTGCAGTTTAGCCTCTATTCACAGAGGGACATACCGACGGACAGACAAGGACGGACAGACGTTTGGCTGTCATTCGAATTTTCGGTATCAAGGACCCGTAGAACATGGACTCTGGCTACACCACGTGATAGAGGAATAGTTTTCTAAAGTTAGTGACTAGATTTATCCACCTTTTTGTTAACAGAGCCCTGCAAACAATTTTTTTTGCCACAAAATTCGCCTTTTTTCGCGCATCATTATATAACTTTCTCTATTCTCCGTTGCGAGAAAGTAGAAATGGTCGACCCGTAGTGTTGTGGTAACATCGCTTAACTTTCACCTGAGTATTTCATTTATTTATCAGTTGAATATCCAATGTACCCGGGTATTTCTTTGTCTCCCCACTGTTGTGCCCCTTCCCTGTGTGTAATTGATTAGACTTACAGAATACTATGATATACACACAATTATAAATGATTAATAAGATTTTAATATATTTTTTTTTGAGGCAAAATGGGGGCGAAGCACCTGGCCTCGTCTCTATCCTCTTTCCCCACCTTGACATCGCTTTTAAGTTAATCTTCATACAAGTCTAGTTAGATGGAGAAGTCAATCAAATAAGGACAAGCTGGCCTAGTCCATCTCTTTGCCGGTCTGCTGGGAGTGATCCCCGCGGCCCGTTACCATCCCTTGGGCTATGGACCCGGGTAGGATCTACTTTCTGACGAAACCAATGCAAATTTACATCCGTGCCATCAAGTTTACTGCGTGGAAAGTGTTTTTGTGTGTAACTATAGTGCAAACTAAATTTTCAAGAAGTGTGAAGTGTAAAAGTAATATGCTATAAAAGTTGAAAGCATCAGGAAAATGTTCCATAAAAATGTTTGAAGGTTTAATGAACATCATGATAGTACTTGTTTCTTGGCCATCCGGTCACGCCACGTCTGGTTTGCTGACGTTTTGGTCAATATGCCGCGGCCTGCTGGTGACATAACGCAGGACTAGTATAGCTCAGAAAAAGACCGAAGCAACTTGCCCGAAACACCAATCTTGACACAGACACTGCTCACACCAGACAGCATGTTTGTTGGCAAATTTACTGATTAACTTTATGTTCACAAATGAAATATATTGTGAATGTGTAAATTTATTTCCTATATTATTTTGTTAAAAATAAAATCGCTCTAATAAAATATCAGTGAATATTGGAATATAAAATACCAGTGAATTCATTTTCCCACTTTGTTCCACAATAACAGGATTTTAAAATGTGAATACGTTTTAAATAATTATTAATAACGTTTCTCATAACATGTAATACTTTTGTACAATTGCATTACATGCACATACATTTATTAAAAAAATTGTTTGAAACCAATGCATTAATTTATTTTCATGTAAAGGAATATTCTCGGTTGTTGGAGTATGTAACAGCCACAAATCTTGGTGGTACGCGATTCAGATGTCGAATTATAACGTGTTGAGAAAGAACACATTCGAATTTTACTGCAAAAATGTTTCTACTCAAATGTTTCTTTAATGTGTTTCTGGTGTTTTAGTTTTGTAACTTTTGTTGCCTTTTCCTTCGTCAACATTAAAAACTATTTATAAAGGAGAAGAATGTCATATATGATATCAATATACCCTTTAGAGACTGTACAACAAATTAAATTTCCGACACAACTGAGCATCCCATCTTTTTATAAACTTTATAAAAACAATTTTACCAGAATTTTGTACTAATTTCGTACCAAAATAAAACAAACCACAAATCGTACCCAAATTTAAGATGAAAAAGCTTGGTCGGAAAGCAAAGAGAAATGGTTAAGTCATTTTTGACCTATTGACAAAAGCAATTATTGATAAATTGCGAAAAAGTTCCAAAAACAAAACGAAAACTTTGAAACAAGAAAAGGAAAAAGCACCCAGAACAACAGTAAAGATAATTTGGGCAAAAGAAGAGAATAAAACTTTTGAGAACTTCGCACTCTCTCGCTTGAGCTCCTTTGCTGGCGAGATTCAATTCCGCCTGCTCTCCCAAACTCACCAGGCCACCAAGCATTAAATAAAACAACGCAAAATGGAAGCGCGATTTGTACATTTACATGTGGGAGCGTTTCTCTCGCTACGTTTTAACGCCCATCATCGGTCGAGGTAAACCAATATTATTACAACCGCAATTTGCTCGCTTCGAATCAGATTCCAGAATTGTATTCCGGAAAAAATCACAAAATTTTTCCTTTGCGCGACGCTGAACATTCGGCTCCCAGCCTTCTGTATAGGGTCGGCTGCAGTAAATCATGGCCTCCTGCACTTGCGTCATACGGCCGACTTCATTTATTTGAATTGCGGGCGCTGTCGCTTCAGTGTTCGGTTGGCTGCACCGCCTTCTGTATCCTCGAATTCTCGGCTCTCCATTATGGCACAAAGCGCTCCGAACAGAAATCTCCAAATGCTGATCCGCAAAATTCGTTTACGTTTTCGGGCAGTCGGGCGTGAAAAATTATCGAAACGACCTATGACATTAAAATGTCGGTGGAGCCTCGCGGGGACTTGAATGCAGGTGACCCGTGAATAGTCATCCCAATTAGAACTAGATAGAGTATGTCTCACAAAAATTGCCACATGTTCCAGGGTGTATTTGAAACAAATTCGCACTTCAATTAAAACTTCTCTGGCGATCTAATACCTTCTAATGAACTAGTGCGATCTACTGAACTTACTTCTTCACCACCTTCTTTATTTCTCCTCCTCTTTCTTCTTCTTCTTCTTCTTCTTCTTCTTCTTCTTCTTGTTTTGCATCATCATCATCTTATTCTTATTCATCTCCATCTTAATCAGCATCATATTGTTGTTGTTATTGTTATTATTGTCAATATAAATATTATTATAAATATAATTATTACGTACTTTCTCTCAATTATTACTCGGCTGTGACGCAAATATTTTGAAACGTATTTGATATTTTTTCTTCCTCGCCCATACGCAGGTACTTCGTAAGAAAAAGTTATGTAACCGCTGCCCGGAAACGGCGAATTTCCTATTCGCATTTCCATGTTTGACAGAATTGTAAGAATCTAAAAATCTGAAACTTCTCAGCGGGAAACGCTGCCCCTCGTGCCGCAGGTGCTGTAATGCGCTTTGGGAATTTCGGAGGCGAGTAATCATTGAGTGAGCCGCGACGTGGGTGCGGGGGCTTCCGGGCGGGGGTGAAGAGTTCGCAAACGCGTGCGCGACGCCGCTGGTCTGATGTGGCGCAGGATGCAACAGGTAGACAGCTCAGCAACCGCCCGTCGAAATTCGGTGGTCAACCGGTGACAGCGTTCTCTTCAAAGACAAAACCCGAAACAGTGCAATTTCTCTTAGTTCCGAGTGTCTTTTTGGAACTGTTTCCAAGTAGACTCGCATTAAAATAGAAACAAATTCGTGTATAAGTAATTTTTATGTGTTTTTTTAAAGACAACGTGTGCGTAAAATTGTATTATGTAACGCCTAAGATTCTTAGAGGTTTATGTCCGAGTTATAAGTTTCCAGGTTTTGCTTATTTAATGTCAAATACCAGTAAAAATTGTATTCCTGTTAATGTAAATTTATAAACTATACTCCATGCATTATATGCAATTGAAGGGCTCAGTAGAACATGAGGCTATCCCCCATTGACCTAGTTCTGAGATATTGAGTGTTTTACTAGAACTTTCATAATATAACTCAGTTCACTTTAAAATTTTTAGACATTGTACATTAGCATATTTGTCTATATAGGATTTAAATAGCATATTTCACTTAAAGAATAGTATTTTAAGTTTTATTTAATGTTAATAACTCAATTTCATAAAATAAAAGTGCAAATAGCCTCCTATTCTACTGCGCCCTTCAATTTTCAACAGACTGCATCGGCGCTATCTTTCCCAAACAACAGAGTATTGAGATTTTATAAGACGAAATGCAAAATTATTTTTTTAATATCCATATAAACTGCGTCTTCAAGAGAGAGAAGTATTTTGTTAAGCCGTCATGAACCACAAAATTTCATACACGCACATATTGGCATTCGTGTATTTTGTTTATTTTACTTACGTGTGTAGTAATTTGAATAAAGGTAAAACGTGAACACGAGGAAAAAAGGAAATCTGGAGCCATGTACCATACATATTCTAGTAGGAAAAGGGATTACTCTTTTTAATTTTTTCTACCCTCAGCCGGGATCGTTTGATTCTCAAAGGGCTGTTAATTTTGAGTTTCATGTTTCTTTTGTTGCGTATAAACTTTCAAGCTAAATAACTAGTAAAATAAAATTCTGTTGAAATTCCCAATCCCTCGGCAGATACCCCATTCCGTCAGTCAGGAAATGACAACAATTATAAATAAAGTAAAAGAATGACGATTGTTTGTGCTCCTAACCGCAACTATGAGAGCCAAAATCAGTTGGTAGTGTTAGAACACAATGTAATGTCTAAATAATAAATTATCAACAATTCAGCCGATAATTGTACTTGGATAATGTATTCGTGTTTATGAGCTGATCGCACAACTTCATAGGTGCGAACTGGACATTTTTACCAGGGAAGACTTAAGAAAACAACAGCGATGCGCTGAATTATATGCACACTTATGGCATTTGCCTGATTCTTTGAAAAAAGGCCCGATGTTTAATGTAACTGGGACAATAAAATTCCCATATTTACCCATCCAAGAGTTTCTTTTCCAAATTCCTTGATTTGAACAAGTGTGCTAATCAAAAAAGAATTACGTCCAAATGCATTTCTGGTAAAGAAAAATTAAAACTTTCAAGCAGAAGACTTCCAGATCTCTAAAAGAAAGAATACTCGATACACTCCGTATCAATTCTCTCCCTGTAAGCAACAAATTCCAATTTTGCTTACGAGCGTTGCTTAAAGAATATGCACGAGTAACTCCATCCTCACCGCTGCGGTGTCGGCATTGTAATCCTCACTGAAGTGCGCTTAACAGCCACCCGCGCACAGCGCTGTGGCAGATGGATGTGCGCTAACCAGCAGCGAACGCGGGAGAAAATGGCGACGTGTGCGAAGACCACACCATCGCTCATTCGCGCTCAGTTCGCAGAGTCGCCGCGGCGCGCGCTGCCTGCGCCAGAAACAAATGACGGGCGCGGTTGCGCTGGCGGGTTGCATCTGTCAAGAGGAGCCTGAAAGTTACATCAGCGCACACCGCTTCCGCCGGAACAAGATTCAACCGCGTCTCTCTCGCACACATACAAACACATGCTCACGCTGCCACTGCCTGCCGCTGCTCTTTTCCCTTTAAGCATTCATTACAACGCGGTTTAAAAGATTATGCTCCCACAGACCCAAAATAGTTCCACTCAATAGAAAAATAGCGGAATGGGTGGATTTGTTATTAGATTAATGTTATGAATGGTAATTAATTATTAAAATTCTGAGTATTCAAAGAACATTATCTATTCAGATAATCAATGGGGATCCTTTCTTTTATCGAGTGAGTTTTTAATTTTAATGGGCGACCCCCATTTTAGTTTGAAGTGTAAAACATACCCTCTTGAAAGTTTTCTCCTTTTCATAAATATTATTCCGTAACTCACTGAGACAGAACATGCAGTTTGCCTTGATTATCAGCAGCTGATAATATTCCTGTCAGCTAATAAGAATCGAACAATATCTTTGATCTCAGAATGCTATTTAACAGCATCGCAAAAATTGGGCTAATTAAAACTTGAGAATTGAATTCCAGTTCAAAATCTCAAAACTCTTAGAGAAGAACTTACATTAGGTAAACTGAACGAAGTTTTAATAGGTTAATTTTTTCACAATTTAAACCAATTTAGGAGTTGTGCCTTTTAATATAATAAGTAGTGATGCCATAGACTCTCTCGTACTAACTTTCTAATCTCTTTAGCCTGGGTTAGCCCTTCGTTTATTGTTCATCCTCTTCGTAGCTGACATCTACTGAAACCATAACTTCCCCCCCATTTTTTTCTATATTTTTCGTCATTTTCTGATAATTGTGAGGCCACTCGCTACGCACTGGTGTTCTTCAAGTGGAAGAAATAAGGGTAAAAATGATATATATATATATATATATATATATATATATATATATATATATCACAGGCGAAATACTAAATTTTTTCGCCATATGTTTATTGGGGATATGTGCATTTTCGATACTTTTCGTGTTGTAGAAGTTGGTGACATTTATTCCGTGATACCCTTGCACCCGCGTGTGCAAACGCATTGGTGCGGCGGGGGGGGGGCGGGGGGAGGCAAGGGGCGCTGGTTTCCGGAGGCTGCTGGTGGCGCGTGGGGCGGGGCCTTTGTGCAAGTCGATCGCCCGGCCGCCGCCGCCGCGCTCCTGGGATGTAAACGAGCTTCAAAGTGGAGCAGCGATTTTTGGGCATCTAAATGTTGCACAGCATTTGCGAATGCGCCTCTCTGTGCCGAGAGATAGCTTTTGGCTTAACGCGTTTTGTATAAGAACATTCAGTGCTAGAAGTGGTCTAGGTGAAACTCTGGTTAAAATGTGTGTTTGGTTTTCTGCATCAGTTGCGTGACAATGTTCTCGCGTTTTAGAGGTATGACGTGGCTTTGAAATGAAAGTATATTTTGAAGATATAAATTAGGTTTTTTACTAACTGGTTAGGTAAAGAGGGGTTAGGTTGTTGTTTTCACAATATTAGTTTTTGCCGATATCCATTATCCACCTTCGCCTCTTCCATATTCGTTATCCTCTTTCCACAAACTCTTCCAAATTATTCAATTTTTTTATCTTCGCTGTATGTGGATGTCATGATAGATGGCGGAAGTAGTAGTGTGAATGGTGGTAGAGAAATGGTGGAATGAGATGCAAAGACCAGTCTAAACGCGTGAAATACTGCCGCTTTCCCGCTTGAGCTGGCTAGAATTCCATGACGATCGGACAGGGATCGAACCTTGGTCTCTACGGGGGAAGACGAGCAGTCTCACCACAGGTCGCAAAAAAAGCAGAATATTCTCATCACTGAGTTTTCAGAACTCGTACATGGAAAGTAATACACGCCTTCACCATTTATTGACTAAAAAGTTTTATTTTGTGGGACTCTTACGACAAAATGGACTTCACCGCACGCCTGCGACAAGCAAAGTCAAAATTACACTGAGCATTGCAACGTAAAAACCAACACCGGTGCAACATCAATCAACATGGTTGCCGCCTAGCATATTGAAAATGATTCCAAGAAATCAAACTTTTCTTTCCAAGTTTCCTTGAATTCGTGCGTCAAATGATGTTCGCAACTTGTATGAAAGTGTCTTTGGCACACTCGTTTCAAAACGCAACATTGCAATTGTACGCCAAAGACTCACTTTCTGGGACAGCTACATAAATAACTATTGCGAGCTATTCATCGCTAATAAGACATCAACAGATGTTAAAGAGAGGCGACCCGAGGTGTAGCTGGCGAACCGATCGACTTCTCCCACCGCAGCCAGGAATCTAGCTCCATCCAAAAATTTTATTTGATTTGATTTTTCGTGTTTCCGGGCACGTCAACTGCTTTGGTCATTAGTCCCGTTAGTGTAGTGCATGTTTTCCTCGGGAGATGGCGGTGATCTTCCCCGCTGGATGGCGAGATCCGGCGCCGACCTACCGTCGGCTAGTGGGGTTTCCCCCTAACCAGGACTCTCCCACCAGCGGGGCACCGCCCCAGCCGGGACAAGCTCTAGGCTCCATCCGAAACAATTGCGGTGAACGAAGTAAGTTTGCTCTCGATTTCCCAGGTTTCCCCTGCCTCTGATTGGAACTCCCCTCCTTCAAGTTCATTACTTATCTTATCATCATTATTATTATCATCACATATCCACAACAAATCTACATTAGGGGAGTTCCCAGTACGTTGCGATTTCTGGTTTCAGAATTACGGTTATTGTACTATAAAATATATGAAAAATACAAGATCTTGTTTGATTAGCAGAGATTTATTTATTATTAAGAGACAGGCCACTCAAAAATTGAAACAAATTACAAGTACGTAAAAATCAGAGTCCACATAACTGAGTTTATCAAACGAGAACATTAGCTCCGTCGTCAATGAACTGGACGGTTTGTTCGGTTTGTTCTTTGATGATTCTTAACAATCTTGTAAAAGTTTTTCTTCATTAAATGGTCATGCTAACATCAGGATGAGAGAAGGTTAAAACGAGGTGTTGCGTTGGCTCACAGCCATTTACGAAATTACATACAGAGTTCACAATTTTTATCACAATATATAGTTAGATGTAATATTTTTACGCCCTGTTGCACTTGTGAGCATGTGCTCAGTTGCGTAACGTTCCTTTCATCAAACTTAAGGTTAAGAAAAATGTTGGAAAGCTCATAACTCAAGTGAATTTTGAGGCAATTATTTTTAATTAGATTGATAAACAGCAGTGTATTTGGCCTTTTCTAATTCCATCTCGTTGATTTCAAAAGAAAAGTTAAGCAATCAGAGAAGTAAAGATACAGGAATGATTTTAATTGTAATGACATAATGCTGAGCTTTCATAACTCTGAATATTTATTATTCCTTCTTAAAAAGGGAGTGGTTGCATTTTGAAAACAGAACTCGTGTTTATAAGTAGTAAGCATTTTACGTCAATTGGAAGTTGATATATTCCATACAGTTTGTTCTAGTTGTAAAGCTTGTATTACAAGAATTTTATTTAGAGACAATCTGCTCCCATAAATGTATAAAATTTCCGGCAAGTGGTTGGACATATTGTTTAACTTTGAAATATTTCTAAAACATTCCTGTAATAATTTTCAAAGGCAGAGACGCATTTGTATTGTCCTACCCTGGAAAAAATTTATAATTCCGTAAACTCCCCATTGATAAACTTCGACACGACGCTGCACTTGAAGGTCAATCCCCTACAGTCAAGAGTGGTTAATTAAGAAAGGCACTTGTATTTGGACTTTATTCTGGGTGCCACACAGGCCTCTTTTGGAACATTCGCTGACTTTTCATTGGTTTGCAAAAACTCGATGGTCATAACGATTGAATAACATATTATTCGAATTCTACAATAAACCAAAATACCAAATGCAGGAGGGGAGTATATTTAAAGGAGCTGGGTGCAGAAGCAATGGAGGAGCAAGGGCGGATGGACAGGGGTGACCTGAGCTGGAAAGAAGGAAAGAGAGTTGACAAATAACAGGACGGAAGGTGGGGGAGGAGGGCACGGCGTCGGGCAGCAGGGAGAGCGGCTGGAAACGATCAAATGGTGTTAAGCAAGGCAAAGGGAATGGCTTTAAACCTCATTACAACCCAACAGAATGTGTGGGATCCGCGAGACGCGCTAGGGGACGGCACAAAAGGTGAAGGGCAGCGCAGAGCGGGGGGGGGATACAAATCCAACGTGCCGGGTGGTTGCGGGTCGAAGCGGGGAGGCAGGGAGGACGCCGTGGACGACGCTTGGAGGCGAGGAATCGGGGAAGGGGGGGGGGAGCGGGCCAGCCGGCGGAAGGTTTGGGCCCCCCGGGACGGAAGGTGTGGGGGTGGGGGGAAGAGGGGGTAGGGGTCTCGCCACGCGCGCTCATTCCACACTGGCGGCGGCGGCGGCGGCCGACCTGCCGCGTCCCACCCCGCGCCGCACTCACTCCGCATAGGTCCCCCCACGGCGCGAGCCGTTCGCCTCGTCACACACTCAGGCCACTCTCCCCGCCCCACCGCCCACGCCCGCCACGCCGCCCCACGCTCCGACCCACGCTCTGCCCCACGCGCCCCACGCTCAGCCCCACGCTCAGCCCCACGCTCAGCCCCACGCTCAGCCCCACGCTCAGCCCCACGCTCAGCCCCACGCTCAGCCCCACGCTCAGCCTACACGCTCCAGCCCACGCTACGCACCACGCTCCGACCCACGCTCCGACCCACGCTCCGACCCACGCTCCGACCCACGCTCCGCTGCTCTCGTGCCGTGGCTGCGTGTGCGAGAAGTCCACTTAGCAGCAGGCGGCGCCGCGCCTCGGCCAATCGCCCACTCGCTGACAGACGAGCGGCCCCTCGGCTCTCACGCGCCACCCCACGCGCCGCCCACGCGCCCACGTGCTCACGCCAACGCCGCTCTTCAAATGCTGAAGGGGCCCTGGACGACTAACGACTACTGCCGTCGCTTCAGATGGGTGCAACACTCTGGCGCGCCTCATTGAACACATGAATGCGCCGTCACACACTGTACGATGCCACGCACTAACAACGCTTCGGGTTTAATGAAGTGAAACTGGGCTAAGGTTAATGCAAATGACGCGGTTGAGTCGACTCCTGTAAAACAAACTAAATGTTATATTTTGTAAATAGGTGCTACGGAAAGAAAAGACGAAACGAATGAGTGGGGTTTGCAATAAACAATCAGAAATATGTTGTGTTCCATGTGGATTGGACATTACAAAAATAACTACAGATTGAAATGCACAATAGATACATTTTCCTATGCTTCGAATTCCATTATTTTAAATCAAAAATATTTAATCAATTTTCATGAAATTCTTCCAATTTAGTTTAATTTTACAATTAGTATGTGGCTAGTAGTTTTTTTTATTTTACATAATTTCTTCCGAGGATGAATTTTTGGAGCCAGCCAAATTTTAAACCACACAGGAGTATTTAATTTATAAAGAAATCGACATTGGTAACAAAGCAAACATAGGTAAAAACATGTAAAAACTGGAAATTCAGTTAAAACTTGAAATAAAACGATTTGTAAGAGTTGGAATGAAAAAAAAACATGAAATAAATTTTGATTTTTTTTATCTTTTCATGACAACAAAATAAAATATGAAAATGTATTGTACATTAGGAAACTAATTTGGCTTAATTTACTTCGTAAAGAAAGAAACATTACAAAATGGTACTAAAAGTTCGGAGCAGAAGTATAATCTGTGTACGTTCCCTTCACTTCCAAAATTCCTACCCAACCCTGTAACTAGACACGGTTTAATGATGAATTTAAAGTACCAACAAAGCGTCGTTTGAAGTATTTGAAAACTACCATTTTTTAAAAAATTTTCAGTAATAACCGAGTAATACTTATTTGCATCGATAAACGAATTAGAGAATGTATTTTATTGCATTAGTAACAAAACAGCAACTCCTCGAATCTACTTCTACCCACTATATTAGCAAATATCCATTATATCTATATTAGCCAACGGGGAACTAAAACAAGAACAAAGTCCGTGCTGTGAAGCTACATTTATGACTAGAAACGAAACGAAGAGCCATCTCAGCATTTGCTCAATGGATCAGAGAAACTCGACGACAAACTTGTTCCAGATCCAGAAGCAAAAACCTGCTCATTGATCCAAAAATTGAAGTACCAGTGCACTTGTACTGAATGCTTGTTACATACATATTTAGTCTTTCAAAACTGTATACTACATTACATTGTATTCTGTCATTATTCCTTAGTGTTCTTGTTAATATACATGAAACACATAGCTACCATTACAGATTCATGCTGAGTCATTGCTATGTATTTCATCCCATTTTGTCTACAAGTGATATTCTATGTACAAGAGTGCAATCAATAGTCTTGTACAAATGATGGACGGCCTCACGCTTTGTAGCGTTATGATTCGAGTCGTAAACATGCAATTTCCTGCCTATTGACGATCTGTTTAAAATTCTCTTATTGGCATTTCGTGACTTGAAGCAATAGAATTCCAGACAGAACTATATTTTATAGTCGTCGCTTTCGTCGCTCTTCCGTGTTCATTCACGAAAGAGAAGCCAATGGAAAACTTTGATACATCATGTAGACAGCATTGCCAACGTGTACTACCACTTTAGTAGCAGTTGTATTTCTGTGCCTATCACCATCTCAGGTCACGCGACACAAGTTCATAAATGAGGATGTACAATGTATGGTGTTCGTATCGGGATAATCTTGAAAATATTAGAACAGAACAAAAAATATCGTTCCTTTAAATCAGGTTTTTATGGTTATGGGAAATTGAGAAAGTACATACAAATACTTTCAGAATATGTTCTGGCAAATAATTTTTTTTAAATATATCGAAAGATTATTGTAAAAAAACCGGTTATGATTTAGTGGTTTCCTTAAAATTTACCTGTACTGAAATCAGTCGCGTTGGTCTTCCGAGATACAAAACGTTGTACTAGTTATTTTCTTTTTTTCGTTTTCTTGTTCTTCCGTAGAAAGGCAGTATATATTCTTTTTGAGTAGGAGTCGGAGATGCTTACTCTATTTTAATTGTTTACCAAATAAAATCAGAAGTTCAATTGGTGATTTAAAAGATGACAGATTGTGAGAAAATCCATAAAAACATATTATTCCTTACAACAACAGAGTAAATGGCATTTAAAGGAAATCAATAAATAAAAAGGGAGTAAATCCTAGTTTTAGAAATTCTTTTAGATATAACTGAAACTAAAAATCGATGTCTTCTTTTTATTTTCACTTTTAAAAGGTGATATTTTGAACACAGTACTTGGCGAATGAATGTTTAAAGTAATATTATTAATAAAAATAAAACTGCACTAAACAATTTATTTTTAAAGAGGAAACTGAATTTGATGTTTCTAGGACACTGCCATACTCACAAATGCGCTGCCACAATCATCTATCGTATTATGTGTGATCTGTGACTCTGAACCATAAATATAAAACAGCACTATTTTTCCTTTCTTGTAAACTTCTTACGCAGTATAGAAAAAAAGCATCGTAATGCTTTGGTAAGAAACTGTGATTTTTCGAAAGAATAACTCGTTTGTGGAGCCCAGATACCGAAAAAGTAAATCTTGTTCCTTTATGTGGTTACAGGACCGTTAAAAAAATATAAGAGGACGGGGACAGAATATCTAGGGGGGTCCCTTATTTCAAACAAATTCAAACCACTCATAATACAGGAACAGAATTCATATCTCAGCGGAATAGAAATAATTTATAGCGTTGAAATTGAATTATAAGGAAATAAACTTTTATATATTTTTAATTCAATTTTTGGGGACCCCAATTGATTGTAACCTCGGGCGACTTGTTCCAGCTGCTTCTCCCTCCAAGATTTCGAAAAACCGATCTACAGAAAATCTTCTGTCAGCCGGTCCGTCTCTGCAACTTGAGCCTATACCATTCATACTTTCTTCAAAATTGATCCCACATCGATCTTGCCGAACTCCATGTCCTGAGGATTTGAAATAAACATTTAGATTTTTGCGCGTACTTTAAGTGTTAACATTTTCAAAATTTTATTAAAAATATCTCTAAAATTTTTATTAAAGTTTTTCTTCTGGAAGAAAAAATTCTCTGTCCAAGACGCTTAAAATGGCACAGATCATATTTTTATTGAACTCTAAATTTTTTAAAATTTCACAATATCCAAATTTATTCAACATCATCTTACAACCAAAATTCTGAAGAAAAGGTGATATTGAAATATATTGAAACAAGTACATGTACAATTTTTTGAAAATAGTAGTAGTTTTCGCATAAATATTTTCTAAATAACGGCTCTAACTACTTTTTCCCTGGATTAGATCGCAGAATCGGTATAAAATTGGCCCGGATCACATTTTCGGTCATTTATGATTTCGAAAATTGCAAAAAGAATTCATTGAAAACTACCGTATTGATGATGGTGATTTTTCACTTAATGAAATGTTCTTCAAAATGAGCTCTTTAAATTAATTCATTAACAATTTTTTTAAACGATCCAATCACGTGAGTATATAATTATGGAGTCGTATAGTTGTGCGGTGGACAAATTAAAAACTAGCAGTATACGGACTCTAATCAAGACAATTACAATAACAATAGATTTGTTGTTGGTTTTGCTTTAACATCCTATGTAAAGGAAATTATAATTGAAGCCGGGCCTTCAAAATCAACTCTCAGTATCCGTTCGAACATTAAAAAATGTCAGGCACATTTTAATATCACAATTTATGAGCATGAATCATGAATATGCAAATGTAAGAGACTTAAAAAACTTATTTTGCTTATCTTCTATTCTCAAACGAAAATAAGTCTAGTATTTCTATGATTAGGCCGATTTAAATAATATTACAAAGGTATCAAGACACATACTAAGTAGGCCTACTCATACACTCACAAAGCATAGGAGAAACAGTTAAAAAGTTTGGAAAATCTGAGAGGATAGAATTTTATTTAAGTAGCCAGTACAGTCTTTGTTGAGCAACACAACAGTGTTGAAAGGAAAAACAAGGAAATTCTGTTGCACTTCATTTGAGTTATACGCTATTTCGCTAGACAAGGGCTTGCATTTCGTGGTCATGATAATAATAGGGGATTATCACATAGAGGGAATTTCATAAAATACATAAGTAAAATAATGAATAATGATACAACTCTCGAGGATAATATCGAAAATTCCACTATGTCGCGAGCAACCTTGCCAGATATTCAGAACGATTTGATTTCAAGTGTGGGCATTGCAATGACCCGAAAAATTAAAAAAGAAAATTGTAAAACCTCTTTTGTCTCCTTGACACGGGATGAAATCCCTGATGTAAGCAGCAAAAAACAACTTTTAATTTTTTTGTGTCACTAAATTGATTTTTTTCCCTAGTGTTCTTTTGTAATAGTTCAAAGCCTTCCGTTTTATAAATTATGCCAATTCTACAAGGTCAGTGATAATATGTATTGAACAATTTTGAAAACAATTGAGTGTTAGAGCGTTCTTATTATTAAAATTTAAAAAAATATTATTGTTCGACAATATAGTCTTTCAAGGGGTTTAAAAATACATAATATTATTATATAACAATTTTGGATTGGCCGTCCATAAGATAAGTGAGGTTCGAACTCCGACATAATGATTGATTAAATTTTATTATTAATTAAGAACAGGAAGGATTATGATTATGTTAACGAGCTATAGTGGTTTACGGAGGTTTGAATCTGTCTTTGGGAAATCTTGACTTTATGCGTGGGTGGACCGCATTTTTTCCCTTGTTAAAAATGATGGTACTCGGTGAGGTATGATTATTAAAATATGAGGACACATGTTTATATTTTGCTAAGTCATGAACTTCAGTCACCTTTTTCTAACCTTCAACCAACTCATGAAGTGCGAGAACCATTTGGGATTGGTTTTTATTTTAAATGAACAAATTACTTTGTGCTTTAATTGGCCAAAGCGAAAGATACGGCATTGGTGAATGAGGAATATTTTGGAGTTTTAAATTATTTTCTCATTTCTCGGGTTGCATACCATAAGCCAAAAACCAGGCTACGTCATTGGTTAATAAGGATAAAAATTGCAGTATAATAATAGTACCTAACAGTTAACCACGTGAGAAAGTACGTGCTGATGTAGCACCTCTATCTTTTTATCTCTCCAATCTCAGCTTTCCATTCATTTTAAGGGTTTCAAGTTAACAAAATCAAAAAAATTGATTTACAACATACTGTAGTAATACACGTGTCTCAATGATATGAGGAGTTTAACGAAAACAAATCACTCCTTGAATAATACAATACTTTCATAATTATATTTTAATAATTCTTAGGTGACAGTAGTACCTGCAACAAAACCGAAGTTTAAAGTTTAATTTCAGATAGTACGCAGCAATCTTTTTTAATACCGCCTGCAGTTTTAGGAGTCGTGCATTGTAATGATTGCAACGCAATCTGTGACCATCAAACTACTCACGGTTCAGGAGTTACTCATTAATTTAATTTCGAGTTGCAATGACAGTCGCCCTATAAGAATTGAATTTGGCCGCCTCTGCAATTAAGAGAAAACAAGAACTGAAACTAAAAATTTAAATTGCAAAAAGAAGATTGAAGCCATTATGTCAAAAGTGAATGGAACTTATTGCCTAGTATTTCAAACACGCAAGAAAGTAAAACATATATTTCCTGCAAATTGTGCAGAAGTAGCGGAGCAAATTAGCTTGCACATCTCGGCAAAAAATGGGAGAGAAGTAAGAAGCTGCACGAGTTTGAAAATGAAGAAAAGTTTGCAGCTAATAGAAGACCATCGTACGAGTTGAAAGGAGAAAAGCGAGGCTCTTTATACCGCGTAAAGGAACACTGCTTCTCAAAAACTGCATTAAGGTTGAAAGGGATTTTTTTTTGGCAAAAATACGACTTTATTATTCAGTAGCATGTCGAGTGACACTTCAGAAACTCTTGCAATGCGAAAACGGATGTTCTACAAAGAGATCCTCGCAAACTACTTGCAGAGTGCAAGTAACTATGTTAAACAATGGAAGATCAAACGTTGCTCACTGCCCCAGCATCCAACTGCTTTTCTTAGAGGTCTAGAAAAGGTTTTCAGAGGATTATGGAGCAGACGTATGGGCGCGATGGTTGATATTCTTCATACACTTTGCCCTGGATTCTCTTGGGTTCATTAACCCTCTGCTCCAAGGACTCTACACAAATGGATGACCAGGGCTTCTGAGACCCCGCGCAACACGCTCTGGGTAAAAGCACATACAATTGCATTTACTCAGAATAACGTCGTTTCTTAATCATTTCAATAAACGTAAACTATTAATGTTAAACAAATGATTTTTTATTTAAATAATGGGAATAATTTAAATAAGCATGGGAATTTAACTAGACCCAGGCATGGGGGCACCGGTAGCTGGCCGGCGAAGTAACGCCAAATACAAACGATTATTTGAAACTTAAAAGTTCTCTATAAGCGATATAAACGATATAATCAAATTTCAAGACCTACTGATATAACTTCTGATAATTTTTTCTTTCTAGTGACTAAAATGAAAGTAGGAAGATAGAAGAAAGATTTGACGGAGGATAAGCTCTCATTAATGAAACTATGGAGTGCAAGAAGCGAAATAAAAAACTGTAGGCTTTTGGAGACTTTGCATATGCATCTTAGGATTAAATACATCAAGTTTATAACTTTTCTATTAAACTAAAAAACAATTCTATTCTTAAACTCCAATAAAATATTTAGGGTTTCGTATTGACAGACGCTTAACATGGAGAGATCAAAACAATAGAAAATCGGATGTTTATAAAATTGTTAAAAATATATCCATTTAAACGCTCTAAAATTAATGTAAACTCATCATTTTCGTTGTAATATATGTAAGATATGTAATTCCACATTTTCACGCATGTCTGTTTAAATTGGGGAGGTGCAGTACCCACTCACCTTAATCAATTGGTTTCCGGTCACGTCAGCTGTTAAGGTTATTTGTCCCGTAAGTGTAATGTGTCTTTTTATTGCAGGAGTTGGTGGTGATCTTCCCCCATTGGATGGCGAGATCAGGCGCCGACCAATACGACGGCTTGGGGAATCACCCACCAGTGGGGCACAGCCCTAGCGACAATACGCTTTAAGCTCCCGACTGGTCTTCGGACATTTGTGAAAGGGAAGTGCAAGTAAATGTAAGTGTGTGTAAGTAAAGGGTAAGGATTGGACAAGGAAGCGGAAGGAAAGATCGCGCGCGGTCAGTAGCCTATTTGTTACAGAACTGCTTCGGCATTCACGTGGTGTTAATTGAATGAGCCGTGGAAAACACCGCAAGAATTCTCCCCCACCAGTGGCTAAATTGGACTTAGATATGAAGCTAGTGTCGAATATTCTGTCACCGGGATTCGAACTGTAAGACCTACCCGTCAGAGGCAAGCAGGACCATCCGTAGATTGTTGATGCCCTAAGCAATCTAGTTTGGCTAGAGCTCATGAAAAAGTACATAGTCGACAAAACATCAAATATAAAGCAAAAGACATATCGAACCTAAGTTTACGACGCAGACAAAATTAAGTATTTAAGGGTGAAACAGAGCATCGTCTACCAAAATATTGTTGAGTGGAGTAACATGGGATAGCGCACACTGAACACCCATGTCTTCTTCGCCATGGCAGGAGAACATTGGAATACAATCTCGAGGAGGTCATTTCGACAAAAATTACACCGGATGTGGTTCCAAACCCAATATACACACCACCACCACCATATTTATTTACTTCTTGGCAAGGAGTGGTGTCTTATTCATCTTCTCTAACTCCCAAAATTAAGTCTAAGAACTGCGGCAAGTATATACTTCAGTGACAGTCTGCAGCCTGCGGTAATTTTTATTCTAGACAGATCAATGATTCTTCCAGTTAAATTGCCAGCTGAAAGAGCAAAACTGCTGTATGTAAAGTGGTATTACAGAAATAATATTTCCGTGGATTAATTTCTAACTTTTGCGTTTTTTAATTTCAGTCAATAAATATAGTAAAGATAAATTATTGTCCTTCAGGAGGATAGAGTTTGCAAAGCACCTTCCATTGGAAGAGCGTAATTGGGACTATCGCGTTTCGTTGAATATAATATTTTTTTGATTCTCACTCTAGATTTTCGGTCATACCTGAGATAAGCTGTTTTTGATGCATGTGTGATGGTGATGATGAATCTCATAATGGAGCAAGTGTACAATGAGTGGAAGGAAATAGGAAAACACTGCGAAAAAAATTTACGAACTCACTTTGTTTACTAGTAAATTCACCATGGATCGGACTTTGAAACCCAATACCCAGAAAGGTGAGAGATCTGACCAATACATCAAAAGTTACCGAATGTTTTACTTATTTATATATTAAATGAAATATTGTGGTGCATAATTAACAATATATAAATAATGTTTTATATAATTTAATATTCGCACATTGATTATAATTTTATGATTTTTACTTTACTTTTCACATGAAAATATTAACGATTTCATGCAACAATTTATGATACTCGTGTTTAGCATGTTATTAAAATATTAAAAAGAAAAAATAATGATCATTAAAAGGATATAATTGTCCAAAAAATCACAGTAAAATACACGGGCAAATACACGTTACCAATGTTAATTTTATCGCTTAAAGCTTTAAACTGGAATTTAATTAACGAAATGAACACCAGAAAAAGCTCTTTTTTTCTGGAAACGGATAGGTTATAAATTATTATTCTAGGCGCCACTTTCAGAGATACGAATGTAACGAAGTAGAAAACAAAGGAGAAACGTGAAAGTGTGTAAGAGAAATGAGCAACATTAAAGATTAAGAGAAGTGTGTTGAAAAATCAGGGAATGTGTTTTGAGGAAGACGTTATGTTGGATTTTGCGTAATCCAAGAATGTGTGATAATATGACATAATACATTAATACATTTTAATTGATAGGTGAAATAAATTAAATAGATCATAAAAATTTTCTATACCTTTCCGAATGTTTTCATTTCTTACAAGAACGCAAAGAAAGAAACAAGTCAATCAAATTCCAAGTAAAACAAAGTGAAACAAAATGCAAGATATTACTTGGCAAAAGTTAGTGGGTAAAATACGACTGTAAATCCCTAAAAAACTTGAATACTTTGCAAGGTTATTCGTATTTTTCTTTGAATAAGATCAACGTAGGAGGCGGAGACGTAGTTCAAAGGAAAAATCTTAAAAGCGCAGTGTTTAAAGCTAAGAAACATTATTTGCATACATTGTGGCCTCTTACTAAATTATGACTGACTTTTGACGAATTGTGCCACATAAAATTGTGAATCCTCCATTTTCTAAATATTAGAACAAAAATATGTTCTCCTTGTCAGCCCAACCCTTTTCTCTCCTCCCATCACTCTTTCTTTTTATCCCTCCCCCTTCCTGTCCTGCAGACTCACATTTTTCCGTTCTTCTCCACTCTGGCCACCGTTGTACTTGATCAGCTGATGGAGGCGGGTCGCTTCTATTTTACCAAATAGGACGCCTTATTGTGGTTAAAATATGTTTATAATGATATTGCCAGTAGTAATAAGAATATATAGTTTTAATATAAGACACCACATCTCAAGGTTGTACAGAAGGTCTGATAAAAAATACATTTTCGCAATTTCTAAAAAAAATTAAAAATGAAAAACTGAAGGACAATGTTCACATAATGTGATGAATGTGCATATTTGAATGTGGCTGTAACACAAGCGCACGCAGCACATGGAATCCGGAGCACGGGAAACTCAAACCGGACGAAGCCGCAAAGGTCTGGCTTCCACACAGCCGACGTCACGTCGCCCGCCTGCAGCCCACAGGGCACGCCCAGCGGAGCGCCAGCAATCAGGCGAGTCCTGCCAGCGCCTGGTGGGAGCCGCGCTAAGAACCATAAATTCCAGAGAGAAATTTGACAAGGAAATCGATAATCGAAGGATACGCCGAATATTTCCCGCGCAGCGCCGCGCCGCGCCGCTGGCAGTCATAAACAAAACAGCGCACGCCCGTAACTTGCGGTACCGCTCGTTTGCCGCCGCTGTAATTCAGTTTGTATTATTTATTTATGCGCCGCCGTCACCCGCCTGCCTTCCGCCGCCGTCGCTCGCCGTTCAAAGCGACGGAGGCCACAACGCGAACCCTGAGGTACGCCGGCGCTTGCCAATCACGAGCGCGCGCTGAATGAACTATAGAGAACAATACAATAAAAAAATTCTATATCGAAATATTTGCTTCAAATGCCGTAAAAATTCATCATACAATAATTTGTTTAGGAGAAAAAAGGACATTTATGAAAATTATTGCAGATTCAAAGCAAATGAACTGAAAATCTAAACCCCGTGCATCAAATATCCGAGTGTAAGGCAAATGTACCAAGTCCTAAATAGGTTCGTATTATTTATTTTCGCACTCGTGGCAGAAAACTTGTACTTATCTTCATAGTTTATTGATTTAAAGAAATCGAAGGCACATGAAGCCAATGGGTACTGCGTAGTAAACAAACGACTGAGGCGACATGAATCAACATGGCGATAGCCTTGCATATTTGCAATGATTCCAGGACAGCGTACTAGCAAGTTTTCATGAATTCCTCTTAAAAAATAATGTATGCAACTCGTACGGAAGAGTCAATTCAAAATGTCGGACTTGGCTCCCAGACCAAAGACACATTTTCTGTACCAGTTACTTAAATAACTATTACGTAGCCTACGAGTGTGTCATCGGTCGTCTGTGCTGAGCAGTCAAGAAAAGAATCATCAACATCATCTTTATTTATTTATCCCCTCTCTCATTATTTACCCACTTTTTCATTCGAAAGGGACCAAAAGGCTAACTGAGGTACGGTGATGTATGTCTGTCAGACATGCACTCATGACATCAATTTAAAAAACGACTAATATTTTGTAGTGATAGTTCATATTTTTTGAGAATCCGAAATTAAAAATAAAGCACGTATAGAAAATTTGAAACCTCCACCAAAAAATTGATGAAGTGTGACAATTAGTAAAATCGTAATTTTAAAACTTACGGATAGGAGACTACTACTTGTCGAGAGCTAAAAGAAAATAAGTAACTTGTAAGTAACAAAGAACAGTAGTGCTTTGGAGAAATTCACATACGTAATTACACCGACGTAGATAATACAGTTCTTAGTGTATGTGGCGTAAAATAAATGCAATAATGAATATCACAATATTATGTTGTTTGTGGATTGGGTGGTATAACGGTTAGCGTATCGGACTGTTGTACTCGAGTTTGCGGGTTCAAACCCGATCGAAGCGGTGGATTTTTAAGGGCGAAATAATCCTTCGTACGCCTTCCTTCGGAGGGGAAGTAAAGCCGGCTGTCCCATGTAGTAGATTTACTGCATGTAAAAATAAATAAATAAATAAATAAATCCTCAAGCCTAAATGAAGTCTCTGAGCAAAATTGAGTTCCACCTGTTTCATCGCCCAAGATAATACCCCCTTTCTCCGCTAGGTGGTGAAAGGAGCGTAGCGAAATTTGCGTGGTTAGACGGAAGAGCGGGGCTGATGGCCCGAGTCTCGCCACGTAAAAAATAAGGCACTAACTAACTATGCGGTTTGCTCTTTTTAATATAGTAACAAAATTTTTAAAAGAAAAACTCAGATTAAAGACGAACATTTTGCTTACAACTTCACGCGAAACTCGACATTCGTCATCATTTGATGCACGATGATTATGAATGAGTGAACTATTACTGAAAAACAAACATTTAGAGGGAGGCGGATGTTAAGACATATGCAAGAAAAGCCGCGTATATCCTCTTCACATATTAAGCACATGCGCGTAATCGTGCAGGGATTGGAAGCCAATTCTAGAGATGAAAGGCTAACAGTGAGATGAATGAGCCACGTCCCCTTATCATGAGACCATCAATCTATAAAAAATACGCATTTCTCTGCACCTTACACGCACATGTACCACAAACATGCTCAGCAAATTGTGTGCGTTTCCATTCACATTGAAGATTAGAAGCCACCAGATTAGAATAACAAGGATGCTGCAAAGTTCTGAATTACATAATAGATCAATTTAGATGACAAAGTGAAAGTCAATACAACAATGCATTAGGTAAATATCAAAGAAATCTCATTTCAAACTTCTTTGTTTCCCATAAATTTACAAAGATAAGAATCACGCGAAAAGATTAAGGGCTCGAAATCTATATCTTAAGCCAAGCGTACACATAACAATATTGCGTTAAAAAACTGAATGAAAACACAGCTAATATGTTTTCGTAGCTTCTCTTTGAGTTGCTTTTAAAAGTTCTTTTAAGTTCTGAACTTTTCCGAGGAGAAAATTGACCACTGAATCAATATAATGGGTCAAATTTGATTATGGAGTGCTTGTATATAATAAAACAAGAACTGTTCAAATGTAAAAATGGTGATGTTGGGTGTGCGGGAAATGGGGCCCTGAAGAAGAAAAACTTTGCTCTTTTGAAACCGTATACGTAAATGCTCTTCCTGGCCGCATGTCGTCAGCTTTGTCGTAAGCAGAGACGCACTCAGGAAGAGAATATTCTCGAGTTAGAGAGGTAGTCGAGCTGATGAAGTTTATTGGCGTGATAGGATAGCTACAACCCTCAGGTACCACAAAGTGATTTGTTCAAATGAATTACACAAGTGATAATACAATGTTTAATTTAGAAGAGATAATACAGTGGCCGAGTGATGAACTCTGTGCTGGCGAGCTGTCTAATTCTGCTCGGCAGTCGTACCCTTTAGATTATATAGTTTCAAGTACCTGTTTACAATATTCTCGGAGTTTCCAGAAAGTTGTTACAAAATAATACTATGCAATACGCTCTCGGAGGCTTGCGTGAATAACAGATTGATCTATTGATATTATGACTCAATTCGGTTGGGAATAATATTAAAATTTAGATGTTGGGTCATGTGTTTTGGAATTGTTTTACATAAAAAACGGTTAAAAACTGTGTGTGACGTGCTATAGGGAAAAGAGAATTCTGTGCACGTATTTAAAATTCTGTAATCCCTACCCTAAGCCATATACTACTTAAATTTTAAATACAAAAAATGAGCATTTTTTGCAAGAATTGTTAACAAAATATTCGTCCCGATGTAATGAAACCTATTTTTAAGGATAAATCATCAATAAATTTGTGCTATTATCCCTCATCATGTTCTTCGTGAAGGAATAATACTTCCTGCCACGACAACATTCAGAACGATAATTTGAATAACTATATTTCCCACTGAATTCTAGAAGACGTGCACAGTGGGTTGAGAATTAGTATTTGGAGGTAGGATACGTGAATAGCATATAGAGAAGGAAAACTTGTAGAGGATATAATTTGGGAGTTATCAATCAACTGGTGAGTGCGGATGGGACATGAGAAGTGCCGTCCAGAGGTCGTGGTAGGCAGAGCGTCTGGGCCTCATCGGGTTGGTTACATAACTCTCATAATATCAGACTTGAAAAATTGTAAATCAAAGTAATCAAATATTTGACTCACAAAACCCAAACTTCAGTCAAAATCAAAACTTATTTATTGTTTTTGTATTGTTTTACAACTTTCTGGGTATCAAACCCAACCTCTCACATGGCCGAAGGCTGCAGAGTTCGCGCATTTCAAATTAGTAGAGATTGTTTTGGATTTTTTCCCGAGTTCCTGCGTTGCTAACTAAAGCATAGACATGAATCTTTCGAATAATTCGGCTACACAGTTTTCTTTCAATTTCTCTCGGCATTGAACATTAATAATGTTGGTATCAGGGTATCTGCGTATCTGGGTATGTAACAACAATATTTGTGGGAATTCTGATTGGATGTTGTTGACGTTCTTATAAGAAGAAATAAAAGAAGTCATCTTCGTCAACATATCAGCTTTATTAAGATAGCCGGCACAGTCGCTCGACTTTTGCCGACAGCAGCGAGACTGACGATGACGGCAAAGCCGTCGAAAGCCGGCTATCTTAATAAAGCTGATATGTTGACGAAGATGACTTCTTTTATTTCTTCTTCTAACAACAATATTGTCTATTATTTGTATTGCTACACGCATTGGAAATTTGTAGATGATGGAATGAAGGCAGGAAGAATGGCATGGTCTTGAGAAAATCTTCGCCAATTCCATTTTCTCCTCTACACATAAGCTGAGATACGAGCTAGGGGCCAAGACATACAAGACTGACAGGCCATGCACTGAACCACGCTAACTCTATATCAAAACCTCCAAAAAAAAAGTTCTCTGCAGCTTCCGCACACGTACACTTTGGAAGCGCTCTGCACGTTCATCCAGTGGAAAGAGTACGAGGGAGGGGGCGCGTCGATACATGATTTATGGCCATGGCTTATTTATTCCTCTTTCTCCGATGCACATCGCTCCCCCCCCATGCCGGCGCTGCAATGTTTGTCTTCGCAAGAGCCACATCCCCTCCGCCCACAATTCCATGCGCGGAGCGGACAGAGCGGCAGGCGAGCCGTGTTTTATTGGAGCGAGCGTCCGCTGTATCGTAAATGAACGCGCGCGTGTATTCTCGGCCGAGCAGATGCGCTGCGGGTAGGCACGGCGGGTGGGCCTCGGCGGATTGGCGGCGGAGCGGAGGCGGTGGCGGCGGCGAAGGCGGAGGTGGTGGCAGCGGCGGCGAGAGTGGCAGCTGGCAATGGATACGCAGAGCACGAGAACGTACGATCAATTATTACAGTTACTGGAAGAAATAACTCGCATTGCCCGAGTATTTATTTATCACAGTCGTCTATTATAACGTACGTAATTGTATACGTTAAGATAGGAAATGAAATATCAAACAGAATAATAATAATAATAATAATAATAATAATAATAATAATAATAATCACAACAACAACAACTCAGAGTCGGATTTTTAGGTTATGCACCTACAGACAAAGCACATTGGGAGCTTTCATTTTTTTAGTTCTAAAATGTTACATAACCCAACAGAAAGCATTCCAAAAGTATGCTGTGCACCTAATTTGCACCTAAATCACCCCACTGCACCTAAATGAACCATCTGCTCCTATTTTTCCCCAATATCCCCATCTTTGACGCAAAAAACACTCATTTAGAAAGCACACATTACATTAAATATATTGTTTATAATTAAATCAAATAATTTGCCAATTGTGCACTTTGTTACACTTTACTTTAAAATATCCTGCCTCTATTTTTCCCATCAGAAGAGAAGCGAAGGAGACCCTTTGTCGTTCATTACCGGTTATCGCGCCAGAGCTGTCTTTTTGACTGGAAACCTTGCCTATGTCAAAGGTGCTTTAAAAACACCGTTATTTATTTATTTATTTATTTATTTATTTATTTATTTACGTCAAAAAAACAGTTAAAAACTGCGTATGACGTGCTATGGGGAAAAGTGAATTGTGTGCACATTTTCAAAATTCTGTGATCCCTACACCAAGTCATATACTACTTAAATTTTGAATTTTCAAAGAGAGAAAAAAACGCCCATGTAATAAAATCTATTTTCAAGGATACATAAGCAATAAAATTTTGAATTTTGAAAGGAGAAAAAAAAAAACCCCATGTAATAAAATCTATTTTCAAGGATAAATAGTTCTATGTATTTAGAATGTTGTTTCGCCTAACTTTGCGCACTTCAGATTGCAAATCTGATGTTTTCTCAACCGAAGCGTTAAGTAAGAGCTTGATTGCATTTACCCCATCATTAACTCAGGGACATCTTTCAAGCAAATCCTATAGTCCATTGCACTGCATACAGTTGTTGCATTGTGTTTCATAGCGTAGAAAAAGTAGCACGTGAAGAATAAAACGTCACTAACGAATTCATATTGTTGATGAAGAACGTACTTACTAAATGTCCTCTAAATGATTTTGTATACAATAAAGCACTGTCAATCTCTGTTTACCATCTCGTAACTCGCTGAGGAACGTGAAGAAAACATGGTGTTTTATGCTGAAAACGTTTGAAAAAATGAAATTCGTTAGTAACATTGGCGAAGATCGATCTGTTGCATCGGAATAGGTGAAAAAACTTTTGCGCAGTATAATTTTGGAAAGAGAACACTTGTGGGTCCACTCCTTCAAAGCCCTTGGGGCATTTACTAGAGGAGGGGCATCTGCTGGCCGCTGAACAGTGCGAATATTCACAGAAGCAAAGAAGAGTTTAGAAGGATTTGCTCTTCGGAAATTGGAACAAAACAGAGAATAGTAATGGTGTGAACCTGATAACAAAGAACATTGATGATTTGAATCCGTTTAAAAAATGATCTGTGATTGTATGAATCTTAACTATTTTCCCTCAACGTTTCATGTGCATTTGTCATGTTATAGTATAAAACCATGTAGTATACTTGTACTTAAATATGCACTATTTTTTTGCACCTAATATTAAATGCGCCTACTTTTAATATTTTTGGCACCTTATTATGTTTCCACCTTAAAGCCCGGGCTCCAGTAATAACCAAAAGTTTAAGACTGAATGTTGCTTAGCATTAAAATTTTTAAACATTATTTAAGAGAATCATTGAACAAGCGGAAAAATAAATGTAAGAATATGGAAATGAAAACAAATGATCACATCTATTTGTATATAGTTTGTGGACGATCAAGTGATATTTTCAGACGATGAAGAGGACACGTACTGTATGCTAAGAAAATAAAATGAAGAATACGTTAAATGGGGCAATCAGCTGATTGATTTGAAAAATACGGAATATTTGGTAGGTCGGTAAGAGACCTACGCTATCCGAGGACGCAGTTGAATGAAAAAATAGGAAGCCATATTTGAGATAATTTGGAAAATGATGAGACGTCACGTAAAAAAAATCCAAGTATTCATTCCAAATTCACAGGGCCACGAGTTCATTCCGATGGATGAGAGAATATAAATATTCGAGAAAAAAGTCTCAAGCGTTCAGGCGCTGCACAACGTTAGTTACCACACATAGGAACAAGATTTATCTATTTTTCTTTACCAGGTCCGTCCGTCTTTATGTCGAAAAATCTCTGACTAATTGCCTACACTTACAGTAATTTCTCTTTACTACTTACGTGGTAAGACGAGAAAGTACAAACAGCTCTGGTAATTAGTGTATTTTATGATTAGTGATCTGTGATGCTGTAATAAATTAAGTTGTACATTGACAACACATTTTCCGACGTATGTAATGGAAAATGTCAAATAATACTACATAAATATGGGTAGCTTTCAGTTCGAAAACACATTCAGGCTGATTATAAAGTTTTAATTTTATTCGTATAATAAGTCAAGTAATAGTTCAAGAGTATAATAGAAAGTGATAAGAATGAGTCTTACGTCGTAATATACAATTTGATGGCTTCGTTAGTAATGCATCATGTCTACAAAGCAACTTTTACGACCTTATTTTGCATACAATAATGTGGCAGTCCTAGACGTTTCGTAAAGTCCTACTAAATTTTGTTATTATTCCGTTCTCTATAACTCGTGGAACTGAGTACGTCTATCAAAACTGAATTACCTCACTTTATTGCAAGTACACACAGCTACGATAAAAAAAAATCAACAGCTGACATTGTGAACTTCACAAAGAGAACACACTGAATACACACACACCGAATGGAGTTTCATTTTAGAAAAACTAAAATATTATGTTTCCGCAAAGTAAACGTTCGGCGAGATTGATCGGGGAAAGTTTGATTGAAAATCGTCCGAACGTTTTAGGCAGAAGTGTTGGCCATTACGATTTGGCGTAACGTAATTTTTCAGTATCAAGGACCCACAATATATTGATTCTGACCACACAACGTGCTGAAGGAAGTAATTTACAACATCTAGGAACAAGAATTAGGAACAAGAACTAGAACTTATCCACCTTTTTTTATCAGGGCAGCACAATACGATTTTTTCGGACAAACAATCATAACATCCGCTGAAGGACAACAATACTAGCTCTTTACTACGTAAGAATGTAGTGAGAAAGAATGTTCAACCAGCACCACTTCTTAATTGACACTGAAAATGCGCAACGGTCGAGACTCGAAACTAGATTCTTCTTATCTCTGAGACATCAGCGATGGGTTCGCAAATTCATCTGCTAACGCTTGCATTATATACTTTTAGAGCGTTTGGGAATCGAAAAAATAAAAGACATTTGAAACTACTCACAAATAGACTAATAGGTAACACAAATTTAGCAGAAAGCAAAAATATAATAATAACAACATTAATAATAATAATAATAATAATAATAATAATAATAATAATAATAATAATAATAAAGTAAATTAAATACGTTCTATTACAAATTTTATATTTCCAGTTGCTTTGAATGCTCGTAGAAGTAAAGCAAATAAAGAAAGGCACTACATGAAAAATGTAGTTATCATATATTTAAAAATATTCTTATCAAATGACTACACGTGAACACATGATATAAAATAAACACAAATGTTTGAAGAATACTTCAAAATGAATGATTAACGCCAAAATGATGCACTACCCGTACATCAAAACGTATTAAAAAACTCTTTTCATTTTACATCTACTTCACTTCAGGTACACGAAGGGGGCTCTGCGGCCCCTGATGTAAGTGTAATATTCACCTTAAGGGCATGCAGTTCATTGAAGACATGCAAGTTGCGCGGATGGAGCGCGTTTTTGAGGGCTTGAACGCAGACCCAACCTGTCACGAGCTGACGACGCCCACCGCCGGAGCGGCGCGCTCTCCGGGGAAATCTCGCGAACAAACGCCAATCAATCCGCGCCCGCAGAGAACGCGACTGACAAACGCGGAGGCCAGCCGCGACGCAGCGCTGGCCCGCCACATTGGGCTCCGGGAAAGATTTATTGGATCCGATGGGTTTCCTTATTTCAGAGTTAACGGTGCGTTATTTCAGTTATTTCATTAACTCTTATATTACTCGCGTCTCGTTGTCACCGACAAAGAGCAAGTCTCAGCCAAAAGATATAGATCACGATTCATATTCTGGCGAATAAGAAAGTCATACTTGTTTACTATATACAGATTCTTCTTCTTTCTTTCTAGTTTTTTTTCCAGCCGACTGTCGGTTACCCTTTACGTCCCGATGGGACGCATATTCGACCATACACTAGACACCAATACACTTGCGAGCTCCTCTGATCTGGGGTCAGCAGAACCCGAGGCCCTCCGCGACAACACATACATACAAAGACAAGGGACAAACAACCAGGCCCAAGGCAGGACTCGAACCCGCGACCCTTCGGACCGAAGCGCTGAGTCGGTACTTGCTCTTAGCCACCTCGCTCTTAGCCACCTTGCCACCTTGCTCTTAGCCAACTCGGCCATCCAGGTCGGCTACTATATACAGATTGAAAATTTTAATTGTTTTAACTTGGCATTCGTAAACATCAAGAGAAATAACCAACACAGACTATTACGCAGAATTATTTTATTTCGGGATTGCTTTTATTTCTCATTCTCTGACTCCAGCAATGTTCTAGCAACTAATATTCGTCACGCTTGTACTTTCTTGGAATACATTTTTCCTTAAAATGTGGATTATCTTTATTACATACAATCTGATTAGTTTGGGTCTTAGTTTTTGCTTTTTCGCTTTTTCATTTTATTCAACTTTAATACTAACTTCTGAAACTCTCCATTCCGATCTCATGACGACACAATTTTGTTTTTCACCCATCACATTGTATTTACATTTCATTTTTTACAAATTATTCTACATCGATACAAAGACAAGGCTCTCAACGCTTGGAAATATCAATATCTGGATAGGCACGACTAATAAATTAATTATAAAAAGGCATTTGTCTGTAAAACTTAATTTTTGCACTCAGGTAAATTCGCTGACGCGTACTGTTTCTCGTCGAGCGCGCATTCTTTCCCCCTTTTGTTCCCATCGTCGCCTCGAAGTCCCCAGAAGTCACGACCCAGCGGCACAAGTGGCTTTTCCCGAATGGTAAGCAAATATTCCGCGAAGGCGCATAATGGGAGGGCAAAGTAAATGAATCCGCATCCGGGCGCAGACAATGGCTTCGGCGCCTCGGCGGCTTAAATAACGAGGCCCGGGGCCCCGGATCGCCCTGCGCGTGAGGCTCCGCCCGCGGGCGCTGGGGGCGGTCGGGCGCCTTTAAGGCGCCGGGGGCGCCGTATCGCCCTTTAAGACGCGCAGGGCGTGGGCGCGGCGTGTGGGGCGGGCAGAAGAATGCGAGGGCGGGTGCGGGGCGAGACGGGGTGCCAAGGGCGGGGGGCGTTTGGGAGAAAGGGGGAAAGGGGGGCGGGGGGACGGCGGCGAAGACGGCGGCGGGGACGGCGGCGGGGACGGCGGCGGGGACGGCGGCGGGGACGGCGGCGGGGACGGCGGGGGGGGGGACGGGGGGGGGGGCGGGAGAGCCTGGGGGAGGTGGGGCTGGTGCTGTGCAGGGGGGGGGCAGGCAGCGATCGGTGCCAGGGCAACGGGAGGGGAAACACACACAGCCGGAGCAACGACGTATGGCGCTATTGTGTGATTAAAGATTCCGGCTAAGGAAATTAGTCTCGTAGGTGTAGTGCATGTTTCATCGCGAGAGGTAGCGGTGACCTCCCCCGCAGATGAATTCCGGGGCCGACCTCGGCTTGCATTGTTTTCCTCTACCATGAACCTCATACTATCACGACACCGCCCATGCTCTAAGCCCCTGACTCTTGTGGTAATGTACTGCATGTGTTTGTGTGTAAGTGAGGGGTAAATATAAAAGAAGGAGAAGAAAGAAAAGATGGCGCGCGGTCTATGGCCCATTTGTGAGGGTACTCCTCCAGCATTCGCCTGGTGTTGATCGGAGAATCCACGGTCCAGAATCCACCGATCAGAGTAGCCGGTCACTAGAATTCTCCAGACTGTGGCCGAAACGCATCGCAGAATGCTCTCATATTTCTTTCGATCTCAGTCAAGGACGAAAATGACGTTAAAAGTGAGGCGGCAAGAAGGTGGAGGGAAATCTTCGGGTGAGTAGGGAATAGTTGATGAGAGCTAGGAAAAGGAAGTCAAAGGGGCGTGGGAGAGATCGTGGGCAAGATGCGGCAAAAGCTTGACGGAGGAAGTGACGGCGAAGTGACGAAGAACGAAAGAGAGAATAGTAAATAGAAATAAAACGAGAGCAAAGTCAAAGAAGGGAAGGAGGAGGACGAAGAAGGCGAAGCAGAAGAGGAGGGCGACGGCTTAGGCAGGAAAGGAGCAAGACAATGACAACCAAGGCAAGAGCGCTGCTGTTGTCGAGGCCAGCCGAGGTAATGCCGAAGGTTGAATTAGATTGAAGGGTATTTCGAATTCGAAGTCGTGACCATGGGTTAGGCGGCGAGAAGGCCTAACCCCGAGGCGCTATGTCGTTGGGAGAGCGCACTGCGGACACACCCACAACAATGAGCATCGCCCACCGCAATGTGGGCAAACAGCCGGTGGCCAATGGCCTTGACTCCTTCAAGACTCTGCGGTTTCAGTGTCGATGATGGCAGATTTTTCACACTTGCTGCAATGCTGGGTCGAATTGAATCTGTGCCTAGAAGGGGCGATTCTAGAGAGCAGCTGCTCTGAGAGATGTTTTGTTTGTCCGAAAATTCCATGCAATCACCCGAGCATTGCATTCAAATGCCGGATAATTCCAAGCAAAAGCCGGAGCATTTCCAAATGTATTTTTCCACCACCTCCAAAATGAGGATATCAGAAGCTTCTTCTCCCATGTGTGAAGGCACATTTTGGCCAACTCTATATATGTGCATGATAGTTCATTAGACATATCTACTCTGTGTAAATATAGTTTATCGTACCTCATTCGGTGAAACGATTTCGAAACGTGAAACAAGTAGAACCAAGACGTTTGCACCCGCCCCGTTGTCATTGGTGTTTCCATTGCTGGTGCTGCTGGTCGCTTGCTGGGGCGCTTGCTGCTGGCCTGGCAGGGACAGCGGACAGCGAGTGGAGGCACCAACCCGGTGTCAGTCCTGCGGCCGTGCGCCCTCCGCTCAAAGCGAGCGCCGGGACCAGCACAACCCCCCCCCCCCCCCCCCCCCCCCCCCCCTACTCCCCACCCATCCATCCATTGCTGCGGGCGCAGTGCGCGGAGTTATATATGTGTGCATGTACACACATCTTTGAATGCTGCCTGGAGGAGAATTCTAGGCGCCCGCGCCACTCCCACCGTCAATACAAGGCGAACAGTGAGTAATATCCTAACAAATGAGCCCCGGATTGCAAAAGATTTCGGACAATGCAATTTAATAAATAATTGCAGTGAATAGTGGTCAAATCATGTATGAAAATAATACATGTCTTATCACACAATAGAAGTTTTTTTTCTTGGAATATTTACCCAAAAAGATAGCCATCAGGATATCATCTTATAGAGTACGATAATTTATCTGAATACACGATATAATATGTATGATGGACTCTGAATGGAGTTGTATGTACCGACATGGAAATCGGGCAGGAGGGGCGCCATCTGTCTAAATATAATTCCCTCTACGCTTAGAGAACTAATGGGCATAATTTGAATTTTTCAGATTCACTAAATACTCACTCTGTCATTTGACCATGAGTCGCGTTCATGGGTCTGAGTACCCTCAAAAACTCAGGGTTCTCGTAAGAAGACTTTCAGATTTCCCAAACAATAAACGCGGAAATCGTTTAGCTTGAACATTAATGATTTGACATTTTCATAGTTTCCACAGTTTGCAACGTTCCATTCGCTGCACCTCATAGTACCTCAATTGATGTTAGAGGCTCAACATTTAATACAGGATTGCGATACTGTTGCATCAATTTTTTTTAAAAAATATTATAAATATGAGGTCAGTATTATCTTGTAGATGATCGATTTACCTTGCTTGTAGGTAAAATATTTTCTATACGTTTTTAGCGAGCAGACTTTTGTCCGTCTGTAAATCCAATTCCGCACACTGTCTGCCTCCTCGCTTGCACTGGCCGAGGGACGTGGCCTTTCGTATGCGCCAGCGCGAAGGCTTTTTCTGCAGAGCAAAGAAACTTCCGTGTTTAGGGCATCCACTGCTCGCAACGGACGCTTTTTTTTACCGTACGGCTTTTTTGCGGGGAGGCTGCCAGAAGTACTGGATCCACAGCTGTATTACTTGCGGCCACGCCTAAGCAGTGGTTTTTAATTCGCGAGACGATTATGGTAATGAAACGGTGCGAAAATAACGGATTATGAAAACTGAAAGCTGAGGTGACAACTTTGAAATGTTCAACAACAATAGTTTATATTGTAAATATATTGAAGAAATGTTTTAATTTTAAAATTCATAGCCATTTATGTAGATAGTTCAACGATCTATTTTCATGCCATTCATTCTGCATGCACATATGTAAGGAAGAATTTGTGTCGTCAAGTGGAAAACGAGACAATCCTCTGCATGTAACAGATAAAAGCTGGGTACGAAATTTATATACGTCGTTTTTAGCATGCCGATTCGCACATGCACGCAACGAGACAGATTTGTTCGCACAACACAGTTACTTCTATTCTTACAGCCGAATCCACTCCAAGCAATGCTCGATGAACTCTGTACGCTGAGTTGGTCACCTTAATTAAACACCTAAGAAAGATTGAAACCATATTATCAAATGGTTTAACTTCTGGTAACAAACGCTAAATTTTCCAAAGTCATTGTCACTTTAACACGAAATTCTTCAAGAACAGAACTGAATGCACACCACTTGCTTCTGTGTGATTAGGCACAGAAGAACTATCTTTCACCTACAAATGAATATTCCGTATTTAAAGACAAATTCATTGAAGGTCAAGAGCGAAGGAACCTGATTAATGAGGCGGACAGATTTATCCGTCTATTTAAACAAATTTATATATTTATAAAATGACTTAGAGCTAATAAAATTCACTTACAATTTAGAAGTGAGTTTACCAAAGATTTAATTTCAGAGATGGTTCTTTTTAACCTTTCCTCATGTACTTAGGTGAGATCATCGTTTCCAGAATTCAGGAAAGTCAGTTTTATCATTAATTCCACTGCATATCAAGGACGATGAAACCGGTACGCTGATCCGAGCACTTAAATTGATCACTAAATTCGATTTAGTTTATCAATATCTGTGTTTGAATACATGCTTTTCGAAGGTTAATTCAAATAGCTATTACATTTACTGCCAATTTAGTAAGGTAATGCACGTGAATAAACTATGTGTCCTGCTCAATATCTTCTTTCTATATGCGCGAAGGAGAAATTTTTTTTTCCAATAAGAGAAGTCGTGATATGGAGTCCATCCATTCCTTGTAACATAAAACGAATGATTTCTGACGGTCGTTTTAATTTGGTCACTTCTTTAAGTTATTGGCTTCTACGGCTGACACCATCCTTTGACTGGCGCCCCGCACTTCTCCGCCCTCGATTCATTGATTAATTAATGGGTGATTCCGGTCGCGTCAACTATTGAGGTAATTCGTCCCGTAAGTGTAGTGCAGTTTTTCATCGGGATGTGGCGGTGATATTTTCTCACTGGATGGCGAGATCCGGCGCCGACCTATCGTCGACTTGCCGTATTTTTCCCTAACTAGGTATCTCCCATCAGCGGGGCACCGCCCCAGCCGGGCAAACTGTAAGTCCTCGACCGATCTCCCGGCATGTGTGGTAGTGTAGTGCATGTTAGTGTAAGTGTATGTGAAACGGGTGATGATAGGACAAGAAAGAGGAAGGAAAGATCGCGCGCGGTCCGTGGCCCGTTTGCTAGGGTATTACCCCGGCATTCGCCTGGTGTTGATCGGAGAATCCACGGAAAACTACCGATCAGAGCAGCCGGCCGCTAGAATTCTCCTCCAGACAGCGACTGAATCCGACCTAGGTGAAAAGCTAGTCTCGAAAATCCTGCCGCTGTCAAGACACGAATGTGGAACCTCCCGGTCAGACATTCATCATGACATCAGTTGATGCACTGAGCCACTGCTCCCAGTCTCTCCCTCGAGGTCTGAAGACATTTATTTCTGTATTCTTTTATATTTTCAATAACACTGCGAACCCAGAGTCTATCTCTGATCACTTCATTTGTGTTGTGATCTAATTTGGAGGTTGCGGTATTTCCTCTCAGAAAACGCATTTCGGCACTGTATTCTTCTTCTGTCTTTTGCAGTCGTAGTTCTTATTTCGCTCCCGTACAACACTGCTGGTATTACTATGGTTTTATAAAATCTCCTGTAAGTTGTGTTACAAAACATGTTTATGAAATGTTTTATTACGTATAAAAGTTTCCTCCATTTCAGTGTTTGGTTTTGTAACTAATGAAATTGAAGCCTAATAATTGATAATATTTTGAAAGCAATAAAAGGTTTCCGATATTCAAAATCAGGCCGACCACAATGAGGAATTCATGACAAAACGCGACCCACAAAATGAGTTTTTCGGTCAAAAAATTATCGCAGCACAAGATAACTTCCTCTTTCTACAGAGTAGATACACGAAGATAAAATTAATAAATTGAAATAAATTAAAATCAGGCACCACCACTAGTGTTACGAATAGGTAATTTTACCACTGCTGTCTCCACAGCTTTCTCCGCTTCCTACTCAAATACGAGTAAGAGCAAACAATTCTTCGACGTCTCCTGCATTCTCGGTCTTCACTGATAGTCATCTGTTCCTCGCCCACGCGATTCCGGGCATTTGGCGCTTCCCGCTCTCGCCGTCGGCCCTTGACATTCGCGTTATCTCCCCGGTCCGGACGCTTCCACCGACGTTCAATTCCAGATTGATCTGTGTGGATGGAGGATGAAGGGCAACGCGAGTAAGAGGCAGTTTTCCCACTATTCCTCCCTCATATCTCATTCTATCTCTATCTGTCTCATCTACTCATTAACTCATTTAACATTCCAAATGTTCCTCGGACAGACGTGATGATTAAAGGTAAAAGTTCGAAAGCACGGTCTCCTCTTCCGCTCTTGCCTGCTAGATTATGCAGGCTCGATCTATCTGCAGTGCTTTTCCTGTCAGTTTCGCCGTTATCAATGCCATTGTCTGCAGAGTCCACATCGTCTGTGACCTGGTCGTCGTCAAAGTCTGCGCTCCCGCGTTCGCCAACCCCGGTTCATAGCCGCCGCCGGCAGCGGGCGGGCAGGCTGGTGGGCGGGTGGGCGGGTAGGCGACTGGGCGAATGGACGACTGGGCGGGTGGTTGCTTGTGTTGGCGGGAGGTTGGGTGGGTGGGTGGGTGGTGGGCGGGCGGGCGGTGGGGAGGTGGAGGTGCCCGCCCATAGAGAGTTTCGACGACGGAGCGGTCGAGTTACGAGGGGGTGTATTGATTCCGAGCGCATCAACTACTGAAGACATTCGTCCCGAAAGTGTAGTACATTCCACATCTGTGTAGGTGGTGGTGTCTCTCCGCCAGCGGAGCACCGCTCCATCCAAACTCTAAGCTCCCGACTGACCTCACGTCATGTACGTCAGTGCGGGGCACATATGTAAGCGTATATGTGTAAGCGGAGAGAGACCATCACCTACAAGGATGAGGAAGGAATGAACGTGCTCAGTCTTGAAGTATTGAAAGGTTCTGCTCTGGCACTCTCCCTATGGCGGGCGGGCGAGGGACTGAGGCGAGCAAGTTGGAGCGGACGGAAATGGACGGGAGGACGAAGTGTGCGGGAGAGAGAAAGAGAGCTGAGACAAGCAAGCGAGCAAGAGGAGACGAGCGTATTCGCGAGCGAGCCTATGGCGGCCCGTTGAGTTGGCTGGTAGGGAGTCGGGCGAGCGGGGCGAGCGGGGCGAGCGGGGCGAGCGGGGCGAGCGGGGGCGAGCGGGGGCGAGCGGGGCGAGCGGGGCGAGCGGGGGCGAGCGGGGCGAGCGGGGCGAGCGGGGCGAGCGGGGGCGAGCGGCGGGGGCGAGCGGGGCGAGCGGGGCGAGCGGGGCGAGCGGGGGCGAGCGGGGCGAGCGGGGCGAGCGGGGCGAGCGGGGCGAGCGGGGGCGAGCGGGGCGAGCTGGGCGAGCGGGGGCGAGCGGGGGCGAGCGGGGCGAGCGGGGCGAGGGGGCGAGTGGGGCGAGCGGGGCAAGCAGGGCGAGCGGGGCGAGCGGGGCGAGTGGGGGCGAGCGGGGGCGAGCGGGAGCGGCGGGCGAGTCGACGGGCGGGAGGCGCGTGCCACGCGGCGCTAGCTCGATCGATGGTGGCGCGAGAGGTCGCCGAATATCGACCTCGCATCGCCCCGCCCCCGCCCGCCCGCCCGCCCGCCGCTGCGGAGCGGAGCCCAGCGCGACGCCCGCGGAAGCCCGTTGGGCACGCGCTCTGGGGCGGTCACAGCGTTCTTCAATTATCTCGCATTTTCCCCGGCCACTCACATTCAGCTTGGGAAAACATGACTTCGTTCCCGTTCTCCAAACACATTTTTCATCCCAATAGATATGCGCCTTACGTTTGGTACCGATTATCAGGCTCTCAGATCTTTTAAGTTTCCAAAGCAGGTCTTTCTTTGAATTAGTCCAACATTCTTACCAATCTTAGATCTAGTAGGGCCCAAGCTAACAGATACTTAACCATCAAACAATATTGTTATTGCAATAGACAAAATACCTTTCAAATGTATAATTTTCTTTTATGCTCTACCTGGCCCGAAATGGGAGAGAAAAACGCCATGTAATTTTCATTCACGAAGTAATTTTCTCTTGTATAGTCAAGTATTTGGAACTTCTGTGTGTTCTGTACACCCTATCAGAAATGATATATGGGTTATCCAAACACACTCGTACAACATATCCTTCATTTACACTCAGATCCTAGTGGTACTAGCATGATTAGAACCACAAGTACTGTGCTATTTTCCATTGTCTTTATTTCCTACATGATTTAATTGACCAATCCTTTGCTAAAATAATTTTGATTACTCCATAAGGTAAGCTTAGTTATCTATAAGAACTAGGCATCTTTTATTCTAGAATCTTGGGAAGTCTCTCTAATCCTACTTATCACTATCCGCTTTACTTGTCATGTATTCGTTCATTTTATGTGGATTATGTGTAGAGTGCAGTATTCAACTTTCCACATGGCTTGATCTTGTAAAGCGGTTTATGGACGCCCTTATTCCTGCACCAAGCAGACATTTTTAGGTAGCGAAATGTACGAGAAAGGAGGGAGAATTCTTCTTCCTCTATCCCTGTAAGCAATAACTTTTCATGTGCTCTCGAGATTCTCGTACAAGTGTCATTAGTTATTCTTTTTCTTTCCCTCCAGCCATTTTTCTTCTGGAATGTGGGCGACCATAAAAGCATATCCTTTCACATTTTTCGTCCAAAATGCTTTTATTTTGTTCTTCTATTGTGTTATATTTTACGACTCCGAAGTATTATGTTAAACGTTTTCATTTTAGACTTTCAACTATTATGACATTGCTGTGTCTCTTTATTCTCTTTTAATACACTTTTTTGTAATAAAAATTTCGAAATTGTTTCTAACATTTCTTTCATTTCATAATCTATACGGATTTGGTTTCTATACAAGGGCCAACAAACCAGAAAGAATTTGTACTTGCTACATTAACATGACTTCATGAAGTACCAACTACTAGGGTACATTTGCTTAGAATGCGATAATCGTAAGATGAAAACAACCATGCCTTAGAGCGGATTTCCACGAACAACCTTAAATTGGTACTGTCGTCGCTGATGCTTGCCATGTTAAAGTTACCAGTTTTTGTTACCCTAGTCAGGCTACCCTATTTAGGTTACCGTTATTTGTTTTTAATTTGCATTAAATTAATACCCCGCTCGAATAGTGAATTATATTTATGAAGAAGGTAATGTTGGGCTACACTTATGCGTTAACGTCATAAGCCCGATATGGAACATATTACAATCGCACTTGAAGTTCGTAAACTGAAGCGTTAACCAAGGTTAATAACGAATCAAGTCCATCATTTGTGGTAACAGTCGTGATTCGATCAACACTTTTCGTAATACCTCCTTCTTGTAAGACGAAATAATAATATTAAGAAATGCTTTCTCCGTAGTAGGTGAACTCATTTGCCATGTTTAATAAAAACTCATTTGTTTCGACAGTAATAATACTACAATGACGGCCTGTAAAGTCCTTAATAGAGCTCTGTCGTTAACAGCAGTTTATCCTTGCTCTGTGTAAAGTCGATACACCAGAACGACGAACGTATATTCATTTATTTCACTTACTTCACCTTTCCTGCACAGACAAGGATAATATTTCTAAAAGATACTGCCAAAATGGACAGGAAGCAGAACCACTCAACCATCATTTTTGGTTGACAAAAAAACTACCCTAAAGAGACAATGTATGTGTATATATGGATGGATGGATGTGACACGCATATATTAGAAATGTTTGAGCTGAAACTCAAGAAATAACAAACTCTAGTTGTGCCATTCCGGAAATCATTAAGATATTGTAACTTTAGAGGGTACTCTAAAGTTATTGTACTGCATTGTATGAATAGTTACAATGTATGTATAGTGCTATATATGTTATAATGTATGTATGAAGCCTCATAATATATTATATTGTATGTATAGTTATGTAGCCTCATTGTCATTTTCAAAATTCTCTGCAAAATGGCTGTACATTTTTCCTTAATTTATTTTAAAGGGCATTAATTTTTTTTAAAACTTAAAAATTTTTGTATTGAAATATTTTTGGAGTACATATTTTACCTAAATATTAAAGCCAAATAGTTCGTTCAATTAATTTCCAATTCCGATTTTAAATTTTTTAAAAAATGTTTTTTGGATCTTATTAAAAGTTTTCCCGGAGCCAGTGGTTATTAAGTAATAATAATGTGAGAGGAGAAAATGTTACGTTATGGCACACGCTCCCTCTCCGTGTGCGCGGGCGAATAGGCTCTCTCCCCGGAGCCAGTGGCTGTGCGATCGCAGGCAGTCGCGCGGGTAGGGGGCTGCTGCAGCCCCGAATTTCGAGATAATCCCCCACACACGAGGCCACGCGAACACCTCGTAATTAACTTTTGGGCGGTAACAAAGTAATTTGTAATTTCGGCCATACAGCCGGGATCATCAAACATTCATTCAAATCCTCAACACCCGTCGCATCCCTGCTGAAAGGGCGCTGCCCACACGGTCGGTTTATGGGGTAACATCCACCAAGGAGAGCACAAAGCGGGAGAGGCAGAGATAGACAATGGAAACATAAATGTAGAGAGGGCGTAAAAGAGAGTGACGAAGAGGGGGAGTCAGAGAGAGAGAGAGAGACAAAAGGAGAACAAACCTAAAATTTGGGCATAAAGGAGCAGAGAACGAACGAGGGCGAGAGATAAAGATAGGTAGATGAACGAATTCGCTAAAGATGAGTAGATAGGAGAAAATGAACAGGGATACAATGGAAGTGGGAATGAGACTGAGGAAACTTTGAAGAGAGATAGAAAAGGGAGACAGAAAAAGAATGGAGAAGGAAAAAAGGCAACAAAGGAAGACGAAGAGAGGCACAAAACGATGTAAAGGAAAGAGACGCAAGATAAGTGGAGTTGTTGAGAGGCAGAAAGGGGAGACAGGGGTCAAAGGGTGTGTGTGTGTGTGTGAGGGAGAGAGAGAAAGGAGATGCTCAGACATGAAACGACACAAAGAAGAGAAGGAGGCAGGGAGTGATAAGGTCGACGGGAGCACGAGGGAGGGCGGGCGGGCGGCAAAGGGCCGGCGACGCACGCGGCGTGACAAGCAGCAGCCGGAAGGTCCAGCGCGCCCTCTCCGGCGAAGGGCCACTGCTTTATCGCGCTCGCCCTTCCGCCCTCCGCGAGCCCTTGGGAGGCGACGTGGCGCGCAAGGCGCACGAGCTGCCGACGCGGTCGCTGCTCTTATCGCCCACGCCCATCGCCATCGCCCTTCGCCCATCGCCTCGCAAGCGGCCCACGGGAGCAGGTGCCGACACTCGCTTTACGCTCCGAGACTCCACATGGTCTACTTCTGCTGCTACTCAACTCATAGCAGGGAGTAGGCGAACAATACTTGGCTGTTCTCCTTCGTCCGCTTTTATAAATTCAAGTTTGACATTTTTCATTTTTATAACGATTTATCGTCGCGATCCAAATTCTCTTCCATTATTCCCTTCATGTGTTTTTTCTAACTCAATGGTATCCTTTCGTTGGACACTAGGAGACCGCAGTGTGATATTGGTAATCTGGTACCACTGGATGACGCTAATTTCTAGTTATTTGTGTTTTTGAGAAGGAAATTCGCAATCTCATTCAGATTTCATTAATTATTATTCTATGTCCTCCTTCTAACTTTTACAGTTTCTATAAACCTAATTCATTGCTTTTATGGGCAGATAATTATTAAATGATGTACGCCTTATTATATATGACACGTACCATAACTGGTAGCTGGAAGTTTTATATATACGTCGTAGTGCCAGCGTATCTGGAAGGTCGACAGAACGATGGGTGTTGACAAGGGTTTAGCGGAGTAAGAATGTAAAAAATACTCGGAAACATTTTCTATCAACTATAGGCGAAATATGTCTGGAATGAGGAAAATTAAGATATACCAGTTTTCAGCCCCCCCTTCTTTTGTCCTCCATCTTATAAAAAATGTGACTTTTACATTTCATTTCTCTTTTACATATTGTAGGTTTCCAATGATTATTTCTTGCAATTGAAAAAGCAGAAATCGCCGAAAATGGGAGTAATACCAATAGAAAAACGAACGAAAAAACATGGAGCCATTATCGAGAAAATAATTTCTTTAAATTGTATAATTTCTCTCAAAATTATGAGAAAATATTTTTATATATTTTCCAAACATTAAATCTAAGCTTATATGAAGGTCTTTGTAGAGGAGACTTCATCAAGTAAGACATTTTTTCTGGGATATTGTAATTGCAGGACATAAAGAATACAAACGTTTGTAACTTTGAAAAATTCAGACATTTCAATAAAAAAGAGATTTGCGTTATATTTTGCGTCCTGTGAACTACGCAAGATTAAAGTTTAAATGAAAAAATGGAGCAATTTTTGAAAAAAAAATGAAAATGTTGATAAGGCTTCATAAGTACGTTTCTCGAAAAATCGAAATATCCGTTTCAATCTCACATCGCCTCGAGTTCATTTAAATCTATCGAGAAATATCGATTGAGGAGAAAATCGAAATGGTTTAGGCGCTTGCTTTGGCAACACTCAGACCGACGTTTTATAGTCAATCCGTTTTGCGATACAAAGGACCCACGAAACATGGATTCTGAAAACATAACTTGTTAGAGAAAATAATTTACTACATATAAAAGAAATCTATCCACCACGGTTCGGGAATACGAGCTTTTCTTAAAAAAAAATCGCCAATTACCAGCCCACTATTACAATATTTCCTCTTCTAACTGAGCAAGGTTACAGATTAAAACATCAATGAATTGTTAAGCGGCAATATCAAAATATTTTGTTTTCATCATGACTTTCAATCTTAAAGAAGAAGTTTCTTTCAACAGCGGATGCCTGAAAACGTTATTTTGTCACGCTATTACAACTTAATAGGTTTGTACAAAATACGACGCACAAACGGGATACCTTAATATAGCGCTGATATTAATTGGCGCAGAATGTCGCAGCCTCTCCCAGCCTTAACCACCAGCGTGGGCGGAAGTTGGAAACTATCCGGCAACTTCGCACAACTTGCGAGGACCCGCGCACTTCCAGAGAACACGGGCCTCGCGCATCTATACCACAAAGACATGAGTGCTTGAGGGAAGTTGGAACTGTAGACACTTTGACGTAGGGACACTATATAATAAGCGGATATTTTGGCGTTCTCTCTTTAATTAATATGTGGAAAATTGTAGCTGCGCACACGTAGATACGAGCACATAGGATGTGATATTCGGTTTGTGGTATGGATTATTTAGAATGAGATTTGTTTACCAAGCTACTCTACCAGGCAGGTTTTAATTTGTTTTTTCAACAACCTACCTATTCATCCTTAAGAGAGAATGGGATTAGACATGCTGCATTAGCAAGGAATTGTAACGTTTTATTAGAAATTTATTCCTAGCATTAAGAGAAAGCTGTTGATTTGAAATAAGATATGTAGGGAATATTTGTTTAAAATGTTGTGTCTTACTGAAGTGTATTTAAATAAATTTGTTATTTAAGAAATAAAAAATATGCATGTCAAGATCGTCATTAAACTAAATAAGTGTTTAAAGAACAAGTGCAAGTAATTCACGAAAAAATCGCAATCTTATTTTGAAAACACATCTTCACAAATTTCTTCTTGTTATTTCCATTGATGCATAGGTAGTATCATCACATTGTGTTTCATATTCATCACAATTAATTGCGAAGATTGACAATGGATAATTAAATTATTTTACCAATTCTAAGAAATATTTATATTCTTTAAACTGTTGAATGAAGTACTTTTAAGGGGTAGAGACAGCTTACAGAAGTTATATTTTACTACTTTTCCACTTTTTTCTCTATTAAAATCATACTCCGTTGCAGTGAAAATGAACTGACACACAGAAATATATTTATTCTCCAAGAAAAAAAATTGTTTTCAACTTTAATTTATTTTTTAATCAAAATTTAACCAGTTTTTCATGCACTGACTTCTCCCCCAATAACTCAAATAATTTTGAAGGTATTTTCCAATTTCGTCTTTTAATTTGTTGGCAATACTTACAGATACAAAACCTCGCAGTTTCATTTTGATATCTGAATAAATAATATTTTTATGTCAAATATAATTAGAAAAAAAATATTAATTAGATTCATAAGTTTTGCTTATCTTACTACTCTAATAGATGCATGATGTAGCGACATATATTTTAAATCATAGATAAAAAATTATTGCAGATATCGAAATAATTTTTTACCTAAATATTACTGAATAATTAATGCATAGGATAAAAAAATGTTTCGAATGTTTTAAGTTTTTTAAGGTGTATCTTACCCTTTTAATTTGAGATTTACTTGGAGAATAACGTCTTCTTTAAGCGAAGTCAGACTTGCATAATGTTAAAAAACATTATCAGAATTTTCAGAATTGTTTTTTTTTCTTTCACGGAATCCAAATATTAACTGTTGAGAGTATGCAGTGAAATGAAGAAAAAATAAAACCTCTTAGTCAATGCAACGGTTCTTTCTGTTAGCTGCTGAATATTACACAGAAGTAACCAAACAAAGATACATCCTTCAACTCGCTTCTACTTCCCTTTGTATCCACAGCTTGTGCTACAACTGTGAGTAGAGAACCTCAACACCACCAGCACACACACACACACACACGCACAAACACACACATACAAACGCAGCAATCTCGAGGTTACTTCCTGCTTGCATGGGGCGGTTCATTCAAACACACTCAGGCAAAGTACAGACAATCCAAAATAAATGCCGAAGAAAAATACTCAAAACTCTTTGGTCAAAATCAAGCTATCAGTTTTACAGCGAACTTCAAATAGCGAACACATAAAAGCACGTGTTTACAAGTGCAAGATATTTTTCTCAGTGAATATATTACATCCATTTATTAATAGAATTCCTCTTTTGCCACATCTGATATTTGTATTTAAATGACAGATTCCGATAATTCTATTTAATTTTAATTGACCTTCATTAATGCCTTTTTGTCCTCTTGAAATCTTATTGATTGTGCTGCGATCGTTGATGCAGTTGCAAAAGTCCAAATGACACCAGCTGCTTTATTTCAGTGCATGGACTGTACTGTCCTAGGTTCTTGTCCTCACGGTGCGTGCATTTAACACCAGCTAATTAATTAGAATGAGACTTCAAAAGACAAGCTGCACTGATTGTTGATTGATAGTTGGTGATTGCGGGCGTCAACTACTACATTCATTTGTCCGTAAGTACAATGCATGTTCTTTCCTCATGAGGTGGCTGTGTTCTTTCCGCCACTGGATGGCGAGATCCGGTGCCGACCATCCGTCGGTAGTGAAACAAAAAAAAATGTCGTAATAATATTGTAGCTTGATCCAAAAACTAAGAAAGTTACTCAGGGCAGGACAAAATTCTTTTACAAAAATTCCTAATATCTGTTTAGAGTAAATTATCTCTTTTCAAATTCCAATAATCGTTTATTATATAATGGTTTCATTAGCTCATCAGTTTATTATTTTAAGAGAAGTGTATGATTTATTTGTAGATTTTACTAGTTTGCACATATCTCCCATTTTTTCATGAATCCGCTTCTAATATTATTATTTTCAGCAAAAATATGTCTCTTCGATTAAATTTTTAAACTCATTAAATACTAAATTCGATATCTGTTCGTAAAGGGATTAACAATTATTCTATTGTTTCGTAAAGGCTAATTTCCGAGCGAATACATGTGCAGCTGAATTTCAAATTCAAGGTCATTTCGGCTAGTTGTACAAAGTTACATTATATTTAACTGGAATTATTGAGTTATCTTCTAAAATATTTTGCGGTAGTATCAGTTTTTCACCTAAAATTAATGTCTTTCGAGCAAATTATGGTGTGTACAAACAAGACTGTTACCAACCGTACGTCCGGTCGCAAATTCTGTGCTGTTTGTGGCCGTTTGATCTCGGTTCTCTCGCAAGTTGGGTTGCTCTGGTGAAATCTGAACGGCCATTGTATGCAATTTTTTAATGAAAATAACAATATTCTGTTTTATAATTAAACCAACTCGAAATTAGCGTTAAAGATAGATTTTTATAATTATTTACATTTTATTAAACTCTTTATAAAACAATTTTACAGATAACGCCACCGTATGTAAAAGACATGAGACGCATACAGATGGTAATATCTCAATTTTTGCCTGCATTTACTGACTGCGCTGGCTCAGGGCACCATTTTATGTCATTACAGTGCCTCTGACCGGGAAGTTCTAGAGTACGAGTTTCGAAGTGGCTGTCTGCAGGATAGTTCTAGCGGCCGGTTGTTCTGATCGGTATTGATTGATTGATTGATTTTTTCGTGTTTCCGGGCACATCAACTGCTTTGGTCATTAGTCCCGTTTGTGTAGTGCATGTTTTTCTCCAGAGATGGTGATCTTCCCCTGCTGGATGGCGAGATCCAGCGGCGACCTACCGTCGGCTAGTGGCGTTTCCCCCTCACCAGGACTCTCCCACCAGCGGGGTACCGCCCCAGACGGGACAGGCTCTAAGCTCCCGACCGGTCTCCCGGAATATGTGGTAGTGTAGTGTATGTTAGTGTAAGTGTGTGTGAAAGGGGAAAGGATAGGACAAGGAAGAGGAAGGACAGATCGCGCGCGGTCCGTGGCCCGTTTGGTAGGGTACTGCTTCGGCATTCGCCTGGTGTTGATCGGAGAAACCACGGAAAACTACCGATCAGAGCAGCCGGCCGCTAGAATTCTCTTCCAGACCTAGCTGAAAAGCTAGTGTCGAAAATCCTGCCGCCGTGGGGAGTGGGAACCTAGGACCTCCCGGTCAGAGGCGCTGCAGTGACATCAGTTGATGCACTGAGCTACCGCTCCCGGTTTCCGATTGGTAGTTCTGCGCGGTTTCTCCGACCAACATCAGATAAATGCCGGAGCAGTACCCTAACAAACGAGCCACCGACCGCACTCGATCTTTCCTTTTTCTTTCTTTTCCTATCCTCTCCTCTTACTAACACTTACATGCACTACACTACCACATACGTCGAAAGACCAGTCAGGAGCTTAGAACTTGTCGCGGTTGGGGCGCTGTCTCTCTCGTGGAAAACATGATTAGTGAAAAATCCAAACTGTGGGTCGGCAACGGATCTCGAAATCAGATTGCCCTACCTCCCGCGAGAAAAAAAATTCGGAACTAATGACCATAGCAGTTGACGCGTCCGGTTTCACTAATCAATCAATCGCATTCGGCTTGGATCTCTCTTAATTAATCTCTTAAAATAAAACATGATCAAGTCTTTTTATTGTCTCGCTACCGCTTACGTAGTAGAGAGAAAGTTGTGTAATGCTGCGCGAAAAAAACGTTTCGGTAGAAAAAACTAGTATTACAGGGACCTGTAAATAAATAGTGGATAAATTCAGTTGGTAAATTTATAAAAATCATCTTATAACGCGTAATGTAGCCAAAATCCACGTTTTGTGGCAAGAATTCACGTTTTCGATTGACGGAAAAACTCCCTCCGTCCGTCCACTCTCTGTAAACGTAACTAGCAGCTAAGGCGTTTAGCCGATTGCCTCCAAAATTGATTTGGCGCTATCGACCCGACTGATGTCCTGGTCCTTTAAATTTGAAACTGATATTTTAATTTTGGGGGTACTCTACATAAAGCTTCTGAGACATTTTCCAAATTGAAAGAAATGTCTCCAATGCTTTTCATTAAATCGAGTTGTTGGATAATGTTAAGGACGAATAAGAGAATTAATGTTCGTTGAAAACCTTGTTTTTAGAAAATTTCAAAAATTCATTTTTCTGCGTTTTTCTTGCATTTTTCTGCGTTCATTTTTCTGCAAAAATTCATTTCAAATTTTTTTCTGCGTCTTCCTACAACTGTAGTTATGAAGGCAGAGATATTTTTGCCTTAATAAAATCTGTTCCTTGAAGATACATTTTGAAATAACGTCATGTTCAATTTTTCTTTTAATTTGAGTTTTTTCCGCGTAATCCTGCGTGAAATGACAAGCGAGAAAGTGTGCGCTGTTCTGTGGCGTGGCGTGGGAGGCGGCGGGCCTGGCGCGGGGCACGTTGCTACAACAAGGCGTGCGAGACGCCCACGCAGCAGCGGCTTCTGATCAATACTCGGATCAAAGCGGCCAACGGTTCACTTCTATTGTGGGCCGCGCGCGGACCAAACACCGCGCCGACCCGCTGACTTTCCTCCACGTTCCGTCGGCCACGCTCCGCGCTCGAACCGACGCACTATGGGATACGCGAGCGGAAACCCGGGACAAAACCACTACCCGGCCCGCTGCCCGAAACGCTGAGGCAGTATCATAGTGATCTCGGACAGAAGGGTCGAGGGTTCGAGTCCCACCTCGGGCATGGTTGTTTTGTGTTCGTCCTTTCACCCCTTATCATCACCATATCGATTCATCTTCACAGTTATCATAATGTTAACCCCAACAGTGGTCGGTAATGATGTTGATGCGAGTTTAAATAACCAAACAAAATTACTATATCAACACAAAATTCCCTCGAAGTGTGCCATGATGAGGCATTAGCGGTGAAAATAAATTTACAATTCTTATTCTGGCGGCGGCGATGGTGTAATGGTTAGTGTATCCCCGATCGAAGCCGTGGATTTTTAAGAGCGAAAAAATCCTTCGTACGCCTTCCTTCGGAGGGGAAGTAAAGCCGGCTGTCCATTGTAGTAGATTTACTGCATGTAAAAGATCCTGAAGCCTAAATGAAGCCTTTGAGCTAAATTCAAAATGCCTTTTTTCGTTGCCTAAATGATACCTTCTTTCTCCCCTAGTTGGTGAAAGAAGCGTAGCGAAAACGGGAGAGCAGAACTCATGGTCTGAGTCTCGCCATGTAAAATAAGGCATATATTCAATTCAATTCAATTCAATTCAATTCAATTTTAGTAAGATTATTCAATTCCGTATATTAGATGTCGAAACTTGATTTTCTTATATGACGAATTCAATCACTTTGCATACATGCATCAAATTAACATTATTCGTTTCCTTTCTTTCTACAAAATTCGATTTTTTGCAATTCACTCTTCCAATAATTTTGACCACTGATTAACTTTTGATGATCGATCTACAAGAAAATGTGTCTCTTAATTACGCAATAAGAAGAATTTGGTATAAATAAATATAGTTTTCACAGTAATGAGATTACCGTGAAAAAATTAATGAGAGCTATGTTTACTATCGGAAATTTTATCTTTATTTCTTGAAAATATTGCATTATTTTCAGAAAATTAAGACAAAATCGGGGCATACACATCAACATTACGGTACTTCAGTTTTCTCACTTTGATGAACTCGATAATTTTACCGCAAATAAGTGGATATGTATGTTTGACCAGCTTCTGGAGACAAATACCCCACAGTGTACCATCCGGTCAAGTCGGAGAAGAAGAAGATTCACTGCCTGAGCTCCCAAGTCCCCGAAGTGCAGCTGTTTCCCAATTCTTTCAGTCGCGGGGGTGTTCCAAGGCGGAGTCCTAACTTAAACTTTACCAACTTTTACTAACCATTGTGAACACACAAGTTAGCAAACCGGACTGGAATGACTGAAAGCGCCCTCGCCCGTGACCGGTTTAAAAAGATGTGAGCCCCAGTGTTACTACATTCCAGGATATATCAAATTTCTTTGCCCTTCGATCCTTTCAAAAAATATTTTATATGAAATAACTCCTGATTCTATTTTTAGTGATTTATTGGACTTTCAACACTAGACCGCCGAGTGAAACCATTTCGACTCTGGGAGCTATTTAACTACTTGTTTACTTACTTGTTTCTCAACAGAGAAGTTTGAGACTTTGTGACATTTCATTATGTTAGCTTATTTACAGTTTATTAAAAGTTACATCCCTAGAAAAATAATAAAATTTACTTAGAACGTCAGGCGTCATCTTCAACTCTTCTGAACTGAGGATTTGACAAAACGTTTAAGGGTATTAGTATTGTAAATATGCAGAATAAAAAGTTATACAAATGAATCATAATATTTAATCAATAATAGTTTCGTCGAATCTTAAGACAAATATGTGAAGATCCACGAGATTTATAAGTTCCTCCGAGTTCTGTAACTGGCTGTGGAATTGCGAGTATTCTCCAAAGAAGGTGAGATCTCATTTACTCGTCTTCATTTTGCTGACCCTTAAGAGCTTCTTTCAATGGAGACAAGTCATGGAAGTTGCAAGGAAGGGGCTGTAAGGTATATTCACTATGCATAATAAGCATTTGCAGTAATGTAGTAATTTTTAATATTATTTCTCGCAGTGGTACGTGAATAAGTGGATTTAATTACGCTCACTTAATTCAAGGAACCCAATTATTTTATGGAAGAATTCCTTCCAACTCATTACAATCTTATAATTCTAAGAGAATGTTTTATATCCGTATGTCAGCATAATGATCATTACATTATTGTATTTATTATTACAATTGTAATTACTTGTATTAACTTCGAAAAGTAATCCCCAGTGTTGTAAAATGATACTAAAAACTAAAGCACTGTGATATTCTATTATCAATCAACAGTTAAATACATTTTGTTTTATTAAGACGACCTATAAAACATATGTCTGATACACTTCTTTTCACTATAGCCTCAAAATAATTTTCTAATAAATTAATACCACTGTAATTCAACCTCACAATAATATTTCAAATTCATTCATTCATTATTAGAAATTTCATTGCGAAGATACCTTAAACTTTTAGTCGTTTGTGACGAGCAGAATCTTTAAGTTTGTAAACTTCCAATGCAACGTATGACAACGTTATCAGTCATCTTTCTCCAATCGTCAGTCAGTATCCTTATGACAGAATAGCAAACCCATAGAATATTATGATTATTTAATTTCAGAATAAAACAGTGTCTAGTAAAATAAGCAAAAAGAAATATTATACTTTTGCCAATGCACAAATAAGAAATACTCTTTTATTTCGTAAAGATGAGCAAAACATTTTTTGCACGTTTCAATCATAATTTGTTATGAGTATTCAAGATCAAGCTGAAGTGCAATAAAAAGCCCACCAAAAATTTAGTCAGTTCGCCACGTTTAAAATCTTACATTTCAGACCACTCCATCATCGTTCGTAAACTCTCGGCCACATATGAATGGTCCAAGGCCCTCTGCCGTAGTAAATGACAGCGTTGCCCGTCATCTGCCTGCACCCGTCCATCAGCGCCCTGACGGCAGGGTGGCGGTCGCACTGTGCATGTGCCGTTTGCGGCCGGGGGGGGGGGGGCGCTGGCCTTTGCCCTTCGCCTGCGGGCGGCCGCCGTGGGCGATAAGCGCCCGCAGCGATCGCGCGTGAGGGCGGCGCGGCACGCGACTCGCCCCCGCCCCCGCTCCTGCCCCCGCCCCGCCCCCGCCCCGCCCCGCCTCCAGCCACCCAGCGCAGCGTGCGGCCCCAGACCCCGCAACACAGCAGCGCCCTCACATGCAGAAACAGCCGTTAACAACTGTAACCAGAATAAACAGCTACAAATAACGCGCATATGAGGGCAAAGGAGAATAGCGTAGTCAGTTTCGTGATTTCTTACCAGTGCAGTAAGAGTGTAATGAGGTTGATCTCAAGATTTTCTTGGAGAATTTTTAGCGGTCGGCTGTTCCGATTGAGAGTTTTACGTGCTCTGTCATCAAAAGCAGGCGGAAACGAACAAATGGTTCACCAACCGCGTGCGAGTTTTACTTCCTTATCAGTACACTCTCCTCTTCCCTAGCCATTCACTTACATGCACTACACTACCACACATCTCTGGAGTCCACACGAGACCCAGCCGAGACGGTGGCACAACGAACCTGGAGGTGGAAATCTCAGTTATCAGTGGAGAAGAAAAACCCCACCCCCGTTATATAATACGCACTGCATTTACGGAACTAATGACCACATAAGTTGAGATACCCGGAAATAATCAGTCTTGATTTTGATGCAAATAGTTCTTTGGGGGTTCCTTGAAATCAAAAGCGTGTTTTTACTTAAAATAGGCCGCAAAATGGTACAGCAGTGTAGACAAATTCGTTACCGAATGAAAAGAACATGTATTGTTTTAGACCTACTGGTGAATAAACTATTACAAATGATTCAGCTTCGTTACAAAGATTAAATTTCTTTAAATTAATTAATGGACGCCCCTTTTTGATATTTTGTTTTAAATCTTGGAAGGTACTTTGATTTTAAAGACATCCCTTTTTGTAACAATTTGTATTAATGCATTTGTTACATTTTTATTGACCTATTTATTTATACTGTCGTAAATCATTATGATCATTATACTGTCTATAAAAATAAATTTAAATTGTCTTAAAATGAAGTGTGCCTTAAAAATCAAAGGACCCTCCAAGATTTAAAAAAATACAAATGATACATACACGAGGGCCAAATATAACATATACCTTACATCTCTATGTAGTAAAAGTAAGACTTTTTGATCTCCCTCGTACGAGTGTGGGGAAGAAATATGTCAAACATTGATTTCCAGATCACGATGAAAACGCATGTCCCTCTGATTCCGAGAAAGAGGTTCATTAAAAAGTCTCCCCGCCTCGGGTCAGCTCTACCCGACGCTCCCAGCGAATTCCGCTACCGCGACGCAGCAGCTCCCTTTCATATAGCCCTCCCTCCACGACAGGCGTGGCTGTAAAAGCATTCCAGAATAAGTATTGGATATAAATAAAGTATATTGGTAAGCAATTCAGAATATGGTTTCTATTTTGATCTTATATTCGTATTATCTCGTACACCATTTACTAGTGGCGTGCCCACTACGGTTTTTCTGAACCAAACCAGACAATATGTTTTTCAAAAAGTAGCACGCGCACTGCTCATTAACCACAAATGAACCACTCTCGTCAAAAACGCAGAATCTAAATAAATATTTTAACAAATATAGATTTTTTAAAATTTATTTAAGGTCGCATCAACATCTAGGTCATTAGCGACCACTATTGGAGTTAACATTACGATAATTGTGAAGATGAAACGAAATGGCGACGATAAGGGGTGAAAGGACGAACACAAATACAACCATGCCTGAGGCGGGACCCGAACCCGCGACCCTTCCGTCCGATATTGCTAGGACATCACTGCCTTTGGGACCTCGGCCACCGAAACGGCAAATGTAGTCTTCACGAGCACAGTAATGACAAAAGTATAGTATATACGGATTCACAATACAACAGTTCTTTACGTTTCAAGAATATACAAAACGTGGTTGTTCCGCAACGCAACACGTAAATTGAAAAACATAATGGAAGTTCCCTCCCGTTGGAGCTTTGCCGCTCTATGACGTCCGTTGTGATGTAAGCAGTGTTACCAATTCACTCCGTTTGACAGGGTCTGCTACTAATCCACGCTAACCCATGGAAAATCCTCGATGCAGTTCATAAATCTGTTTGTAATAGAAATCACAGGGACACTATTTCTCTTTACATAACCTTTCCGTTCGGTCAGTATTATCTCAGGGAAAAACCACAAGCATTTTGCGAAATTGGAGATTCTCCTTGACGTCAGACTCTGCCTTGCATGTTACAACCAGCTCACTCAACTCCTTGGCATGGCGTGCCTGTTGTCAAACATACGTTATGTCATTGCCTTATTCACTAGTCCCTATTTTCGAAATGAGTATGTTATTGCAATCGTTGTGTACTAAGTAGTATAATTGTGATATCGTAGGCTTCCGCGGCCAGAGTCATGATCTGGGCAGCCCGGGTGACGCCGCGTCGAAGGCTATACTGCCAGGCAGTACAGCCCTGAAGAGGACCGCGATATGTCGGTCAAAACGTCGGCATTCTAGCCTTCAACGTGGCGTCACCCGGACAGCCCAGATCTAGTATAATTGTCTTACGGTCTAGTAACTTTATTGTAACATTGGTGTTTGCAAATGATAGTTATTTTTATTTTAAAAGGTAATTTTCTATAAATTACATAAATCTAATTAAATTATGTTAATCGATCCTTTTCAACTCATATGAAACGCGAGTTCCATTCTATTATCCCTGCTTGGCCCAACATTCATTACATTAAGAGCTTCACTGTTTAGTTTCCGCAATGCGAGGGAGGTATTGATAAAATTTGGCTGCAAACACATGGATTCATTTCTGCAATCAATGTAATGCATGCAATAGTCATTTAATTTACTCGTCACTTAAACTGAGTAACTGAACAAACGATCCTTGACCATATTTCACACTAAACGTAGACAAACAAGCACTTTCTGAATTTTGAATCTACATGTGAAAAATCATTAATACCAATTTATGGAATATTATTATTACTTCAATTTACATAAATAAAAATGCATATGCTTTAAATTAAATTCATTTCTAAATGATTTCGGAAAATGTTCTATTGTATTTTACCGATAAGAGCTAAAAATGTGATGAGGTTTTTAAAAATCAACTAAAATGTCAATGTGAAGAGTAGATATCTAAAAACTACTTCAACACCATTGCAAATTTTGGGCTGTAAAATACGATTTCAGTCTTTTTTTCGCACACACATCAGAATTAATTTGCTCGTCACTTAAAATGAGTAACTGAACAAACGATTCTTGACCATATTTCACACTAAACGTAGTCAAAGAAGCACTTTCTGAATTTTGAATTTATTAGACCTGCTCCCAAAATGAAAGATCGGTGCAGGAGGCGTGAAAACACATACCATTTTGTACCTGAATATCGGAATGTATGTGCAGAACCTAAATGGACGTATCAGTGACGCATAACTATCAATTAGAAGCTGAAGCTTTAGCGCTAAAACTTGAACAACATATCAGGACTGAAATTTAGTTGGCCCGTTCTGAAGATCATTAAGATATTTTAATATTGGGGATATAATTAACGATGGGACAGATTTTAATGAAAGGTTTTTTTCCCTTAAGAACAATTTTTTTATAGTATAGACATTACCTTTATGTTATGACAAAAGGACATAACCCATTTTTATATTACTTTTTTTTTTGTATTTTTCGCCGACTTCCATTAATAAGGTATTTTTTACCATTTCCGTAATTTTAAAGCATTTCTTGGTTATTTACTCAATTTCAATATTATTTAAATAGAATTTGATTCAAATGATATTTACGAGGTGCAACAGATGAACAGATGTTCTACACAAAATTCTTGAGTAGCCTTTTCAATTTCGTCGCTTAGTTATAATGTGTTGTGAATATGTAATATCAGGTTTCTGTGACCCTATCAGTGCTATTCTCTGCCGATTTCAAAGATTTCTTCGTAAAGAACAGTCAAATCAAAACTATGCAAGCTGAGATCACTTGTATGAAAAGAAGAAGCCTCTATTATATCACTTACAAAGCCAAGAGCTTGAGTTGTTCATCTGAAAAGGTTTTGATTAATATTTTACGTCATGTTTTTTTTTCTTTTAGGGAATTTAAAAACCTTTTTAGGAGCATTTTATTAATCATTTTTAGCAATGTTTCAAGTCATCAAAATCCACCCATACTAACTTCTGTAATGAAGTCCCTGTGATAGTTCCAACATTTTGTGAAAATGCATACAAATACTTTTTAAATTTTTTTTCCTCGAAAGTGAACTTATAAAAATCGTATATTTCAAATTGTTTTTAAAATCTCGTAATTTTGAAAATTGGAAATGTTCAAATATATTTTTGAAATGGTCTTTCAGCCCCTCATCCAAAACCTGAGATTTTTTCTCAGTTCAATTTATCCCGCACCTCTTGGTACTTAAATGATGTCATACATTGTTTACTTGTACGTACTTGCGTAGTAAAGATAAAGTATTGTAATACTGCAATAGAAAGTGACGATTTTTTGTCACAAAACTTCGTATTGTGCAGTCGTGATATTGAAACACTGGATAAATCATGGTTGTATATGTAGTGTACATTCTCTAACAAGTTGTGTAGGTATAGACCCCGTTTGGTGGATCCTTGATTTCGAAAATTGGTTTACGACAAACCAGTTTGTGTCTCTCCCGAAGGGGCATCGCCCTAGCCGGGATAAGCTTTAAGCACTCGACTGGAATCCCGAGAAGTGAGGCAGAATAGTGAATGTTGGAGTAATTTGTGCAAGTAAGGGAAGAGGAAAGGTAAAGAAAGAGGAAGTAAATATCTCGTGCGATCTGTGGACTGTTTGTTAAGGTCTCCAGCAATCCCCTTACGAGCAACTTCGGAAAACTGATGATTGGAGCTGCCAGTCGCTAGAATTCTCTTCCAGACAGAGGCGTACTCGACTTCGCTATCTAGCTAGTGACAAATTTCGCCACTGTCGGGACTCGAGCTCCAAGGTATACGGGTCAGAGTCTCTGCAGAGGCAGAGGGGATGTAGGGTTTGGGCTAACTCACCAGTTAATGATTAAAAGTGTAATCATTAATGTTAAAGGGAGCTTACCATAAAGAGAGCAGAGCTTTAATAATAAAGAGAGATTAAACAAGTTTCTATTTTCTCTTCAATTTTGTACGCAACAGTGAGTACACGATAGTCAAAACCGCCCAAGAAAAGCCATAAATTATTTTCTGCAAAACACTACTAGTTTCGAGATGGGATATTTGTCTTGCTTTTATTCATTATCTTTAGCGCATCAAACATAATAAGCAGTGATAAATCGACACCTGAATGGCGTCTAATAATTTAGAGCCATTATTTACATTGTGTTAAAAATACTACTATCAACATTGCATATATTTTTCGAAAAATTCGTAACCCATACGTAATTTTTATCTCAAACAAAGATAGCAAATTTCAACAAAATTCTGGAAACAGCTATCTACTTAACTTTTCTAAAAGATTCCAATGCCCAATTTACAAGTATAATTGACATTCTGATAGATACATTGAAATTACTTTGAGTTTATCAATGGTGGTGGATTCTTCATTGTAACTAAATACCTGTGTCGATTGAAGCTACTATCGAAAAGAGAATTCAAGAGGCGGCTGCTCTTACGCTAGTTTTCCATGGTTTCTCAGACCAATACTAATCGAAATCTGGAGCACTACCCTAATCAACGGACCATGGGCCGCACACAATCTTACTTTTCTCATACTTTCCCCTCCTCTTTTAATAAACACACACACACACACACACACACACACACGCTTGCACGCTCTACACTACTACACATGTCGGGACACTAGTCTGGAGCACTGAGTTTGTTCGGACTGGGTGCTCGCTGGCGGAGTACACGAGAACCACCGGTATGGGAGGTAGTCCCCATGTATTCGGTACTCCCACCACGCGCTACACTGCTCTGATGACTACCACCATGCAGTGATGAGTCTCTCCCTCCATGCACTACACTTACGAGACTAACAACCTCAGTAGTTGTCGTGCCAGGAATCCATTTTCACTCACTCTTCATTCATTCACTCTTTGGGTCGAAGTCGTCATCTACCAAATGAAAAGATTTTCCTGATAATCGTATCCCTCCATCATTGGTTCCTTTCTATCAATTCCAGTAGAAAGCTGTACAAGTCCTTAATAACAGGTAACGGGCTATCTTTCTTTTATTCATGTCCTCTGTCATCCTTAGTGCCGGCCAATACGCTGATCCTCAATTCTGCGGTTGAAGGGAAAATAGAGGTAAGTGAAAAACGAGGTAACTAGTTATGTTCACAGTTTTATACACGTATAGATGACATATTTCAATGACAGAGAGAGTCAAGTACGATATAAAGAAAGCCTAACAATCTAATTATTTTTAACATTCATTCAACTTATCTCTGATCATGTTTAAGATATTCAAGTTCACATCCTTCTTCTGCAAGGCGTTCATCAAGTGGCATAACTTCCTGAACTCATGTGACCATCTTCCACGATCTTGAAAGACTTTGGAAGTACTGAGAGTACTTATTTTTGCCAAAGAAACAAACAACCTCTTTCCACGCAGACTTCAACAGCATCTCTCTAATGGAAACGAAGAACAACGATGCTGGGGGGGGAGGGGGGGAGGCAGTAAATGAACAGAGGCAGCGAGCCCTTCCAGCCACTCCCCCACTTCCTTATCCTCGCAATTCCCCGGTCGCTCATTCGTCCCAATCGGAGGCCCGCCACGAACCCGGAACCTCCCGAATTCATTTGGCGCAAACGGCCGCCAACTGTCCCAACTACTCAGCGCTAAATGGCATTCAGAATGGGCAATTTCCGCTTCATAAAAGTTTCATGTTTTGCTGCCGTTCGCGGCGCGGCAGCCGCCCCGCGGCGCAAAGGCAGGCGCGACGCGCAGTAGGCGCTCGCTCGGACGCTGCGGCCACAAATTGGCCCCAAACCCTCGAAGACGAGTTGACGGAACCTAGTTTCAAAGGAGAAGTCGCGTATGGCCTGCAAACGTTTCCAATTGAAATGAGGACCGATTGTTGAATTTACGTGCAGTATGTATGTCAGGGATTAGAAGAAAAGAAACTGTGTTCCGTGGACAGGCTCAGGGAGAGAGGGCTCAGTGCATCAACTGATGTCACTGATGTGCCTCTGAATGGGCGGTAATAGGTTGGAGTCCCGAAATGGTAAGATTTTCGACACTAGCTTTTCAGCTAGGTCGAATTCAGTCGCTGTCTGGAGGAGAAATCTAGCGACCAGTTGCTCTGATCGGTAGTTTTCCGTGGTTTCTTCGATCAACACCAGGCGAATGCCGGAGCAGTACCCTAACAAACGGGCCACGGACAGCGCGCTATCTTTCCTTCCTCTTCCTTGTCCTATCCTCACCCATTACACATACACTAACATACACTACACTACCACATATGCTAGGAGGCCAGGCGGGGAATTAGCGCTTGTCCCGGCTGGGGCGGTGCCCCGATGGTGCGAGACACTTCGTTGCGGAAAACTCCGCTAGCCCACGGTAGGTCGGTGCCCGATCTCGCCATCTTGCGGGGGCAGACCACCGCACCTCCCGAGGAAAAGCATGTACTACACTTACGGGACTAATGATCTCAGTAATCGATGCGCCGGTATCACTAATAAACAACCAACCGTGGACAGGCAAATGTTTGTAGAGAAGGAAGAGAGTGGCATAGTATTGTCGTCACTAATAGTTACACCTTTAATACTCTGGGGTGTATTATTATTATTATTATTATTATTATTATTATTATTATTATTATTATTATTATTATTAGCAAGGGAAAGGTCTCCTGCTTTAGCAGGGTTACAGTAGGTTGATATTCAATTTCACTAAAGTTCACTCAATTTCACTAAAATCGATTAATAGCACTGTGGATTATCATCTTCTTTTTGCTGTTCATATCCCAGTTGCCTCTATGTTGTCCTCTCTTGGGCCAGTCTCGTCCAGGAGGGACCAGCTGCTTTGCATAGCTCGTCTGTCCATCTTCTCCTCTGTCTGCCTTGGTTTCTCCACCCAAACCCTGGGGTGTATACTCCCATTTAAACATAGTGGCAACTCAAAGTCAAGATCTGGATGGAAAGGAGACAGCCATCCAGGTGAGAGCATCGTTACGATTTAAAGTTTTTATGCTCAAGTTCTCGATTGGATCAGGAGTATCACCCTCTCGTTCGAGCTCATAACCTTTAAGAGAAACTGTGATTAATTCGTTGTATAAACCAGTTTTACTTTGCTCCTTCTTCATTAAGACATTCTTATTTCTTACAAATATATCTTCGCAGGAAGATATTGTAAAAATATTGTACGAGAATGTCTCTAACCTACAAAAACAATTAAATAGAAAACAAGGAACGTATACAAAATTCTGCGTGATGTTCAAAACAGATATGACTAAAGGTTTAGAGCATATTTTATTTTATTTGAGAGAGAAGCTTGAATATGAACAGCTGAATGCTAGACCGTGATCCGCAAGGAATTGTTGATTAAAGAGGTAGATACAGCATAGGAAATTTTGATATTTCAAATCTATTATCTTACATATACAAAAATTCCATACCTAAGCTTTTTGGTGTTTTTATAAACAAATATTAAATAAAATTTTGGATTTAAAAAACCAATATCCAAATTTTTAGTTTGAACCGGACTTATGCAAACATGCTGATACTAACGATTTAACCAATAAACACTCCTGCTTTTTTTCCGATTTCCAAAATAGAAACTAGAGCAGGTTGGAGGTACTAAAATTAAATATGATAATAATATAATCATAAACTTAGAAACCTTGTTTAGTTCCCATAACGTATTGGATATCATACATTACTGATTTTTGCAACACAAATTCATTTAATATAACATTTTATTTCATTCATGTCATATACATTGACTCATATACTGGCTCCTAAAAAAGAGAAACAAATTATTACATTACTTCAAAAGCTGACTTTGAAAACAAATTGTAAAAGCACCTTTTAAGAAAACTGGGTTTAAAGAAAACGTGCCCGATGAGACCCGTGATGAATTTTCACTGACAGGAAATAAATGTTTTCGTTCGCTTTCATTAAACTAAGTTTGTGTTAAATACTAGGTTTGTAACAATAAAGGAACGAAATGCAAGTTTATTCTTTTTGTAGTAATATTAACGTCATATTCCTTCCGGTTACCCCAAAACGCATAAAAAATGTATTGGACGTGCTAATCCATTTAACATTAATATTGATAAATAATAGTTTGTCACTTAGACCAACACTGTAAAATCAAAACATTGTTCGATATCCCATTTAATACTGTCGTGGTCGCACTTGACCACTCGGAAGACCGACCGTAGGAGCGTCCCTGTAAAAGGGCGAGGCGGCGCCAGAGGTAGTTGCGGCCGCCGGTCGGGAGAGGGCGGGGCCGAGCTCGCAGCGCCGACACCAACCGCACACCGGCGCCAGGCAGCGAGCTTGCAGCGCGGGGAGGTTGTAAAAGGGCCCCGCTGAGGGGTGTGAACAAGACATGTACGTGAATGTGTATGTATATATGTGTACGTGTGTATATACATATACATGTAAAAGGTATAACAAATCTTTCTTCCACTTCCGTTGAAAATTGTATCTTTCATTCACATCTTTCACATCACCCATGCATCAAGACCACTCACCAAGATCACCACTGTGTGCAGTGTACATATGTATATAGACGACTCATTTACTTGTACTCATACTAGTTTTCCTTACTGTATCATTTCATTAATTATAATTCATATTTTATATCATTCATCCATGTCACATATACTTAAATGTAATTTTATCTTTGTATCCATACTACTCACTGCACTCCTTCATTCCCTCTTTAAAATCAATTAGAATTAAGATTAAGTCATTACATAGATAAGATAGCGAATAGGCATATTAATGTTCATTAATTTATTAGGTTATGGGTAGGTTAACTTTATTAAATTACTTGGTTATGGGTAGGCTAACTTTATTAAATTACTTGGTTATGGGTAGGTTAAAGTTAGGTTAAATAAAAACAATGTAAAAAAAATCTGTAGCTAACAAGGCAATAAAATATGACCGTTGAGCGTGTGACGGCGGGAGGTGACTTGAAAAACAATATCACTTCTTTTTGGGAGCAGCTAAAACAAACTCACAATTTGAGTGGACAATAATACTCACCAAAAACTAAATGTGACAATGCGCGCCGCCCACATATGAGAAAATCATAGGGCGGCCGCAAAAACGGCAACTTACACAAGAAACTGAGCACTTTTGGCGGAAGAGCTCCCCCACAGGAGCAGGCCGCCTAATGTTCAAACGAAGCAAAGTGGAAGTGAACAAGACGAGTTCAGGCTCCCACAAACCAACGCGGAAGACCCGCAGCCTACGCGGATTGGCCACAGCGGAAGTTTCGCGTCACGTGTTGCCTTATGAGCACGTTCAGACCTGCGCGGCAGGCGAGCGTCGCGGCAACGGATTGGCAGCGTTTAATCAACGGCGAAATTTGTAACGGAGTCGCGTTTCTTCCTCTGCAGCTCGAGTTTCGTGCATGTCCGCCCGTGTTCGGGAGTTCTTCGGTCCCCTCAGGGTCGAGCGACCTTGCCAACCGTCACCAAACGCTGACGCATACTTGATGCTCCGCTGTGAACGCACCCGCGAATTCCGCAGCCGCGTCTAGCTCGGAACTTTCCGCGCCGCACTCGCTGCGGATCTACCGCCCCGGTCTGTGGGAGCCTTTCATCTAGCGAGTATAGCAAGTTTTGACGTGGTGATAAGTGATCTGGTGGCGACATATGAACGGTGTTTCTGGACTGTTCTACTGCTTATTCGCCAACTTCGCTAGTGTTATTGGACTTCCCTTGGATCTTGGTGATATAGCTTGTCTACGGTACGTCTTCTGGAAATTCGGAAAATTATTGCATTGTCTCTTGTGCATTCTTGTAATCAGTTTAATTGTGAATAAAGAGCAGTTTTATGAACTTTACGAGTTGTTGTTACTTATATTTATTATTTATGAGTTTGTGCATTCTTTTTCACATTTCTCCCACAGCACGCCGTGGGACGTGGGCCTCGGGCCGCCTTTGCTGAAGGCGATCTTTTTTAAAAAGCGCACCTTCCGGGGAGGCGGGCGGACGGGAAATTAATAAGAATATAAGGCGCTTACGCTCGCGGGTTCTCCACCGGGGCTTCCGTAAATGTTTCACATTCTGCGCGTCCTGTTTTCCTCCGTCCCCAAGCGTTGGCGGCGGCGAGCAGTGTTTCAAGGTGAACGAAGAGTCGAACACGTCATTTTTTTTAAATTGGTTATTTAATGTCGCATCAACATCTTAGGTCATTAGCAACCACTATTGCTGTTAACGGTATGTTAACTATGAGGATGAAACGATATGGTGATGATAAGGGGTGAAAGGACGAACACAAATACAACCATGCCCGAGGCGGGACTCGAACCCGCGACCCTTCGGTCCGAGATCACTACGACACTACTGCCTTAGCGATCTCGGCCACCGGGTCGACGAACACGTCATTTGAATATGGTTTGAAGTGGTGTTCTTGGGCAGATCGCCGATTATGATGACAGATGTTTGAAACTACAAATGGCGAAGGCGCATAAAAAGAAAGAAACAATAATAGCACCCATCAAAATATTTTCGGCTAAATTTTACTCGTAATAGTAAGAGCTCGTTCAAGTACCTACCTCACCCTGTTTAAATAATCACGTTATTAAAATGGCAATGTTATCGCGATTACCTTTGCGGATGTTTCACAATGGAATATATGAACTTGATTATGTAAACAGTTTTCTTGCTGAAATTGACACATTGGTACTTCTCGCAGGGGACTGCGGAACAGTAACTTTCCGTTGCATCTTTTGTGCAACTGCATAACTGTCCTATTAGGTAGGTTAGAGTCAATATTCAACAACCTCTTTCATCCTACCATCTGTTCATTTCCTGATGCATTCCAGTACAGCAATGTAGTCCATAGAAAATGAATTTCAAATAACTAATATAAATGTACATTATGTACGAAGTGTAATAAAATATAGGATTTTAAACAGATAAAAATCTATAAATCTTTAAAACAAAAGTCACATTTTAATTTAAAACTAGTGAAAAAGTTAACAATCTATTCATGGAAAATGCTGTCTTTAATCGTTTAAATAACTTCAAACACCAACATATTAAACAAATAATAAATTACAGCAAGAATTCTCTTATGTTTACCTCAAATAACGTTTTGTTCAAGAACATCCTACGCAAATCATGCAGTTGACGGTCTCTTAACATTTCTCTTCATAAACGAGAGGAAGTAACAGATACCCGCGATTACATCTTAAACGGCCCCATTCGTGTGTTTAGCATTCTTTTAGTAAGTTTTTATTAAGTAGTTAATGAAACTCGTACAAACTTCTAACTATTAATTCGCGGGTAATCGGCGATAAACTAATAATCGAAGTTTGCAAAACCGGTTTAAAAATTAATTGTAAGACTTTTTAGTCACAATATAATTGTAATTGAAATGGATCATTTTTGTAGTGAAAGTGATATAATATTGTTTCGAGATGTAACAAAATATCCTAACATTCAGCGTTTAAAATAGCCTATTCAATGCATATAATTAGATTATTGAATGAATGAGTATATCGTGTTTTTATTTATATTTCCACAATATCACATCAAAATAATCATTGTTGCATGGTTCGTATTTAATTTTCAGTGTATCAATAATTTAGTAACTACCATTTGATTTCAGAAAGGGACATTTTGCTAAATTACATTATTATCAACTCTACAAACATATAAATGAATTTGAGGCGTTGTTTTGTCGTATATCTTTTTTTTTATTTTAGCATATAGCTTTTTCGGTTGCATTGCGGCCATCTTCTGAAGATGTGTGTGTGTGTGTGTGTGTGTGTGTGTGTGTGTGTGTATATATACGACAAAACAACGTCTCAAATTCATTTACATGATGCAAATGTCGTTAACGCCGCACCATTTCCTACCATCTACAAACATATAATTCAAATTTCATTTAAAATGAAATAAATCATGGTCTCTGATGTCATATCTGCTATAAAAAAACTCATTCCATTATTTACTAAAATATATTTGTTTGCATTTTTTAAAATTATCGGTTCCTTCACACTTCACGAAGGAATGTAGTTTAAATACACCTTATCCCATCAAAAATATATCCCTCTCAGAATAAATTGTGTGTGGGTGTAAGACAATTTTGCCCTCCAAGTAAAACTGAAGCAAATGGTTAGAGACGGTTTTGATCCATAACCTTGGAATGAAATAAAATTTTCATACAATTCTGCCATTTTTATGGCGCCAAAAATCATCTTGCTACATTGAGGTCTCAAACTTGCGTTGAATACACACGTAACGTCAAACAGTTCTCTTAAAAAAATGCCATTGATATTATTTCACATTTTTTTAGACCAATAATATCCTTGTATTTAAAAACATGGATGTTTTAGAAAATCATGAAAAACAATTTCTAACACCGTAAGTGAATGTGGATTATTCTTGCAAATAACACGATAAATTTTTATTTTGTGAATTTATTGAACCGAATGCGCCTCGGAATGGCTCTTCGGTCATAGTCTGGAGGAGAATTATAGCGGCCGGCTGTACTAAAATGTAGTTCGCTGTGGTTTCGCCGATTAAGATTAGGCGAATACCGGAGCAGTACTCTAACAAACGGGTCACGGATTGATTGATGATTCCAGGCATAACTAACTACTAAGGTCGTTAGTCCCGTAAATGTAGTGCATGGTATTTGGCGATGATTTCCCCCCACTGGATGGTGAGATCCTGCGCCGACCTATTGTCAGCCAGTGGAATTTACCCAAACCCGTCTCCCGGTGTGTGTGGTGGTGTAGAGCATGTAAGTGTTGCTGTAAGTAAAGGGTTAGGATAGGGCAAGGAAGAGGAAGGAAAGACCACTCGCGGTTCATGAGCTCTTTGTTAGGGTGCTGCTCCGGAATTCGCCTGGTGTTGATAGGAGAAACCACGGAAAACTACCGATCAGAGCAGCCGGCCGCTAGAATTCTCCTCCACACGACTTGTAAGAGCAGTAGGCTGCTAGGCTGCTTCTCCTGACAGTGACTGAATTCGACCTATCTACCTAAAACCCTGCCACTATCGGAACTAGAACCCTAAGAGCCGGTCAGAGGCCCCACTCTGCCACCAATGGATAACCTGAGCCACCTCTCCCAGTGCGGGTCGCGCCCCGCGCGCGATCTTTCCTTCCCCTTCCTCGTCTTATTTTCACTTATTACACTAGCAGGTACGTCGGAATATCAGTGAGGGGCTAAGATCTTTTTCTCGCTGAGGCGGTATCCCGCTGAGATTCCTGGTTCGGGGAAAACTGGCAAGCCGTCGTGTAGGTCGGCGCTGATTCTCGACGTCCATCGAGAGCGAAATTAGTCCCACATTCCTCGAAAAAACGTGCATTACACTTACGGGACTAATGACCTTAGCAGTTGACACGTCCGGAGACACCAATAAAACAATCAGAATGGCTCATATTAATCCGCAAGCAAATTCGAAATGTCACATTAATAGTCTCTCAAAAACTGTGAAATTTGTTCAGCTCTGTACGAAATTTACTGGAAAGTATGCTGTTTTCACTCTTCTGCTCCCTTCACCGTAAATATCCCGGCATGCAAATTCCTGCGAAACAATAGTAGTTGTTTTGAAACACCCCGCACAAATGTTTCGAAAAACTGCTAGGATGGCTGGATCACACAACAAAATTGTAAGGTAGAATTTCTTAAGAAGACTTAAAAGCAACCTAAAACATAAATGCAAAGCAAATTGTTTTAAATCTGTGTCTTTTACTAAGTCGTGTACCGCTATCTACTAACCTTTCTATTTGGTTATGTTCCTGGGCCACTATCTGTCACTAACATGGCGACCATTTGGAGAAGAGCAATCGAGACTATGAGGTCATATGTTAGCTAATATTACTGAGGTGCTGAACAAATTCAGTATACATGGAATCTGGACAATAACGTCTTCTTTTCATTTTGGCCAAAAATATTGTTTTCTGTTATTTGGCATTAAAATAAAGTCGTACAAAGAACTTTTAGTTCTGAAATGATTTTGTTGAAAAGAAGCATTTGGCGGCATCCTCTATGAGATCCTCGACGAAAGTTAAAACTTTCTCAAGAGAAACTTTTCGAGTGGAAAATTGTATTTCGATAAAGAAACGAACAGACTTTCCTAAGGAACATATCTATATGACGGAGAAGTGATTTTTTCTCAGCAGTTGATACAGTTGCATGCAGTTGATTTTTATATGCTTTCTTACAAAACATATGCTTTAATGCTTGCAAGGGAGTTTCACCAGCAATTTAGACAATACTTTTGTCAAATTATAGTTTCGGGTATCAGTTTCCTGATTAATATGATAGCTAAATTAGAAGTAAATTGACCGTTTATGTAGACCCATTTAACCGATCATAAGTCGCCGATAAGCCTAATGGATTGTTTAAAATATATTCAACCTGCAACAAATGTTTCTATTTTTTCTCTAAATTAAAAACATTTCCCGAATAAAAATCAATAACACCTACAGAGTAAGAGAAACCCGGAACAATTTGTATAAATTTTGACGATTATAAACGGTTAACTCTTTTGAAAAATAGGTAGAGAATCATACAAGATCTAATGACAAACACATTATCCTTCATTGCGTTCGCGAAGACGGATAATGAAGTTATTGTATTATTTCCGCGCTTCTTTCTTTTCGGGAGTCGTCGATGCTGTGTGGGGCCAACCCTCTCCCTTCTTCTCCGCTTCCTCGTCCCCAGACTCCACAGGAAGTCTCAGGCGCCTGCCAATTGAATTGGGATGGATAAGTTTGCATTCGTCGCCCGCTCGATTTGTTTATTGACATCTAGTTAAGTCGTTTACTAAGTGAGGTGGCAATACTCGTTCAGACCCTTCAAGAAAGATGAAAGCGGCGTTGTGTACAGACTTTCACTAAAATCGATGTTATGATTTGGCTGGAGATGCAAAAAACACCTTGGATCCACAAGTAAGAATGAAGCTGATTTTGGTTTTCCTCTCCATATTTCTTCCTTCACAGTCACTGTAATTCCTAAGTAGTGATCCTTAGGAATTATAGTCATGGCGGTATGGGAGAGGAAGGATAGCAAGCTCTCCACGGGCTATTTTTTGTGCTAGTGTTCCGGTATTTGTCTTAAATTGAGTGGAGGAAACCATAGGAGCAAACTATTCTTCGGATTTTATAACATGGCATATGACGGCCTGTCTTCAGAATGGAATATTGTACAGCATTTTTGCATTCTCGGTCGTGCCGCCAGATGTCTATGATCGTGGCCGTGGCAAGCAGTGCTGCGTATAAAGCAACATCTAGCGGTACACCCGAGAAAGACGCGAAAAGCCGCGCCATATTTCATTGTAAAGACAGGCCCTCATGCGCCATGTTATAAAAACCCAAGTATAACAGACTGCAGGTCTCATGAATTTTAGATTAAGCAATGACGTATTTGAACTCTATTACGTAGCCAGTTCCGTCATAACTGAGTCTCGAAATCAGGTCCTTCGAAGCTCCAGTTACAGGTTAGTGAGAGCCTTTTATTTCAGAAAGATATCAAGTATTACTTTAAAATTATTACTTCAAGTTTTTCAGTTTTACTTGAAGTATTACTTACTAAATCTTGCAAATCACAAATCACTTCCATATATTTCATCTTTATCCTTCTGACCATTTGATGTAAACTGAGACGGCTGTACGACGATAAATCATGAGCGGTTGGAGGAAAGTTGCGGTGGGAGGGAGTTTGTTGAGGCGGGTCGTAGAAGCCGAATCAATAATTTCCCTGTTAAGTTATGCGGCACTTTGGAATACCGGACACACTTTTTAGACTTGCAGGGGACGACATGTTAAAATCTACTGAATACATCATATACTATTTACATCATTTAGTTTCTTAGGCAAAAGAAAAGTACAGTACAAGGAGTTCTAGTAGTATTTTAAACATATAAAATCAGTAAAAGTTATAAAATGAGTTGATTGATTGATGTGATTTTGATTCCGCAACCTTATAAATGTCTAAAATGTTGATAGCTAAAAAATACACCATCTCTCTTTTCCACCCTCAACATTGATCGACTAATGAATTTATAATCACAATGATCTGATTGGTTACGAGGGTAAGAATAGACACGCAATTCTCTTGGAGAAAAGAAAACATCAGTTTCCCTTCTCCACCGAGTCATGTAAAAAATAACCACTATATAGAGCCTAATTCAACGTAGTGCAATTATTATGAAAACAGGCAGAATAAACGAACTTCATTATCTGGAGTATGAACGTGATAACAACAGTTCGAGAGGATACTGCAGATGTTGAAGATTAGTATAGCTGTATTTCAAGCAGCAAACCGGCGTTAGCTCAATACTTCACATTTAGTGTGGGCATAATATATCCATCTCTTAATACATTTGCCTTGACGACGTGACTTCTAATACACGTGTGACTGATTCGTGAACAATTTTTAATGTGTTTTCTCACTAAAAGTTTGCAAGCAATGAAATCCACTGACGCGCTCCGCACGAGAGGCGCACGGGAGCAGTTCCTTTCATATCCGACGACTGAGCGCTCTCATGTCGTTCAAAGAGGACGTTCCCCTCGGGAATGAGGAAACCGCATCGAAAGTGAGGCAACGCTGATCCGAGTGGAGCAGAGGTGGAGGGCATCAGGGACGACTGTGGGTAACACATTGGGCGGAATGGGGGTTGGGCGAGGGACTGATGAGAGGGAGGGGTGGGAGATGGGGAGGGGAGGAGGAGGGGGAAGGGAGGGGGAAGAGAGGGTCGAGTAGCCGTTGTGTTGGAGGGATGTGGTACGTGGTAAGGCTGGGCGGACGGGTCGGGAGGGGCGGGCCGGGAGGGGCGGGCCGGGGAGGGCGAGGGAGGAGGAGGAGGGGAGGAGGGGGCAGGGCAGGGGCGGGGCAGGAGCGGACGGGACGGGACGGGACAGGACAGGACAGGACGGGACAGGACAGGACAGGACGGGACAGGACAGGACGGACAGGACAGAGACAGGACAGGACGGACAGGACAGGACAGGACAGGACAGGACAGGACAGGACAGGACAGGACAGGACAGGCAGGACGGGACAGGACAGGACAGGACAGGACAGGACAGGACAGGACAGGACAGGACAGGACAGGGCAGGGCAGGGCAGGACAGGACAGGACAGGACAGGACAGGACAGGACAGGACAGGACAGGACAGGACAGGACGGACAGGACAGGCGGACGGCGGACGGCCGGCGCGGCCGGGCCGGCGCCGGCCGGGCCGGCCGGGCGGCGGCGGCCGGACCGGGCTGAGTGGGGCTGGGCGGGGCCGGGCGGGGCGGGGTGGGGCGGAGCGGGGCGGGGCGGAACGGGGCGGGGCGGGGCGGGGCGGGGCGAGGCGGGGCGGGGCGGGCCGCGGTGAAGCAAGACGGGTCGCGGTGGGTCGCGGCGGGTCGAGGCGGGTCGAGGTGGGTCGAGGCGGGGGAGAGGAGGGACGAGATGGGGTGAGTCGGGGCGATTTGGGGTGGGGAAAAACGGGAAAACGCGGGACGAGAAGGGGAAATAATGACATGGGAGTTATCGGCAACGGAGAGTGAATGGTGAGCAGTTTCGTAGATTGTGGTGGTGCCAGGAAAGAGAAGAGGGAAAGGTAAGAAGTGCGATCTAGTGCAGACTGTTCCAACGCTAAGGTAGGAGGCGCCCGCTGAATGCGCTTCGCGGGCTCTGGAGAAGGGAGCTAAGCATCTGATTTCGCCTGGCTGAACGAACGCAGCGCGCTTCTCATTTCCACTTTGCTGTTCGTGGGAGGACTCGCCGCGCAAGGACTTGTGGTGGAAATGGTCTTACTCAAGCTTGTAAGGACGACTATGCCTATATTCGGGTCAACATATTGTTGCAAACATTTTTTCTTTGTAAAGAAACGAAGGAAAAAAACGAACTTCTTGACCAGACATTCAAGAGCGTTCTACACATCGCAACTACACAAGAACTGAGAACTGACACCCTTCCATTGTTAAGAAAAATAAGGTATCAAGTCTCACATCCCAAAAATCTTGTTTATAAATTGAATTTCACTCTAGATTTTCTGTTCAACTTTAAGATTTCTTTCTGGGCGTCTGTAAGGTGGCCACTTCCAAACCTAACCGCCTCTTGATTTGGCATTCAGCAGCCCTTTCTAGACCGTCTCGGGGCAACGGCTTCGACTTCACCGTCGCCGTAAGGGAGTTGCGGCGAGTCGGCCTCTCGACCAGCGCGGGTCGTGTGCTTGCCCGCGGGCGCTTGAGTGGAAACAGTCTCCTGCACAGAGGCGAGACGAATGAAGCGGGATGCAGGGGCGGGCATATGATCGGGCGAGTGGTGGAAAGAGTGTGATGAGAGGGATGAGGTAGGGGACACGGACGAGGCATAGGAGGCGGGAAAGGTACGAGGGAGAGAAACGTAAGGGAGATAATAAGAATCAGGAGAGACTGGAAGAATAAGAGACGCAGGAGGGAGAGAAGGCAAGACGTGGGGGATGAGGGCGGCAGGTGTTGAAAGCGGAGCAGGGGGGGGGGGACGACGCGAAATGGTTGTAGTTGTAGGGACGAGGGTAAGCGGGCCGGATGTGGAAAGAGGAACAGAGGGTAAAGAAAGTGCAAAAAAGATGAGCACGCGGGAGACGCCGAGATGACTGTCAAAAATAGGAGGAGCGAGGAAAGTTGTGGACCGAGAGCTCTGATGTAGTGAGGTGAGAAAAGAGAAATAAAGCAACTTGAACGACAGGTCAGAATGAAGACCAAATGATGAGGTGAGATATCACGAGTGAAAATCGTGATGAGGAGAAGGGGGGGAAAGGGGAGCGGGGGGGGCATGAAGGCGAGGTAGCGAAGAAGGGGCAACTGTGGTGGGTTGTGCGACGAAGTAAGTAGTTGGTTGCTTGGTTAGTCACTCCGGGCGCGTCGACAGCGTTAACCATTAGTCCCGTAAGTATAGTGCATGACATGTTCCTCATAAGAAGGCGGTGATCTTTCCTGCCGGATGGCGAGATCCGGTGTCGACCTTCCGTCGACGAGGTAAGTGGTGTGAGGCACGGGGAGAAACGCAGGGAACAGGGAGAGCGGGGTCGAGTCGAAATCCTCGCCGCTTGAGATTTTCCTGTCGCCGGCGGGACCGGATGGGACCAGACGGGGGCGCGTGGTCGACTGAATATGAATCGGAAGCAACGACCCGGAGAGGGAGGCTGGGCTCCGGCGGCGCCGTGATCCCCATCTGCTGAACCTCCCGACATCCCCACGACGACGCCCTCGCGGCCGCAAGCACACGCGGCGCCAGCTGCTCCGCGGGCGAAGTCTCCGCTCAGAGCGCGCGCCAGGGCACACACACGGCCCTGCACGCCTGCCAAATCGAGCGCTCCATTTCGCCGTTTTTATTGGAGCATCTGCACGAAGAAAATTTACACTTTCAGGGCCAATACGGAACATTTGCACATCTCGCTCATAATGGAAATAAAGAAAACTGAATCAATGGATTAATAAGATGCAACGGGAAAATTTCATACAATAAGTCAATAATAGAAGCCAGAACTCTTCCCATAATCTGTCTCAATTCTTCACATGGTTTGAAGTCAAAATTGTACAAAATAGTCATATTTTTTAAGCTTTTGTCTCCATGTTGTCAGGAGAGTGTAGTAAGTCATGATCAATAAACTTGAAAAACGAACTCACTACAGCTTGTGTATTATTAACGAACTCTATTTTTAGGGAGAGTATTATAACATTCCCATCTTACTTTCTGATATATGCGTTCGGTAAGAAAGTACTTCTGAGGCACGGAAAATTTATGCATTTTGTAATATCCTATTTGAGCCATTTGCTTTGAGACATCAAAACAAATTTCAGAATATCTCCAAAAGTATTTTGCTTTTGACAGCTTTATGAATTTACTGTTACCTCACGCAATCATTTGTGCTACATATGCAGCGGAGAGTGTGCGCATCTTGACGTCGTGGCTATCAGCTCTTCTGTATTATTCAAATCTAATCCAGAGAAACTATAAGCAGAAAGTTACTTTATTTTCTTCACAAGACTTTTATAATGCCTGTTATTTCAAAAACATACACAACGGTAACATGTTGCAAAACATCATTTTACTTTCTTTCATCCCTTTGTCTACCTCATAATGAAAATATTGTGGAGCGTCAATTATCACAATGTAAAAAATTTGGACCGACGGCGAAAACACAGTAAGTAGTAAATACCGTCTGTCTCTCTGTCTGCCTCTCTCCCTCTCTCTCTCTCTCTCTCTCGCTCTCTCTCTTCTCTCTCCTCTCTCCTCGCTCTCTCTCTCTCGCTCTCTCGCTCTCTCCTCGCTCTCTCTCTCGCTCTCTCTCTCGCTCTCTCTCGCTTCTCTCTCGCTCTCTCTCTCGCTCTCTCTCTCGCTCTCTCTCTCGCCTCTCTCCGCCTCTCTCTGCCTCTCCCTCTCCGCTCTCTCTCCGCTCTCTCCTCGCTCTCTCTCGCTCGCTCTCTCGCTCTCTTCTCGCTCTCTCGCTCTCTTCGCTCTCTCTTTGCTCTCTCTCTTTCGCCTCTCTCGCCTCTCGTTACTCTCTCTCCTGCTCCGTATTTCGCCCCATACTTCCATTTATCAAGTTTATTTTACATTCAAGGAGCCTACAGCCTCTTATAGTTAATTTAATCCATTCAATAATCCACAAAGGTCATGCCCGAATTAATCCGGATTAACACCTTTCAACAGCACTTCATTTCTCTCGCGTTTTAAAAATTTTAAAATGTAAATATTTTAATATTTGGCAAAGCGCTGCTCGGTTCTGTGGTATAGCTACGCCTCAGGGGCTCGCACGCGTTGAACGAGAGTCCCAGAGGATTGGAGCGCGAAGAGCGGCGACTGTAGGTGAAGCAAGGCGAAGAGGGGGAGAAGAGAGCGGGAGAGGAAGAGAGGCGCCAGCAGGTGATGCGTCGCGACGTCCTACTGGAAATTAACGCAGCGCCTCATTATGCCGTTGATATTGCAGGCGACGGCAGCGCCACCCGGAAGAATAAACGCCCTGATGGCTGCCGACAATTCACCCGCCCCGCGCCCGCCATGCGCCGCGCCCCGCGCCGCGCCCGCGCCGCCCCCGCCCCGCGCCCGCCCCGCGCCCCCGCCCCGCGCCCGCCCCGCGCCCGCCCCGCGCCCGCCCCCGCGCCCGCCCCCGCGCCCGCCCCCGCGCCGCCCCGAATCCGACACGGCCCCGCGCCTATCCTGCGATCGCCCATGTCCCGCCCCGCCCCGCGCCCGACTCCGCATCCGACACGGCACACGCCCCGCGCGTCCGCCCCGCTCCTCTCCCTCCCTACCTACCGCTCTACTCTTTCGTCTCGATCATAGCCACACTTTTCTCAGCATCTCCGCACTCTCTTGTCCCTGTCAAAATCCTTCTCCTCTGTTACTTTCCCTACTTCCCACGCCCCATCATCCTCACTGCCATTCAGTCTTTACCGTTCTGCTTTCGCACCTCGCTCGTCGCCGACACTATTCTGAGTATCCCCGTTCTCGCTTGAGCCCATCAACATTTCTCGTTCATTTTTTTTCTCCGTTTCGCTTTCTTCTTACTCACTATCTCTTCCCCTTCCCGCTTCTCGCTCGTCCCACATCTGTTCCCCCAAAACCTTCACCTGTCGCCAACTTCCCATCCTCTCTCAATATCTTGCCCGCTCTCTTTCCGCGACACCTCTCGGGACCGCTCTGGATTTTCAGTAAGCGTGCTATCCCTGTCTTGGTCAACAGCACTCACTGTACGTCATCAACGCTGCTGCCAATTTCCCATTTTCACGACTATCCCTTTCTCTTCCTCGCTCCCGTTTTGCCACTCCCCTCGTCACGCGCGCGATTCGCAGCATCCTCACTGCCTCTTGGCCCCAACAACACTTCCCGTTCGTACCTGGAGCGGTGGTTGAGTGCGGGCGCTAGGTTCGAGTCCCGTCGGGTTTTTCACACTAGCTTTTCAGCTAGGTCGAATTCAGTCGCTGCCTGGAGGAGAATTCTAGCGGCCGGCTGCCTTGATCGGTAGTTTTCTGTGATTTCTCAGATCAACACCAGGCGAATGCCGGAGCACTATCCTAACAAACGGACAACGGACCGAGCACGATCTTTCCTTCCTCTTCCTTGTCCTATTCTCACCTCTTACACACACACACATACTTACACTAACGTGCAGTACACAACTACACATGCCGGGGAGACTGGTCGGGGGCTTAGAGCCTACCCGGCTGGGGCGACGCCCCTCTTTCTCATTATCCTTCCTCTCGCTCAGCTCTTCGCCATGTTCACAGTGTTTTACCTGCTATAATTCCGCTTTATTTCTTCCTTAAACCTTGTAAACACTTCCTCTCTGACATTATTTTGATCTACTACTTTTCATTTTGCTCTCCATTTCTCAAGTTTTTCTTTATCCAGACTCTACTCTGTTCCGTTCTTCCCATTCGCCTTTTCAGTTTTTCATCTCTAAATCACGATAAAGTGTGTTTTCTAAATAGGCCTTCGCTTGTCTTCAGTATTTCGCATAACTTTCCAGTATTCCCTCTGTACTTACTACTCTTGTCACTGTATCCTCCCACATGTTCACCATCTCCGATACGGTTACCATACATTCTTGCTATAATTTCTTTCCAATTTTAGTGCATATTATTCTCCCAACCACTTCTTCGTAAGCTCAGTACTATGCCCCACTTATCTTCTAAACTCGCTAATCTTCAACTCATTAATACGGCCACTTACCTACTTCAGCGTTTTCACTTCCTTTCCATTCAGTTATCACTCAACATCAATATCAGCACCTTGAAGATGCTATAGCTACCATTTTACCATCAATTTTTCTCTATGCTTTATGCATATTTTCTCTCCAGTTTTCTGTCTCACCATCGTCCTCGCCACTACTTGAACTTCATCCCTGCTCCCCTTTAATTCATAAATTACTGCACAACTTCTTCTCCCCCATACGTTATATACAGTTTTTACTGTTTTTTGACCAAATAAAGCAAATCAAATCAAAACACCCCTCAATTTATGCATTTTTTTTAGCCATGCAAAGCCTATTCCCTCTTCCCAGCTCATCCACCTCTTGCATGGCCCCCATGTCAGGACTTTCTTTGCAACTCATCGAGTCTGTCCCATCCGGCGTTCCCTCCTACCTCTTTTCCCTCTCCTTTGCGCCTCCGCCCGCCATCCGCCCCCCGACGCGCCACGGGCTCAATAAGGAAGCCGGGACTCAATTTCACCAGCAAATTTCTAAGCAACCTTCATTTTGCGTGTCTTTATTTGAAATTCCTTTTCAGCAAGCTGCTCATTCTCCTGTTATGGTTTCATTTTTCAGAGTAAATTGTTTTCTCGCTTGGCCTGCGTTTGCAGTGAAAAATTTCCTGTGCGTAAGTGAAATGGGGAAGGGAAGGGAAGGGAAGGGAAGGGAAGGGGAGGGAAGGGAAGGGCTCGGTCCCTTTCGGAAGCGAGCCACGTGTCCCTTTACGTCTACAATATAAATGTTTTCATCTGTGCGCTTCCCATTGAGTGACGTCTTAATTTTTCAAGAATAATACAACGCTTATTTTTTTTATACCATTGTGCCGAAAAGAAAGGTAAATGAATGTGCATTTTCAAGGACAGTTATTGGATCATAATTCAGAGACAAAAGAAAGGAGACATCGAAACGTTAGTAACAAAAAATTATTTAAATTAAAATCTAGAATTAAATTATAAGTAAGAATTTCATAGTTGTAAAGGTAATTATATTCGTTCAAAACAGGACCAAAACGTACAATAAAATTAAATGTGACAGACATTTCTTATTTCCATTGACTTTTTGACAGTAGTTACTTCTAATGTTGCCTTTTCAATAAAGGTACATCCCATAAATAGAGAAAATGAAATCCGGAGTAATGAAACTGACGGAAACTGATGGAAATGAAATGGAACTGTGAAAACCATATGGATTTAGAGTTTGGTATCAGATCTGTTGTGGTATCAGATATTACGTAATGCAATGGAAAGAATTATGAAGCAAAAGACTCTCAAAGAATTACATCGATATGGCTACGCGAATCAGAGTGTTTTATCTATCGTTTTCCATTCTTTCGATACATCTTTTGCAAAGAAAGCAAACTCGTTTTACTCTCTCGGACATTTAATAATTTCTCGTATTTCAACCGGAAAAGACAGTCTTCATTTTCAACAGCGACTCAAAAGTTACATACAAACCCTAAAATAATTTTGAACGAAATTTTAATGAAGTTACAATACTGACGAACAAATTAAATTAAATCAATACATAGAACCCACACTCGAATATATACTCCATATCAGCTATAAAAATTAACGACAAACAATTACCAGATAATTAATTAGCAAAATAGATACAATAGAAAAATAAAACGGAATATCTATTCTCGAAACACAAATCTCGAAATTGCAAACTCTGCTACTCCCTTTTTGCGGGGTTGCAACCTTGAAAATGACTAGTGATTCCGGGCGCGCCCGCTATTAAGGTCATTAGTCTCGTAAGTGTAATGCACGCATTCCTCTGCAGGTGAGGATGATTCCCCCCCCTGAATGACGAGATTCGGTGGTGACTTACCCATCGACTTGCGGATTTTCCCCAACCAGGTATCTCCCACCAGCATGGCGCCACTCCGTCGGGACAAGCTCTAAGCTCCCGACTGATCTCCCGGCATGTGTGGGAGGGTAGTGCATGTAAATGTGCGAAAGTAAGGGGTGAGGATAGGACAAGGAGAAGGAAGGAATGATTGTGCACGATCTGTGGCCCGTTTGTTAGGGTAACGCTCCGGCATCCGCCTGGTTTTTCGTGGCATTGAAGAAACCACGGAAATTTACCGATCAGAGCAGCCGGCCGCTAGACTTTTTCTCCAGAGAGCGACTGAATTCGACTAGCTCTCTAGCTAGTCTCGAACATCCTGGCATCGTCGGGAGTGGAACCCGAGAGTCTCCAGGTCGGAGGCACTGCAGTGACATCAGTGGATGCACTGAGCCACTTCTTCCAGTCTTTGAAAATGATTCGATGTGAACCCGATCAACGTTCCGGCTCACTTAACATGTCTTTTCTGCACATCTACAACACTTCCTCTATTCCAGAATTTTTTCCCATAGAGAGCAATATTCTACATATAATTTGAAGAATAAGTTTTCAATGTGTGATGTGAATTTTCAATGAAACATGTCTAGGTAACTCACCACATCAATTGTCTCTTTCCGTATCTCCCTCTCTCCATCTCCATTTCTACCTCTCCATCTTTTTCCTTCCAATTTTCTCTCTCTATGAATCTCCTACCCCTGATATTTATTATTTACTGGTTATTTTACAGTTTAAACGATAAAATATGGACGCTCAATAGTCCAAAATGCTTCATATTTAAATATGTATTCAAGCAATTCTAAAGGAATCTGAACCAGAGACAGATTTACTCCACAGTTCTTCGTCTATGTTATGTAATTTTCCTGATGAACGGCAACGAGTTAAGTTACTCGTCGAAGACCGTGAAATGCGAAGCTAAAAGAGAAAGCAATTAAGTTTACAAAAGCGTGCGCTCTGTTTGTTGTCGTCACAAAAGCAATTATCTCTTCTGCATTGCAGCGTGGACTACCGCAGTCGGATGTGTAGCCGTGAATGGTTGCAATATTCCTAGATGATTTGAACAGCTTTACGGTTCATCTCTTCATGCCCACACATATAAATAAACAAAACCATACGAAACGAATTAATGCTTTAACGCGTTAGGAAAAACATTCAACTAAAGACATCTGATACACAGAAGTTCAGGTAGAGACAAGCGAAATAATGTTCTCAACGATACCTTACTTTCGTATTGAAGGAATTCAGATCTCCATTAGTAATTTGGTAGCCTGCGACCGATAGTCCTTCACACACATGTCCGACGCGTGTGTGTGTGTGTGTGTGAGTGTGTGTGTGTGTGTGAGTGTGAGTGTGTGAGAGAGTGTGAGTGTGAGTGTGTGAGAGAGTATGAGTGTGTGTGAGAGTGTGTGTGAGTGTGAGTGTGTGAGAGAGTATGAGTGTGTGTGAGAGAGTGTGTGTGTGTGGGTGGGTGCAAGCAAGGTGCCATTCAATTCGTCTCAGTCACGAGATTGGGAACTGGCGTTTGTTCCTATTCTTCTTAAGTAATTTCAAAACCTGTAATTGGTGAATATGAAAATACTTCGAAATAGTTTTTTGCCACGTTACGCCAATATTCAATAACTTAACAATTTTAAGCAAATTTAATTGTCAGCGTATAGCAACAATTATATGCACGAAGCATTAAAATAAAGATAGGATACCTTCCTTAAAGTTTAGTCAAAAACTTATTAAAATAACGTTTGAAGTTGAATTTTCCAAAAATGAAAACACAACCTGTCTTTTTATATATTTCCTTCTACCATGCATATATGTTAAGCATGTTACTAAGCACTGAAATACTATAATAATTATCAATGAAACGAATACCGTCGAAAATAAACTTCAGTGAAAAGACACTTAAAATAATAATCAGTAACCATTAACAGATAACTTCAAAAATTTATTGTTTTCGATATTAAATAATGGTTAAACAATGTTTCCGTTGTGATATTTGATTACCGACTATGTTAAGTACATTTCATATTCAGCAGACAATAACAATTATTAAATACTTTATTGCATAATTTCCACTACCAATCTCAATTGTTCTTCTCCCGCATTGACAAAATCAATCAAATCAATCTCTGATTGAGAACACATTTATTTGTAAAATAGATTTGAAAATCAAAATGAACGTTAAATTAGAAAAGAACAGTTTATAATTGCGTACGTGAAGAATTTGAACATCAATATTTTAACTCGTGTCGTCTATTTTGAAACGCACGAATAACAGCTCCTGCTATGGATGTGCAGGGGGCTTTGGGCAAACGGGCTACGCAAGCGATCGTTTGAAACGCCGAGGGATCGCAAAGCAAAACGGCAAAGGGCGCTTTTGTTTCCCAAATCTAGTGAAAAGGTTTGATCTCGGGAGTGAGTGCGAACGGTGGTTGGTCCCTTCACGCACAAACTGACATTTCATTTCGCCGTTTGACTAATCAGAGCAGATGTAGCGGGCCCTGAGCGTCCCATTCAATAGAAGCCCCGGCAGAAAACACGGCGAACCGCTCAAAGCAAACACAGTAGCGTTCTAGTTGGATCAGTGCGACTAACGAGAATTCAGGTCACGCAGTCACTATCCATTGTGGTAATTTATTGAGAGTCCTTCCTCTGTGTGTGTGTGTGTGTGTGTGTGTGTGTGTGTGTGTGTGTGTGTGTGTGTGTGAGCCTCTGTGTGCGTGGATGGAAGGGTAGGTATGGCAGGCAGACACTCTTCGCAAATTGACTTCCAACTTGTGAGTTAATAACGCGTACTCTTGACTCCTCTTGCATCTTTGATAGCGCTTCTGAGTTATTGATCGCCACTCGTCATTTCAAATTGCGAATATCATGCAACATTATCCAGTGGACACTCTGACCTGTTGGCATCTAGAGAGGCCACAACATTTCAACTCTCGTGAAACGTACACGCCTACAAATAATAATAATAATAATAATAATAATAATAATAATAATAATAATAATAATAATAACCATAATAATAATAACAACAATAATAATAACAATAATAACAATCATAATAACAATAATAACAATAATAATAATAATAATAATAATAATAATAATGCATTTTTTATAGTTCAAACGTCTTTTATTTTCTCTTCTCTGTTTATTTTCTCTTCTACTTTCTCTATACCGCTTACGCAGAAGAGAGAAAGTTATGTTATGTTGCGCGAGAAAGTAGCGAATTGTCATACAAAAACTCTTATTACAGGGCCCTGATAGTTAAAAAGGGGATAAATTCAGTTGCTAAATGTAGAAAAAAATTCTTCTAACACGAAGTGTAGCAATAATACACGTTTTGTGGGTTCTTGGTACCGAAAAATACATTGACGGCAAAACATCTATCTGTTCTTCTGTCCGTCTGTCAATCTGTCCATCTGTGAACAACACTGGCAGCTAAACCGTTCAGCCGATTTTCTCCAAAATTGATATTCTCCGAATCCACCTGGCTGATGTCACGATCTCTTGAGTTTAAAACCGTTACTTTAATTTTGGAGTTACTTTACATGAAACCCCTGGGACTTTTCCAAATTTTCAAGAAAGGCTTTATTGTTTTCGATTAAATTTTGTTGTTGGATAGTGTGCAGAACATGTGAGAGAATGGTGCAGGTCTCATTTTTCTTGAATGTTCTGACTTTACGAAAATTGCAAAAAATCAAACCTTTTTCAGTTTTTCTCGTACAACTACAATTATGATGATATAGATTTTTTTCCTTTAATGAAATCTGATTCTTAAAAATAGGTATTGAAATAATGTCATGTTCAAATGTTCGGAAATTTGAGTATTTTTTGGGTAGTTTTACGTGAAAATACGGACGAGAAAGTATGTGCGGTTTTAGCAGCACTAGTTTCCTACGTTTAGGGTGTTATTGGAAAACTCAGACACTACGTAATTGAAGGTAAATAAGCATTTATTTTTATGATTTTTATCCAGTATTCCAAGGATATTAAAAATACTTATTTCCACAATTCCACGAAGCGTCATCAACGCGCATATTCTGAAAACAGAGCATGTTGGCAGTGCGTCTTAACCATTCAGGTAATCGACTACTCCATCCCCGATTCTATACATCAATTATGTAACTCATTTCATAAACAAATAAGTAGAAAAAACCACGCTGGGGTTCATTGTACCCGCCACATACACAAACATTGACATGCGACTGTTGTTTTAAGAAGATACTTCGGCATCCGCGTGGAGTGTATGGAGGGTACGATTGTTTTCACAATATTGGCAAGTTTAAAGTTTTGCACTTAGTGTCACACTACTTATTATATGCTTCCCTGCAGGGGGATTGTGGCTGTGTAGGTGGTCACGACATCTAGTGGAGAGTTGTAGATAACCACCCTGACCCTATGTTTCGCGGTGCAACTCACGTCGTTAGCTTTAATGTGTAGGAAGTGAGGAGGCATTTGCTGCACCCCGTGTTGCTGGGCTTGCCGGATACCCACCAGTTGGGTGAATGGTGCTTACTCTTAGGCTGGATCGGGTCAAGGTACGTTCGAAGAATGCTCTGAATCCCACATATAAAAGTACAGGATGAGAATACGGTCTTCCCCTTGGAGTAGCCTGGGTCCTGGCGACACTCACGTCCATAGCCTAAAGGTGGAAGCAATAAGACGGAAAGAGGGCCCCAAACCGCTCGGAAGTTAGTTCGGGAGGCCTCCTGTAGGGCCCCCACCTTCGTCGTGAAAGTGGCCTGATTCTCTAGGAAAAGATGACGGACTTGTTCCCATATGAGTAGCGTATTGTTTGGACTCCGCGTCTAGCATGAACATTCACACTTGGTATTTCATTGAATGGTATTCTATTGATTTTAAAGAAATGTTTGTGAAAATAGTTATTTATAGTAGAGAGCCAACAAGAACTACAAAATATTCTCATAATATTAACTTTTAATATTAATAACTAGTAAATCTTCAGAGGATATGTTTACCACAATATGCACGGTTCCTTCTACATACATGTAATCATCCTTCCGATAATTCTACATGACTGTCAAAAATAAAATAGGGTTGTAAATAAAAATCATTGTCGACTGTCATGAAACTTATTTTTCAAATTTTAACGGAATTTTTTTTAACTGCTCAGCATGAAATACAATTGTGTAGTGTTGGCATCAACGCAAAACATGCAATTGTCATAGGCACGAGATATGCAACACTGCAATACATGACGCAGACCGGAAGGGCTGCATTCTTTGTGCCGGAGAAATAAAATATTGCGTTCATTGGACCGATGAATGTTTGTTACTAAAATATTCAAAACCCAATTCCCGTTTTACGTTTCCATACGTTGCTCTCGGCGCAACCCTGACATTTCGACGCACCGCGCAGTACAGACTTTGAGGATCAGAGTACGCACAGCGCTTTAAGCACCCGCCTCTGTTATTTTAACAATGGAAGCTTTCCTTTAACTGCGGCAGACATTTCTACGTACACAGTATTTATAGTTTTTTGGCCTGGCCAAATGGTTTAAAAATAAGCCTCCAACGATGGATCTAGGTTGAGTGCGGTAGCATTTCAACGTGAGGCAGAGAAAGGCTGTGTGTGTGTGTGTGTGTGTGTGTGTGTGTGTGTGTATGGGAGCAGGTAGCTAGCAGAGTGCACCGCTGTGGTGATTCTCCGTCCCCACACAGCTTCTCGACGCTGAATTCTGTGACGTCTAGTGACGAGCATCCGCTGATGAAAGTTTATACGCTGTCTTGAGACGACATTCCTGGTTGAAGGAATTTAAATTGTAGACATGATTCTAAAACAATCCAACGGTATCTATCATATTTAAACTTTTCTGTGATTTATTACATCGGAAATGTACATACGGCAAATTCTAACATCTTCCTTCTCTCACAAAATTGACGCTCATCGTACGACCAAATGGACATAAAAATTTAAAATGAGCTATGGGATATTCTGCAGTTGAACGGACGAGCAGGGAAGAAGGGAATGGCGTCGTTGGCCGCAAACAAAGTACGAAGGACTGCCGGCAGGGGGATGATCGAAGGGGAGGCGGAGAAGGCTGCGACCGAGCGAGGGGCAGGAAAGGCGTCGCGGAAGAAAAGGCGAATGATGGTGCAGGGGCAAAACCATGTGATGGTGGTGGGGGGGGTGAGAATGCAGGAGAGTGGGGAGCATGAATGTTATAGTATTATGTCCGTCCTCTGTACGTTTTAATGTCTACAGGGTGTCCCGCTCCGGCCGAGTCATAATCCCAGGCAGAGGCACACTCCTCAAAAACAGCTAAAGTAAACGGCGTACATGTGGAATGTCCAGTAAAATGGACGGTGATTGAAAAAGTTCCACGTGTTAAGGTAGTAAGGTTACAAACCCTTAGGAAATTTGACTTGTTTCGCTTGCTAAATTGCAAGTCGACGTCGTGGATCCGTCCTTCGGCGTTCACGTACAAGACTGAACTAGCGCACTCTTGCTACAACTGTCCCATGTTAAACCTCACCCTATTTTTTTAGGGTATTGTGAAACTAAAACTTGACAACATGTGATTAGTTTTCATCGTAGTTCCTTCGACATTTAGATACACAGCACTTGTAGACCACAGCAAAACTTTAAATGAATGGCTGCACTACGTGCGTAAGAAACGATCATATGTTGCTGTGAGAGCGAATCTTGAATTAATTATGCAAGTAAACCTCGCCAGTCTGCGCAAACTACGGCGTAGACAGAAAGTGTAAATATTTTAAGGTAGATGAATCTTAGCCTAAGCGTTACGTCACAAGATGGCCACCCGACCAAGGCCTGAAACATAGGTCACATTCGGTATTCTTCCATGTGTAGGTGGTATTGATAAGCACTGAAGCGGAAAAAATGTAATAGAAGTCTACGAATATCTCATCCTATACGTTACAGTGTACGAAACATTTCATTGAGATCTGCGGCCTCAAAAGTTTAGTTTTTAAGGCTCTAGAACGCTTCGTTTAGGAGTTAACGATATAGCTGACCGAGTGCTGCGGGTTGCATTTGACAAGAATAATTAGATTTTTGTCTTCATATTTTTAAAGTCAAAGTCCAATTCGTCGCGTCTCCGTAAAATTATCTTTCTTTAGAGACGTCATTAATAAAGGTAGGTTGAATACTACTGAAACAATATAGGACACGCTATATTGAGTCCGTCCAAACAAATATTTTCAGTGCATTGTACACTAAAGTACCTTAGCATCACTCGCTTCCCTAGCGGAACTATTAACTGAAGTGTTGCTGGTTAATTAATACGCGCAATCCACATGTATTGCGTTTATCCAAAAGCTTTAGCTGTTTATGAAAAAACACAAAAAAACAACAACAAAAACATTCGTAAGTGGTGGCAGAAGCGAAGGTGGCTGGTCGATTGATTGAGTTTAAGGGCGCGTCAACCGCTAAGGTCATTTGCGTCCGTGTCAAATTATTTTAAGACAAATGCACAATATTGCAGTGCCACGCTAACAAAGGAAAATTAAAATCTTTAAATAGAAAGCAAAATAAAACTGAAAAGAAACGTATCCTAATAAAAGGTTTCGGCAGAAAAATGCCCGATAGTTATTTATCTCGGGCTAAAAGCCAATAATTGGCATTATCATCTTCTCTCAGATAAAGCTGTACAAGCCAGTCTCTCGCAAAAACCCAAAAAGCTTACAGAGAGAAGACTCGCCATTTCTAAGAATCTCCGCTAGGGAGCTAGCAAGGTGATGCCTTCGACGGCTATCTCTTATCTTAACACAGTGCAAGAGAACATGCTCCACGGTAAGATTTTTTTTCAGTATTCGTATATAGGGTGTGGGTCCCCGCAGAGGAGATAACCGTGGGAGAAATGGCAGTGACCGATCCGGAGGCATGTTAAAATGATCTCCACACATCAAGGATTTATGGAATCCTTGATTCTCAGGAGCTTAAAATCTGAGTTATGCCACTCTGTTTGCCATTCACTGCGAATAGAGCGTTTTATAAAGGGCTTAGTGTCTTCCGTGGGAACTGTGAAGATAAGTAATTCTCTAATGGCAGGTCGAGCGCGGAGTTGTTGAAGAATGGCGAAATTTGTGTTGGGTCGAGATTTTAGATTGATTAGTGATTACGGGCGTGTCAACGACTAAGATCATTATTCCCGTAAATATAGTGCACATTTTTTATCGCAGGAGGGGTGGTGATTTTTCCCAGATGGATGGCGAGAACCAGCGCAGACCCACAGTGGGCTAATGAGGTTTTCCCCAAACCAGGAATCTTCCACCGAAGGAAGGAACCATCCCGCGCGATCTGTGGCCCGTTTGGTAGGGTACTGCTCCAGCATTCGCCTGGTGTCGATCGGAAAAACACGGAAATCTACCAGAGCATTTGTCCGCTAGAATCCTTCTCCAGTCAGCGTCCGAATTCGACCTAGATATGCAGCTAGTGTGGAAAATACTTCCACCATCGGAACTCGAACCTAGTATCTCCAGGTCAGAGGCAGTTGATGTGACGGTGACATCAGTTGCCCTGAGCCACCTCTCCCGGTGTGATGGGTCGAGGGAAAGGTCGAAGGCAGAAATGGAGTGGGTGCATAAAAGATGGGGAGGGGAAAGCAGGCGTAGACCGAAGGGATTGTTCCGGGGAGGCGAAGGTTGGGGGAGCGGAGACGGGAGGTGGAGGCAAGAGTGGATCTGGGAAAGAGGGGGGAAGGACTTGGGAAGGGAAGGGGGGGGGAAACCGGGGCGGCGTACAGAGCCCGTGGACGAAGGTAGGGGGGCGGAGATAGACACCGGGGACAGTGGAGGCGACAGTGAAGACGCCACGCAGGTAGAGGCGGCGCAGACCGGGGGCGAGGACCGGAGGCGATGGAGGAAGGGGCGGCCGGAGGCGCGTGAGACGCCTAACGGGGAGGGGTGGGGGGAGGGAGGGGGACGGGGGAGGGGGGGTTGGAGCGGAAGGTGGCGTGGCGGGCCAGGGGCGGGCCAGGGCGGGCCAGGGGCGGGCCAGGGGCGGGCCAGGGGCGGGCCAGGGCGGGCCAGGGGCGGGCCAGGGGCGGGCCAGGGGCGGGCCAGGGGCGGGCCAGGGCGGGCCAGGGGCGGGCCAGGGGCGGGCCAGGGGCGGGCCAGGGGCGGGCCAGGGGCGGGCCAGGGGCGGGCCAGGGGCGGGCCAGGGGCGGGCCAGGGGCGGGCCAGGGCGGGCCAGGGGCGGGCCAGGGGCGGGCCAGGGGCGGACCAGGGGCGGACCAGGGGCGGGCCGGGGGCGGGTCGGGGCGGGCCAGGGGCGGGCCAGGGGCGGGCCAGGGGCGGGCCAGGGGCGGGCCAGGGGCGGACCAGGGGCGGGCCGGGGGCGCGCCAGGGGCGGGCCAGGGGCGGCGAAGGGGCGGGGCAAGGCAGGGGGTGGCGGAGACCCGAACACACGTGGAGCTGGAATGGAGTCGAAGGACCCGGCACCGCGCGCTGTGTTGGACGAGGGCGGGGGCGGTGCGGGGCGGGGCGGGGCGGGGCGGGGCGGGACGGCGCGCAGAGTCCGCGAGTGGCCGCGGCCGAAGCGCGCGTGGGCCGCCGCCCAAATATTTGCGTGTGCGAGGAGTGGGGGCGGTTGGAGAGGCGCTGGCCGGCAGCGCGACGCCCTCGCATGGCGAAGCAGGGGAGTGGAGAGAGAACACACGCAGAGGAAGCTGCACGAGTTGCAACTGTTTCTTCTAAATTGGAAACTTTTATTACGAGGCAAAAATTTTGGGTTCAAATCGTAACCAAGTATTTCTTATGATTATTTAAGTTACCATTGATTTTGTCTATTCCTACCACGGAAACAATAGTGTAAATACATTTCATGGGCCTTCATATAATATCATACATGGCAAGATAGAAAGCTACCCAGATTTGCAATAAAAGTTATGATTACACTTATTTACAAACAAATGACTGTGGGATACGCGGCTGAACTAACATCACTCGAGCCTTGGACCTAGGAATACAGGGAGGTGCCATGACGTGACAAACTTGAAGCCATCGATCCACCATATTGCTCTGCCCAAAACGCGTGTAGGCGTCCTCGTGTTGAAGTATATTATTTCCCATAATTTTTAATACTTAAAAGTCTTGATCAGATTACTAATTTTTCGTAAAAGTTCATGATCTTGTGTGTTGCTTACTGCTATACAAATTTGTTTCGGGAAGGTGTGAATCGCTTTTCTCGTATAAGTAGTTACTTTATATGGTTTAGATAACTTAGTAAAATTTGAAGATTTGATTAATTTTCGTGATTTTTCTCTTCATACCAATAAGGAGAGCACACTGGATAAGTTGTGCGAAAAGACAACTGACAACCTAGTACACACAGCAAGTTATGCTCTATTGATTTTCAAGAAGAGGATTTTGATAGGACTTTTTTGATACTTACGTTTATTTAAAAACTCGCTGTATTAACAATTTTAGCGGCTTTTCTACCACTTCCAAGAGATGTAAATTGTGCAGGAATTCACTGAAGATGTCTTCAAAAGGATAACTAACAATATTATTTTTGACATCCTCTAAAAGAAACCAGAAAGTTTTGCACAATTTTGACATCAATTATATCACTAGCCTCTCTACCAACTCTGAACTTCCTCCATGCTCTTTAGATTCCAGAGCTAATGTTCATGTAAGGAAATGGTGAAATAAAAAAAAGTAACAGTACAGTAAGACAATGTTCTTTTCTTAATCATCATTTTTTCCGTCTTCATCATGGTTTTTCTTATTAGTATCGCTTCCTCTCGTTATCCTTTCTATTTTTCACTTTTTCCTGACTTCTCTTTGCCTTATTTATTCGGATACTTTCCGTCCGTGCGTGTCATTTTGTGTTTTATCCTTGAAGAAGGTAAAGGTCAATGGAGGTAGAATAAATAGCTAAGATGATAATGATGATTATGATAATGATTAAAGAATAAAAGGGATGGGTTAATGATGACCAAAAACGGGTAGAAATATAGGAGACTTCGTTAGGCACGTATACCCGCTTTGAGCTTCACAAATCCCACTTCTCTCGGGCGCGAATGGAATCGACCTCAACTTTGGAAGACGCAGAATCTGACCATTGATCACGAGTCACTCTCTCAAAACCCAAACAGGTAGGCATTCACAGAAACGACGTCGAGGCTTCTCGGCATTTCAGGAAACCTGCCGCTCGTCTCTCGAATTCAATCAACTTAGCCAATAAGTTGGCATGGAAAACGCGCGCCTCGCAATATTGCAACGCGCAATCCGCAGCCGCACAAAGCCCCAGCGGCGGAACGCGTCGCTCGTTTGTTCTTCCGACGCCGGGAACAGTCATTGCGGGCGGGACGGGACGGCTGCCCTCAGATAAGGCTGGGCGAACGGGAAAGGGCGCGGCTGGGGAAGGGCGGGGAGGTGGAATGAAAGAATAGGGCCCAGCGAAGCGGAAGACCTATAGGTATTGGTTTCTTTCCACTCCAGCGAGCGCTGCTCTTGCGGCGGGCAAAAAATGCAACTTTCGAATATATTGTTCCCCCGATGCGCCAGCTTCGGCATTCTTACGCCTGGGAACTCCTCGGGAAAGGTGGAACATTTTATGCGGAGCGGTATTGGCACGTCGTAGACTTCCTTCGTTCTTTCTAGAACTCCGTTTCGAAGGATGTTTTCGCGTTGAAATATGCACATCGCACGAAGTGAAGGTAGTTGAGAAAACACTTGTGTTGCTACTGAAAGACCAATGTTTATTTAATACACGTACTCACATGTGGAAGTGTGCTGGCTGTTCGCCGTCAATGCATAAAAACATTACAACAATGCAGTCTAATTTGAGAGAATTTTCAGTTATTCCGTCAGGTGAATTCTGGGTAATATCAATGCAGAATTCAATGCACTGGCAGCTTATTTCTCAGAATATAAATAACCGTTTCCAAATGCCGTTAATGCAATACAAAATATATTCACTCCGAATAATAAAGATCTAACATAATACAGCCATTCGATTTTATTCCCGTTGTCATTTTAAAATCACATTCTTTATACAGTTCTATGAAGAGAATTTATTCCATCACACACAATGTAGCTTGAAAAAGTTTATTTCATTTAATATAGACTTACAGATTTTTTATTGTTCATAAATATAATATTTTCTAGCCCTCAATACTAGACATAATCATATTTTTCATGAACGTTCGCTTTATTCCATCCATCCAAATGGATAGATAATTTAATAACAGGTATCAGTTTTCTGAAATGACATTTAATCAAAAGTAACACACTTGTCACCTGTCGAGTGAAATTGTTCGATATTAACTCCATTTTATTAAACAGAGGGTGATTTATTTTTACGGACAAATTACTCAAAGGCCGAAATAAATCATACTTGGTAATAATGGTGTTCTGATCAAACACGGATATTGACATGGATCGTATGTTCCTACTCTTCAACGTTCTGCAGCTAAAAGCAACTTCAAGCCCATTCACCAGCGATGATGAAGGTTTATCATCATGTTCCACATTTCTAACACACTCGATCATACGATTATTGAAGTAATTCCCCCTTGACTTTAAATGATATGAGAGGGAATACGACTACACATCTGAAAACTCATAATTATGAATATAATCTACGAAAATTAAAGTCGAACAATTTTAGCAAGTGTAGACAAAGCTGAAAACGTCATTGTAAGGTAGCGCAACACATTTTAAGATTGAATTAGTTGTAACACGCTAACACAGATCATTTACGACATCATTCACATTGTAAGTCTCGATGTGGTCTATTTTGTTGAATTGAGTGGTCACTGTAGCATATCAGAAAATTATTATTAGACACTGACGCAACCAGAATTGTTATGAGTGGGGAATTTGTGTTGTCAACCAATTTGAAGTTTTTAAAAAGACTTTTCCGTTGATATTGAATTAAAGATTTTTTTCGTCGATGTACATTTATCTATAGTGTACTCGATAAAAAAAACTAATGACTTTCGTTACTATAAAAGTTAGTAAAAACTTTATTTGGAGAATAGCAAATTAGAAAAACTTTATTTGTGTGCCATTGGTTTCTGAGAGAAGAGTGCTGAAACCCTATGCCTTCTTTTTTTTGAGTTTGCTATTTTAATTATATAACGTATTCTTAGTGAGTGTTTATTAAATATTAAGAAAATATTATTTTCATAAAAAGTCAGTAAACAATCATCTACTCAGAGCAAACCAATGAACTCAGCATTCAGCACAGGCAAAGAGGGGTTTCAGGACGAAATGCAGTTGCACAAAGTAAACTTTGCTGACTGTAATGTGAGGTACCTGGTAGGTTTCCCTACCTCTGGTTTGTGTTCAGTGTCGTTATATGGGCGTACCCGAGTGGAATGTTCTGCGGGTTGACACCTCTGGCGGTTCATATGAGGGCGCCGCGTATCTAAATGTAAAAAAAAGACCTTTCAATTCATGCATTTCCCCTTTCTATTCAAGGGAGACCGTATTTTTATTTTTATTTCAAGATCTCAGATGCACGATTCATAGCTATTCTTCGAGCGACAATAAAAAAAAGCTAGTTTAGATATTCACAGTCTCATTGCGTGTTCGGCGAGGGAAAGCTTTTCCCTTCCGATAGTATATTTTTTACAGCATGAAGCAAAATATCACACACGACAAGCCCCCTTCTTCGTATTCCTTGTGCAAACTAACACAACAATTTTGTAGGTCGAAGCGTTGCAGGAATCGTACGTAATATAAATAATCTGCACATGCGCAGTTCGAGTTTCATATCACGTTTATGTCTCTGCGCCTGCGCAGAAGATCGAGATTACAGTTCACTGCTGTACGCTAAGGAATGCAAAAACTGGGCTATTGTTGCGATAGAGAAATAACGATAAATACGATCTTTCATGTGGTTCACTGACATCTTATCGCCTTTTATCTCATATTGTAATTTGCCTTATTGTTAATCTGTATTATTCAAGTGACGATAATGGAAATTCTTCCGAAATATTGTGACGATTGCTAACTCTAAATTCCCAAGATGCCACAAGATGCTACTCGCATAAGCTAACAAATGTTAAACAAGGTAATGCAGAATGGTAATTAAGAATTCGAGGCTCTCGCTGCCAAACAAATCAAAACCACTTCCATAATCATAGTCATACACTTAGCAAAAATAGCGTCGTGCAAATCGTTCTCAACATATCAAGCAATAAGTGGTGACGTACTGGCTCTTTACCGTACATCAGAGCGGTTTGCAATAGCCAATGAAAAAGCTTGTGAACGCGTCACACCGAGCACCAGACGACGCGAATGGGGCGTGATCTTTCAATTTATAGCACCGTTCTTTATTGAATAAACGCCTGGCTGAAGGCAAAACTGTAAAGAATGAAATTCAGACATTCGCGTGCGGGAGCGGCCTGGTGGCACAAAGGTTGCCTTCGCGGCTGGCAGGCGCGGCAACGCCCCGAGACAAAAGTGCTGCAGGCACCGTGCTGCAGGCGCACAATGGCCGCGCCCGCCGGCACGCGGGGCGGGGCGCGGGGAGATAGCGGGCAAGAGACGGGAAGGGAAGAAAAGGCACGCAGGACAAGAGAACTGTGAAGATGTAGGATGGGGAGGCATAGAAAAGAGAAAAGGAAAAGAGGAGAAAAAAAGAAAGGAAACAAAAAAGATTAATGAAAGGAAGGCGAGAAGAGTGGGAGAAAGAGGGAGGAAGAGAAGAGAGGAATTTGAGGAAGAGGAGAGAGCGGAAGAGGAAAGAGAGGGCGTCTATAACAAGGATATGGTGAAGAGGAAATAGAAAGAGAAGGAGCGACGCGGAAGACAGAAAAACAAAGAAATAGAGATAAGTGGCTGAAAAGTCGAGAACGAGTCTAGATCGTGCCAAGGGGGAAGTTGGAATGTTTAGGGAGACGAAACTGCTAATAACTTGGAAGAGAAGAAGGCGCGCTGAGAGGGCAAAAGCGCGGGGGGGGGGCAGGGAGGAAAACAAAGAGCGGTGGAGGAAGAATGGGATGATGACAGGAAGAAAAGGATGCGCAAGAGAAGGAAAGAGCACATCTACGTGAATGACATGTACAAATATAATAAATATTGCAAATATAATTAGAGGAATAATAATAGTTATTATAATAATAACAGTAACATTGTGATGTATTTGTGAATTCCTAGAATCACGTTAAGAACTGAGCTCCGACCGGTAGCGGTAGCTCAGTGCATCAACTGATGTCACTGCAGCGCCTCTGACAGGGAGGTCCTAGGTTCGAGTCCTTACAGCGGCAGGATTTTCGACACTAGCTTTTCAGCTAGTTCGAATTCAGTCGTGGCCTGGAGGAGAATTCTAGCGGGCGGCTGCTCTGACGGTACTTTCGTGTTCCCGATCAACACCAGGCGAATGCCGAGCAGTACCCTAACAAATGGCCAGGACTGCGCGCGATCTGTCCTTCCTCTTCCTGGTCCTATCCTCTCCCCCTTACACACACACACTTACACTAACATGCACCACACTCCCACATATTCCGGGAGACCGGTCGGGAAGGGGAAACCCCACTAGCCGACGGTAGGTCGGCGTCGGATCTCGCCATCCAGCTGAGGAAGACCACTGCCATCTCCCGAGAAACGAACATGCAGTACACTAATGGGACTAATGACCAAAGCACACCCGGAAACACGAAAAACCCAAACCAAACCAAACTAAGCTCCGAATAATTTTAACTTATTCTGCTCGTCTGGGCAAAAATAACTTAGTAAAATCTTTCGTGATCCTCGATTGATGAAGAATGAAGAGCAAGGAAATGCAGACAACACCAGGCCCCTTCAGAACATGTTGATTACGATTGTTGGCAACTTAAGTCATAATATCTAAGAACAAGTATTACAAATTAAGTTTCGTTATTTTGTGCGGACCATGAACCAATTTTGTTCAGGATGCTAATTAAGGTTATTTTTGTTGGCTGTTAAAGGCTTTGAGATACACAGACACCAAGTTCACAGAAATTAATTTACGAAAACTATCTCAAAACTGTGTTTCCATTTTCACTTTCATTTTATATTTTAAAAATACCACCATATGCTTCGTTTCCTTAAGTAAAGTGAAGCACTTATGTTAGAAGCATTCAAATACCTTTGCTTCATCTCCCTCTAAAGGCGATTTACGTGACGCGGAGTCAGTACTTGAAAGTAATGCAATTAATTGCAAAGCGGTTTCAATAGGTTCAGCGTTTCAAATTATATTTCAACACTAAAAATTGCTTTAGGTTTAACTCTAAATTCTATTTTATTAATGTTGCTTTATATAAAAGCCACAAAGTTTTAACTAGTGATTATGTAGCATTGCACACTGTCAGTATTCCTCACCCAAAGTAGAATCACCGCCGAAGCCAGAAGAAAGACGCCAGTACAGAACGGATACTCACCTGCAAAGACAGAAAATATCTCATTAAAACACAATTTGTCAAGTCAAATAAACTGACCATCAATGCACTGTTACAAGTTAAAAGTTGTTACACAAGTTACTGTTACACAAGTTAACTGTTACACAAGTTATAACTGTTACACAAGTTAAAATATATGCTAAGTTATAAGTTACTGATTACAAGTTAAAATATATTTCACAGTAAAGTACAAAAACAAAAATATTTCCCTAGTAAAAGATATATCAAGGTGCTTCTGATAGTTAGCTGGAAAACAAAAGATAAATTGCAATGAAACTATGATCGCTGTAATTTGCACATTTGATTCACTTCAACAACAGTAAAATAAAAAATAATAAAATAATATAATGCAACATTAACATGGAGGGAGAAGAGGTATATTGAAACTTCGGAAGTAAAACAAGGCACCGTATTGATACTTTCTCAATGGATCAATGCAAATTGAACAAAAACCCGATCATGATCAAATTTTGGGGTCACGTTCCAAAGAAACATAACGAGGCATCTTTCAGGATCATGTAGTTTAAAAAGTAGGTGCATAACGAAATTTACTAATTTTGTATTGAATCAATTACGAAGTTAAAAAATGAACTTAAGAAACGTAATGATAAATGTGGAAGAATGAAAGTAAACATTATATTATAGTTTGCATTACTTGCAACCCTCTGAAAAAGTGTCACTTGATTCCACAAACAAAATTGCCAGGATAAGAATTAAACATTCTTCTGTTTTATAACTAAGGGAAATAAGACAGCAACGATTGTATGTTACATTTAATTTCAAACGATATGGAATTAAAAATGAAAAGTTTATGTAAGTGAAAAAGAAATCATAAAACGTTCTAAGTGCATTGAAATCACAAAATAAATCAACATCAATTAATAAAAACATGAACAATTGTTTTCTAAAAGATTTAGGTATCGTTAGACGCGCACGTGATATCCCGGAACACACGTGACTGCTGGGCATACGGAATGCGCTTAGTAGATTTTAGGTATTTCCTTATTTATATTCTTGCGATTTTGGAAATGTTTGTTTGCAATTTTCTGGCTTATTACTCGAGATTTTTCTAAGATATTTAACTAGAAAAATGAAAATGAGCGCTGTTGATGTCGAAGATGTTAATGAGACGAAAAATAGAAAATGATAAAGAAGATGAAGCTCAATAGTCACTTAATATTTACTTCCACCAAATATGATTTCTCAAATTTATCCCTGTGAAGACTTTTGGTCTTAGTGTTTGGTCTTAGTTTGGACTTTTGGTTTTAGTGTTTCCAGATGAAAAATAGGTACTTCGGGCATATTTCCTCCAACGTTAGTGAACATATATTATTGAAATGTTTCAATTTCACAGATCTCTGAATATTTATGATTCAGAGATCTGTGAAATAGAAAAATTGATAAATACTTTGTTCTTATTCACTTTCATGATCAATGAAGGTGACAAAACCATCTTTTATATCAAAGAAATTATCAGTTAGTTGAATAAATATAATTATTTTGTCTTATTCCCATTCGCGTGAAAGGTTTGTAATGTACATTTTTCCCAAAATCTTTTCGAAACTAAAAATTATCTTGTTTTTCAAAAATATTCGCTTTGAATTTACGAGTTTCATTGCAGTGCATATAAAAGAATTTATTTCCTCAACGTAGAGTTATCCAAGTTCGTTCACAAAGAAAGTTATAAGAATTTATTGCTACTAATATTACTGTTATTGTGACTAATATTTGTAATTTGAGTCGTCAGTGTGAGACTATATATCTAGCAATTTTTCGTTAATTATTCAAGATCCTGTAACACGAAACCCGAAGTGAACCGTTGAAAAGTAAGAATATCTTAATAAACATTTAATAAACCCGTGGTTTAATATAATTGGTACCTTTCAATTTAGCCTGACGTATCCTTTCAATATTAACCATATTTAAAAAATTAGTTTTCGACCCTATGTTAAAGGCCTAAAAATGTTTAAATAATATGTGATGTTTTTATTTCTTTCATATGACGTTTGGTATCATATTGACAGGCCCATGCTGATAAAATTTTTATCAACCGACAGCAAAAAACGTCAATTTTACCAGCGACATTCCGAAAAAGCAACTTTAAACGAGTTCAGGAAAAATATTTCAGGAATCTAGTATTTGAGGATATATTTTGTTCTGTACCACAACATTTTTAACTTAATGTGGACGATAATAAAGTAAACTTCAGAGAGTTTCTTTAGGTTACTCATCTAAAAAGATTTATACCAGCGCTCCACTTTTACGCGTATGTTTTTGCTCTGGTAATTTAGATACCCCGCAGCCTTTGCTTGTATAACAGAGGCAAAACCCGCACGTCTTGAGGAGGAGAAATGAAATGCAAAGGGCCCTAATGAAGCGACGGCGCCTAATCCCCGCCCGCCGCCGCGCCCTTTGAGGGCCCGTGAGGACGCTTTGAGGACGAGTGAGCACGGGGACTGCGCTCGCGGCCCGCGCCCCTTGCAGCGGCTGAGGACTGAGGATCCGGGAAGGGAGGCGTTGGGGAGGGCCGCCTTCCGCGAGGACGTCAGGATTTCCGTCTTCGCAGCCATCCATCGCCACCTTGTTGCAATGGCTCCCAGGTAAGATCCTTAGATGTAGCAACCAACCGGGATTGCTATCTCGCTGAGAGGAGCTGCTGCTCAGAAGGGGAAATGGGCGGCTTTAATCTTTATTATTATGATTCCAATTCTCGACCTTGTGCGGTTTAATTTAATCTTATATTAAAAATGTTGGTGCAAATAGACTTCAAACGTTTTGGAGGCAGAAGAGTCATAGGTAAGAATTTAAAATAATATAAAATTGAGTTCGGAAAAAAGTCAGGGAAAAGGAGAAGACACTGAAAAACGCAGTCGCGTATTCACGCGAGAAATCTATGAGAATTAACCAAACCTCGAACCGTACAGAAAATAGAAAATTATCATATTACCACTCTGATGCATGCCGCCGCGATTAATGACGAAGTAAAGCTATTAGGACCAAATAGACCAAAATATCTCCATGCCGGTTGCTAATGGACATACATAGCTCCGAGAATTCGCCAATTTTACCGACTCATTCTGTTTATCCGACGCCAATTGTCATCTTATGGCACTGGCATACGGGTCAATTTCTTAGGTGTACTTACTATCCAGCCATGTGTATGAAAGAGAAATAGTATCGCAGAATACCATGTAAATACATTAGGGTAGTTTAAATGAATTGGAAATCCGCATAATAAGAAAATCGTCTTCCAATGTTCAAATGTTTAATAAATATCAAGGGTTTAATTTACTTTTTCGTGAGTATGTTATAGCTTGAAATAGTTTCTTGAGTCACTTCACTCAATCTAACTCTTAACTGACTCTACATCGTTAAATAACTCTTAAACAAATTGGTTTAGGGCTTTAAAAACTAACACATTTCGAGGTCAAAGGCTTCAAAGAAACGTTCCTAATCCTGCATTCTACAGAATGAGATCTTCTTGAACATTCTATTACAGTTTTGCTCATTTCATGCGTCTCGATTCTACCCCACCTGTTCAGAGCCTGTATAACCTGCAACTGAATGTGAAATTAAACTAATTACTTGATATTCTATGCGATTGAATTACACGGGTGTACCTCTCGGTTCGGTAATAGCATTAAATAAAAATAGTTTATATTGACAAGAGTGTATTTTATTGTTATCAATTACAAGGAAACACACAGAACAAATGACGGAGGATAAGAGGGCCTTGAAGAAAAATATATATTACAGGCTTAATATGGAAATGGAAAAGTAGAGAATACGGTGGGGTTTAACATGCGAGAGTTCTTGCATGGGTACGCTAGTACTATGATAATTTGGCAGTATTTTCACTAGAATTTCACTTCTATTAAATTTGTTTCGCATTCGAATCGCTTTGACAGTTTCCTAGAAATGTGTAATAAACTAATGGCATCGTGCCGTGCATCAACAATTAGCTAATTCCTTCTTCGCCCCTTGCGTTTTCGTCAAGCGCTGGGATTACCAGGAGGGCGTTTCCAAAGGTCGGGTTTGAGATGAAGTTCTCACGGAGCTTCTTTCCTAGGAATTCCGTCCTCCCTTCTCTCCGCGAATTAATGCTCAACACTCCCGCGCCGTAAAGCCACTTTGATAAATAATATTTAAAGATGCTTTAAAAACACTCATATCATTGTATTCTCCTTTCTAAAAAAACTTTAAAAATTGAAAATCTGTAGAAAAAATATTTACTTTTATTGTTATTATAAGTTGTGCCAATACAATCTTAATTGCAAATACTACAAATAAAATTATTTTCTCAATTTCCCCTTCATACGCAATAATTTTGCTCAAACTACGTCTCAATGTTTTGGTGGTTTTACTGAGTCTTACTTGTGTAGCACTGAAATACTCTCCAAGAATGCTGTAAGTACCATTCGCCTATGTTCTCTTACACAGACAGAATATCTGAGAAAGAAGAACTTTGAAAGAGTAGGTTTCCGTAGACCCTTGAAAAGGACCCCCAGCTCTAACAATCAGGCTATTTAAGAGAAATTTTTATTTGTGGAAATCGCATGTAATTCACTAAAAGAGAACAGAAGAGAAAGAAAAAGAACATTTTCAGAGGAAAGTAGATAAGTGATTTTAGAGAACGTTCATTGGAAATTGCATAACGATTGTGCTACCAGTTCAGACGTCTGCTTTCAGTCTCAGAAAAATACTTAGGTAAAGGATATATGTTGACGTAAAAGTCGTTTGATTGCATCAAATACCACACAACTCATCAAATGAAATGAAGTGACCCTACAAGATACTACTAAGACTTTCTTTAGAAAAAAGAGGTATGGAAAACAAAAAAAGATGAAAGTGTTTGGGTCAAGACGTTGAAAATAAAATATTTCGCACCAGAGAAACAACGGAAAGGGCGAATATTCGCATGTTTCCTTGTTTAGCGATCAGCAGATATAGCCATCCACGAGCAGTTCCCTATATAAAACGTAAAGGATATAATATTGTCAATGAATAATGATAACATTAGTTCCCAAGAAAATAATTTGACAAGTAACAAGGCGCTATAGTTTCTGCGAAAATATTTTCTTTAGTTGCGAAAAGGTCGATTAAAAATACTCCACGAAGTTTCCCACTGCCGGTGGTAAATGAGCCGAAGTTCCGGTAGCTGTCTTGTCGCATCCTAAATACTGTAAGGCTCCATGCAGCAGAACAACCGAGAGAAATCTGGAATACGGTATAAGAAATATAATATGTGAATTCCTATAAAAATTGTAGACATGCATAAGCGCAAATTATTATTCCTTGAAATAGATTATTAGTCGAGACTTGTATCTTTCGCTACTCGACTGTTCTCAAGGACTCTGGGCGATGTCTCAAAAGGTGACATAATACACAGTAAAGAGCGCCTGACTTTCCAGGTGAGTATCAATTCCGGAGAGTATCATCCTGTAAGATTGGAAAAGTCAGTTACGATTAAAAAATGAAAAATTAAATAAAACTTCAATTATAATGACACCTACGGGACGCGTTGGGTTTCATGGCCAAATCGAAATTCTCTTTCATGTGTAGTAGCTTCTCAGCTCTACGCCGTTTTCTAGCTTTCTTACAGCTAGACCTGCACATATCTACGTCCAAATCTTATTTTAATATCTGTCTATAAATTAAATAATTGTACCACAGGAGGAACTAGTTCTTAAAAAAACAGGACGTTGCTAACTGTGTCAATGTGGATCAAAGACAAAATCTGTTGGAAATAAAAGTGTCATTTCCCGCGCCTAACAACTGGAAATATTTTAAACAAACCTTGCAGAAAATGATAATAATATATTGAAAAGTATATGTATCAATAGTTTTTAAATACAGTAGAGTCGCGACAATCCGAGCCTCGATAATCCGATATTCCGTGCAATCCGATATGAAAAATAGCCTGATGTGCGCCTTCACTCAAACAAGCAAACGAACAGCGATAACATACAACTAGCTCTTGACACGTTGGCAGCACTGATCGTCAAACAAAGATCATATGTGCGGCGGTAGGTGTCAGAGTGTCTGCTACATTGCTGTGACCGGTTCGCGCACATTTGATTTGTTCATTGTACTACAGTAGGCATTTTATTGTATGTATGTATCTGTAACTTTAACAGTAACCACACATTAAATTTGACTTCGTTTTACATTGTAGTTGAAGCTTACGTTATGTATTTTTTCGTATAATCTTAGTTTTTGAAATCCGAGGTGAATCATCTCAAATTACCTCATATTATTGCGACTCTATATAAAATATTCCGTCAATTATATTGCAAAGTATTTTCCGTACCAGCGTTGGCCCATATATGGAGTCCTTTGGGTACAGCAATGACTTTTGTAGGCGATTGTTAATGTTCTGGCAATGGAAAATACGTGGTGGATGACTGGAAGTCATGGACTGGAGCGCAAAGTTGCAACACCCGGGGAAAGTACCCAGGAGGAGGCGTCTTTCAAAAAGTCAACACCACAAAGTACTCAGCAGTCGAACGCAGCTAAGCGAAAATCCACCTGGTATCTGCATTCAGGTATTATGCTGGACACGCCTCATCAGCAAAAGCCTTTCAATTCCGGCAACTGCTTCAAAGCGCTGCGGGTTGCATGTTTCGTAGAAACGTAAGGAGAAACGCCGACGTCCTGCGCTTCAACAGACACAACCCGCAATTCACTTCCCTCCAACTCCGACGGTTCAGGGCGGTTCTCGAGGGAGTAAGTAGTAAGGGGTTATTGATGCAACATCTAACGACAGGAGAAAAATTTCCTGCTGAAGGAATGTGTTTACGAATAAGAGAAGTTTCGGCGAATCATTTTATGAGTTCTACGACGACAAGACGGGAGGCTATCCATAAACGCGTGTTAGAGGGTGGGAATGACTGAAAGAGAAGCACGGTTTCCCCATTACTCGATATGAATTTTCGCCGCGGGAATAAATTTAAGAAAGCATTAGCGGCGCCGAGCTATAAGAGAGGCGTTGTCAGCCGGCGTAGGGGGGAGGGGGGCGTGAGAGAAGATGGCGGCGGAAGAAGAGGCGAGAGGGAAGAGGGGGGTGATGGAGGGGACTGCCTAGGAACGGGGGAGGGCGGCGAGGCCATCAAAGGAGTGTCAGGAAGAGAAAAACAGGGGGGACGGAAGGAGCAAGAGCGGTGAGGACTGAGAGCGTGGGGGATTCGTGGGATTGATTGATTGTTAATGATTCCGGGCGCGTCAACTCATTAGTCCCGTAAGTGTAGTGCATGTTTTTCATCGAAAGGCGGCTGTGATTTTACCCCTCTAGATGGCGAGATCCGGCGCCGACATAGCGTTGACTAGCGGGTTTTCCCCAACCAGGTATCTCCCACCAGAGAGGCACCGCCCCACCCGGGACAAGCTCTAAGCTTTAAGGGGGGAGGATTCCCTGACGACGCGGAAGGGATTGGCGCGAAGCCTGGTGGAGGGGGAATTGGATGGGAAGAAGCGGGCCGGGGCAGAGTAGGATGGAGTGGAACGGGACAGATAAACCGAACAGAGTAGTGTCAGCGGGATAGAACAGAGAGGGGTGGATTAGTAGGGTCAAGACGACAGAGTGGAGAGGGGAGGGATATAGGACGCGACGAAGAGGGCGGAGTGAGATAGGATGGGGTATGGGACCGCGTGCCCTAGAGTAGAATAACATGGCTTGCAGGAGGAAGGGTGGGGCTAGCAGGGAGGCGCGGGGCGGGTTGGAGTGGGGCGATTGGGGGGGGGGCGTGACGGGACGGGCAGAGAGGGAGGACCGAGAAGAGCGAAGCAGAGGGGGCGGGCAGAAAGAAGCCGGGCCTGTATTATGCGCGCCGTCGTCGCCGCCACCGCTCGTGATGAAGGCTCCCGCCCACCGCCCACCGCGCCCGCGCGCACAAAAAGCCGAAATGTTTGAGCGTCGCCATGGCGACACTTTGATTATTGGCCGGAGGCGCCGCCGGCCGCGGCAGGGGGCGCTGGGCGTTCGCACCTTGCGCTGCTCGTGGCGAACCCCATTCACGCTTCCAAATTCCCTTCATCAAGCTAAAAAAGCTTTCTCATTTAATGCGAAAGTACGTATGTAGTTGCTAAATCTAACTCCTTTTTCATCCATTGTCTCTGATCAATGAACCGATTTACCAAAAACTGTATATTAGAAACAAGATGTTGTTTTCTTCTACCTATCCTTATCCTTCTGAAACGCAATTTTGACTGTTTTATGAGATGACATATATAATGTTTAAATAAGTTCAAACATTTTTTTGGTATTTAAGGTCGCATCAACATCTAGATCTTTAGAGATCACTATTGGAGTTCACGATATGGTAACTGTGAAGATGAAACGATATGGTGATGATAAGGGGTGAAAGGACGAACACAAACACAAACAAGCCCGAGGAGGGACTCGAACCCGCGATCCTTTGGTCCGAGATCACTATGACACTACTGCCTTAGCGATCTCGGCGACCTGCTCGGCAATTATCTGTTTTTGATTCAAAATTACATAAAGCTGTTCTCATGATCATGAACTATTTGTATTCAGTAAAAATTGATTGAAGTAGCTAGAATGGACAGGAAGCGCGAAGGAAATAAGAATTCAAACATATTGGCTTCGAAAGCAAAACCTAACAAAACCTGGAGTATAGTCGCAATACACACTCCTTGAACATGTTCTTCATCAATCAAATTTAACTGAAGAATAGTTTTCATCACAATATAATGAAATAATCATCTTCGAGGATTGTCAATCTACGTGGCTACTGAGCGTTCTTGATTGTATTTCTGTGAATTTGCAGCACCTCGCCCGCTTTGAGACACACGAAATAATTCATTGCGCCCGACACTGTTTGAATTTTTTTCATATTCGACATTTTTACCTTCCAATGTTCTGAACTTTACACTGTCACTTAAATTTATTAACATAGGAATTTCCTGAAGTTACTCTGCGGAGGGATCTCTTAATAATATTCCAGCGTGGTCATTACGGAGAGGCTTATTTTTTTAGAAAAAGTAAAACATCGAGAATTTAAACTGAAAAGTGGAAGTGTTTAAGAAAGAGCTTATTTCGTTTGAAGATGGATAATTTTGGTACAAGTTTCGGAATATTTAAGTATTTTGTCACTTTCGTATTAATAGAATTTATTACTTGAGAGAAATATACACCAGGCAAACAGGAATCATTGAGAATGAAAAGGATAATGAATTAAAACGAGAATAAATTAAAATTAAATGAATTACCTATTAACTGAATCAGTGAAAATTAACTTATTCTTATAGCTTGCTGTTCATGAACTTACTTTCAGATATACCAAATTTTATCGCAAGAAGAAATTATTTGTATGATATAGATTTTTTAATTTTTTGTTGAAATTCAATCTACATTACCTAGTGTATAATTCTATTTAATCATGTTTTTTGTGCGGTTAATTTGTATCACAAACTGCCACTGGCTGAATATCTTCTGAACAGTTTCTGATAATGAAACATTCTGGTTATTGACAGTGTTGAAAAGATTACAAGACAACTCTAACGTCGTCTAACGCCAAATGCAATTGTTCGAGTTACCAGATTACGTCACTAATCCTGACGTATACATCACATCGTGGTAAAAACAGCTAGTAGCACGAACAGCAAAAATACTGCTGAATAAAATCACGCTAAAGTATTTTCCAAAACGTAGCACGCACACTGCTCAAAGAAAACAAATAAATACTCTCATATAATAACGATACAAATTATATATTTTAACAAATATAATATAACGGTTATTTATCTATCAATAATACAAAAATGTTTCATAATACAACACATGAGCAACAAATATTCAGTTCAGAATTTCCTTGGAGCCTTACTACCGCATGCCGTCATGTCGATGTCATAAATAGTGACGTATTGATTACGATAACTCAGTCGGCACGATAACTTGACTATTGGCAGAATAACACAATCAAATATTTGGATTTTTCATTCACTCAAAACTCTCTCTTTGGATTTTTGTATAACGAACTCGTTCACACTTCCCATGTGGCTGTAGGCTATATATTTATATTCACATTTCTGCGCACTTTCGAAATTAATAATTAATTAGATGAATCAAACTGAGACTCATGTATTCATCTTTCTTAAAAACTCCGTTTAATCTTACCTCTCCTTCATTTCTCGGGCCTCGGAACCGCATCAGATCCTTACTGCCCCCAGACAAATGCACCTCCGTGTTTTACCGAAACATAAACCTTTCCGAGATCTTCACCCTGAGAGTCACTAATGGGTGTCGTAGAGCAATTTCTTTTCCAAAGTAATTATTGCATGAAGCTTAGCATGATACATCACTTCCCGGGTGAGGTGGCTCAGGGCATCAACTGATGTCTCTGCAGTGCCTCCGACTGGCAGGTCCTCAGTTCGAGACCCGACGGTGGTAGGATTTTTGACACCGGATTGATAGCTAGGTCAAATTCAGTGGTTGTCTGAAGGAGAATTCTCGTAGGTCGCTGCTCTGATCGGGTGTTTCCTATGGTTTCTCCCATGAATACCACACAAAAGTCCCAGCAAAACCCTAGCAAACGGGACACGGACCGCGCGTGATCTTTCCTTCCCGTTCCTTGCCTACCCTCACCACTTACACACACACACACACACACACTTACATGCACCTTGTCTTGTAAGTAAGTCCCCTTACACACACACACACACACTGGCAGACCGGTCGGCAGCTCAGAGCTTGTACGGGCTGGGGGGGTGCCGCTGGTGATAATACCTATTTTGAGAAAACTCCATTAGCCGACGGTAGATCGGCGCTGGATCTCGGTATCCAGCGAGGGAATACCACTTCCACCTCCCGCGATAAAAACATGTATTACACTTCCGGGACTAATGGCTTTAATAGTTAAAACGCCGCAATCATTCATTAATCAATCAATAAAAAAATTGATGACATATATCTTATTGAAATGTAACGAAGCGTTTACACTTTCTTCTAACCTGTAATTACGTAGTTTAATCAGTGACAGATACGTTACTCACTGTCACTGACTCCACTGCAAGTGACTCCTAAAATGTTCGTGACACACAATCACCTTTCGCAAATCCAAATCATTACTTTTCTGCCTAATTCTGAATCATGTGTCACCTCTTAAGGCATAAATTCACTTGTTGGTATCAGCAGTATTGAAATATTTGTATTATAAAATATCCGCATTTAAAACTGACATTAGACATATCTCCTACAGAAAGTGAAGGTTATTTCAGTTTTCGACTAGTCATATATTGCAGTCACTGACTATAGAAAGATGTTCGTCATATAAACTGATTTATCCCTAATGTAACTGTGATCCATTTATACTATTATAACGCATTATTCTGAATCATTCTCAGTCTTTACTATCCGAAATATTTACTAGTAACTGACAGTAAGATTTTTCATTTCATCAGTATCTCTACGGGACTGTTTGGCAGCAGCTCTTAAAGACGTCACAGACGGCGTGAGTTCACGGCTTACAAGAGCACACAGAAAACAACGACTCCAGGTGTGAAACCCTTCGTTCTCACTCCGTAAGATTGCTGAGCCACGCCGCTCATCCGTCCCCTTGGCTCTTCTGCCGCAACAACCTCTCGCCTTTCTCGGCGAGATGAAAGGCTCTCGCCTTGCGGTGGGTCATAACCGTTTCCCTGGTGGCAGACGTCTCAGGGGACGGTCACAAAGAATCCATGTTTGTCGGTGTTCGGGCGATCACGACGAAACATTTTAAACACTTACTACAGCGGAAGCATGATTGCACTGCGTCTAAAAATATTTTCCGTTAACACGAGCAACATTCCTAACTGAAAGAACAGTTAGAATAATTGAATCATTCGACCGAACTGAGTCATTTATCATGGTGTAGGAAAATGTGTTTTCATTTAGCTTATGAACGAAATATTACGTGAAAGACATCAGAATAGAAATATCAGAAAATTTCAGTAAAATTTGCGTAATAAGTTCCTGGGAGTTTCTGCCAGACCGGAATGTAAACACCTTTCGAATATCATACGAAACATATTAAACAAACTTTTCACAGAGAAGTTGCAATCTTTTCGCTTTCGTGTGTTATCTGTAAGTAATATTTCGAAGGCAAATATTTGATGCAGGCTAATGAGGTTTTATCACTACCGTTCAATAGCATTAATCGGTCGTATGCGTTTTATTTTTGGCTAAATACAAATCTACTCTGATCTTGCTCTCTGCCTGTCAAGGGCATTCCTTGTCACTTGCTGTAGAGGAGCATACCATTAGCATGTCGTTCTCCCTGCTAAAAGATCTTCGAACCAAATCTGGCCGTAAAAATATATATATATATATATATATATATATATATATATATATATTTCACCATTACGAAAGAACTAAGCTGTCACCGTCAATTGTAAATTGTTACAAAATTATTTGATCAGTATTGCCCGAGCAGTTATTGACAGTCTTATCGAGAACGACATAGGAAGTACTGTCATTGCTTACTTTAATCTCTGCTTACGATTACGCCTGTCAGTTTGCTGGACGAAAATAGGTAGTTCATTTCTGAGACCATCGTATTCCGACGTATTAAATCTGTGAATTTATTTTTTTATTCGTCAGCTTAGAAATTCGTAAGCTTAGAAATAAGTTATCTTGCAATTATGTAGTAACAAAGTATGGTGTAATGAAGTTAGAAAGTTTTTTTCGGTTATTTAACACTCCCATATTTGTGCCCCTGAAGTCTGCTTTTAAGGCGGAGGAGTGTTGAAAGGAGTTCCTTATCATCGCTGTGTCCTTTGTATCCATTTACTTAATGTGACAAGGTAAATAATACGAGAGAAATAACAGTACTATATTTCATTCTAAAACAGTTACTGTAATTTCCATAATCGTTACGTAGATGTAGAATCCTGTGGAAGTTTTGAAGCTTGTTAACTATGTCACAAGTTGAAAATTCTCTTACGTTCTCCCATTGTTGAAAATTCCAGTAAGCATATATCGAGGCATAAAATAAATAGTTATGTAATGTATGAAAAGGAATGGTTATGGCAATGTAACCTGGCCTTACATCACATTTAAAATTACCTCTAAGAAAAGTTTTGAACATCCAATAAATGGTTGCATTAAATTAGACATTCTTTTGGCAAACATGTGAAGATTTTCAACAGATTCACACCAAAGATATATGAGAATGTGAGAGCCAAAAACGATCATTTTCGTTGATATAGCTTCACTTTGCACATGTACTTGAGCTCGCATTGTGCTAGTAGTGGTAGGAGTAGAACCGGGGATGTGGGTTACTATTTTCTTGACAATAAAAAAAATTAAATCTGCAGTTTGTTCACTGATGCAAGTAAGTTTTTTATACTCGCGAGGGAAAAATGTTTAGTTTTAAATTGTTCCTAACCTCACTTTTTTGAACCTTTTTCCCCTCAATCAATCAATTATAGTTAAAATGTTGAAAATATATTCTGAAGCTTAAGAAAGCGTGCGAAAATGAAACTTCTTTCCATACAGTCTTTCGTGTTCTTTGAATACATAAATGAAATCAAATATTTTGCAATTAAAATTCCGATTCGGTCACACGTATGCTATTGCACGACCTACGATGCCAACTTCCTGTACATAAAGTAGCGTTGTGAATTGTCAATCAATGTAAATTTCTTAACCAGAAGAACTAGGAATATCCAAAACATTTTGGGTAAGCCGTAAAAACCTTTCGAACAAGTACAGAGTAGCAGCTGTGCACATCCCTTTTCGTGAACCGTAACGGCAGCAGATAGTCATCAGGTTTGTCCTACACACGCCATCACGTAGAAAAAGCCGCTTCGGGCTGCAAAACCTTTTGTCCACACTCGGCTTCGCACACCCCTCGCGCCGCTTCCTTTGACCTCGCCCCGCGCTCAGCGGCCTGGCTTCGTGGCGGCCGCAACTGCTCTCCAGAGAGCGTCCGTCTTGGGCGCCGCCAATGGGATATTTAGAGAGCGCTTTGCAGCCATTTCGGCGCGCAGGCGTCGGAGGCGCGGCGCCGTCTCCGGGGTGGGGCGGGGAGGTCGGAGAGGAGTGCAGCGAAAGCAAACCGGTCGACACGTGGGAGGTGTCGGCGAAATAGTGAGAGTTGGGGTGGAACAGGACGCAGCAGGGCGGAGCTGGGTGGGGCGGGATGGACGCGGTGGGACGATGTAGGGCCGGGCGGGGAGCGGAGCGGGGAGCGGAGCGGGCGGAGCGGGCGGAGCGGGGCGGACGGGCGGAGCGGGCGGAGCGGGGCGGAGCGGGCGGGCGGGCGAGCGGGCGGAGCGGGGCGGAGCGGGCGGAGCGGGCGGAGCGGGCGGAGCGGGGCGGAGCGGGCGGAGCAGGGCGGAGCGGGGCGGAGCGGGGCGGAGCGGGGCGGAGCGGGGCGGAGGGGGCGGAGCGGGGCGGAGCGGGGCGGAGCGGGGCGGAGCGGGGCGGAGCGGGGCGGAGCGGGGCGGAGCGGGGCGGAATGCGGGGGATAGGAGGGGGAAACGGAATGGGGTGGGACGGAGCGGAATAGAGCGAGGTGGAGTGTGGTAGGGCAGGGTGGGGCGGGTTGGGTGCAGTGTTGGCTAAGGTGGCGGTGGGGGCGGGGCGGGGCTGAAGGGTGCGTCGCAGATCGGAGTGGAGCGGGTAAAGGGGCGGGGTGAAGCGGGGCAGTTGAGGGCGGAGGGGCCGTGACGGTGCGTGGGCGTGGCAGAGTGTTGCAGGATGGTTCGCAGCGGGAGGCGGGCGAGTGGCGGGGAAGAAGGTGCTCGTAAACGTCTGGCGGGCGGTCAACGCCCCCTGGAGGTGCTCGGAGCGGTGGCGGAGTGGGCGGGGCGTTTAACGGCCTGCTGAAACGCGCCTTTGGTGCGGGCTTTGCCGCAAGGGGCGATTTGGGCCGGAAGTAGACGGAGACGTCGCAGCTGGGAGCTTCCACACGTTCACTTGCGCCGTCCAATTGATTACGATGTCCGTGAAGGGCTGGCTGAAAAATACCGTAATGTTTTATGCTACTAGAGTCAGTCGCAAGCCAGCCGCCGACCCGGAGACTACCCCGACGACGCTGCCGCCACTGAAGATGTCCACCGCAGACGTGGACGAAACGTTTGGCTCTTCAATGCCAACTGGACCACGGCCTACTAGCCCGGAATCTTTCACTCATATTGACTCCAACCGTGAAAGCCTACGATGCTATGTAAATTTGGAAATGACTGATCGTTTGATTACAGTTCTGTCTTATAAAAGTGGACTCAAATAGAATATGGGAAAGAATGATGAGAGATGGTCTAAATACAAAGTTCAAAAATCTTTAAGTGGAATGGACGAGAGACTGCTCCATATCTGATAACAAAGTTGTTATGAAATTAATAAAATTTCTCGTTTGTTAGGAATACAAATTCATACTGATAATAACAATTTCGTACAATGATGAATAGACAAAGAAGTCTATAATTGAAACTATTTTTTAAAAAAAAATTAATAGAAATACACTAGAAGAACTAAATTAATAGTATGATTGAAGTCTGGAAAGGATGTTGACTTCGAAAAATGAGTCTTGTAGTGAATGAACGTATCAGACAAGTAAGTTCTCTGATAACCAATCATTAACTTACTCCATAACGTAACAACATAACGTAATCCATGACATACGTAAATTATCATTTCAGGTACTTGCAGTATTCTTAACATGAGCTTGGAATATGCTAGTGCCCAGTGATTGACCTCCAGGACCCGTTGCTTATGAAGCTAGAAAACGTCGGATAGAACTTGTTTGCAATGGAAGGTGGCTCCGGGGCGGGGGATACTGAGGAGGATGTGACGGGGAGGATGTGGCGGAGAGGATGTGTCGGGGATGAGGTGGCGGGGAGGAGGTGGCGAGGAGCGGGAGGGGGAATCCGGGGCGGGGAATGACCGAAGGGGATAGCGAGGCGTGGGATGGCGGAGCGGGGTGGAGGGGGGGGTGGGAAGAGGAGGGTGGCGGGGGGGGGGGGTGGCGGGGGGAGGGCGGGGGGGGGGTGGCGGGAGGGTGGCGGAGGGTGGCGGGAGGGTGGCGGGAGGGTGGCGGGAGTGGTGGCGGGAGGGTGGCGGGGAGGGTGGCGGGGGGTGGCGGGAGGTGGCGGGGAGGGTGCGGAGTGGTGGCGGGAGGGTGGCGGGAGGGGTGGCGGGAGGGGTGGCGGGAGGGTGGCGGGAGGGTGGCGGGAGGGTGGCGGGAGGTGGCGGGAGGAGGCGGGAGGGTGGCGAGGTGATTGCGGGAGGGGAATCGGGCGGGAATGACCGAAGGGGATAGCGAGGCGTGGGATGGCGGAGCGGGGTGGAGTGGGAAGGCGGTGGCGGGGTGATGGAAGAGGAGGCGTGGCGGTGTGGGCCGTGGACAATGCGAGCGTTGCCGGCGGCGCGCCTCCGCTGCAGCAGCGGCGGGGCGGTACACGCAACTCGACCTCTGGGGCAATGAATACCGGCAATCTCAGGTTCGCGAGCGTTAAACAAACACCTCAACGAGATAATCTGCACAAACCGAGCGCGCGGCGCCGCTCGCGAGGATATTAAAGCGCAGGCGGAGGCTGTTTTGTGGCGCGTGTTATGATGTTTGCTCGCGCGCCATCTTGCCAGCGCTTCATGCACCCTGTTTCTGCAAACTTCTTTTCGCACCACTTCTTTCACCCTTATGCATTTTGCATTTAAGACGAGTTCGTTCATGAAGATTAAATATCTTGGACCATTTTATATTTTTTCACACGCAATTTTGCGGCGGCATTTCAGTATTATTACTACTCACGTACTCCAATCATACTTCACATAAAAACATTCTTTAAAGTTAGTTACATCAATTTTAAATAAAGCAATGTTAAATGACACTGCAACCCAGTGTACAAACATGGGATTCGTATCTGCTGCACTTTCTCAGATAACAATCTACGATATTTATTGTACAAATGTACAGGTCTGTATTTCAGCCTTCAATTTCTTTTCTGTCCTTTCCTTCTGTCCTTACGCTAGCAATTATGTTGAACACGGTCCCAGATCCTCTCCTTTTAAAGGTTATCACATCATACACATTTATTAATAGTAACTAAACAGGGCATTTGTTGGTCTGCCTCATTCTAAATGTTTGGAATTTCCCTTGCTTTGCGAATGCTGTTTGCCTGAAGGAAAGCACGATGATTCCAGCGCGTGCCGTCAGGAGCGCTGCGGAAAGAGCGCGCCAGAGAGCGAAGCCGCAGCGAGGGGGCGGGGCCGCTTTGAGTCTCGGCGCAGGGGTAGGTTTAGTTTCGGGCGTTTTCCGCGTGGCGGCGCAGCAGCCGCTGAGAAATTGGGCGGCTAAACGTCGACGCAAACCTCCCGTGCATCACAAAGGCCGCCCCGCCCACGCCGCTCCATTGTCCCCGCCACTCCCCGCCATCCACTCCACTCCCCGCCGCACCTGCGCCCTCAGAGGCCCGTTCGTCGCAGTAGCGCTCGCCGGCATCGAAGTCGCGCTCGTCCCAGCTGCGATGGCTATCATTGCCGTCTTTTTGGTCCATCGACGTGTTCGGTTGAACGCTTTCCCTTTTATCTCCTTGCTCTTGAAATCATCACTGTCCCTTTCGTCCATTCCCCTTGCTTGGGGAAATCGTCGTCCCTTTAGCACCCATAGTCTTTACCATCATCGGTGACTTTTTCGTCTGTTGATGAGATCGGCTTGATCGATGAAATCGCCGTCCCCGCTGCCCTCGTCATCGCCGTTCATTTCATGACGCTACCGTCGTCATCATGAGTCTCCGTGCCGTCGTCATCAACGCCGTCGCCTTCGACCTCGCTGCCATCGCAATCACCACCGACTCGTCATCCTCTTCGTGGGCGTTGGGATCGCCGTCCGAGTCAACGAATCTTATGTTGCACATGTTAAATTGGCCATTTTCACGTTTTTCTCAGGAATGATTTGAAAAACTATTTTAAAATTTAGTAAAATAACCCTTTCGACAAATCCTGTAGTAGATTTATAACATTGGTATTTCATTTTATGAAAAAAAACTAATGTCCAAATTTTGATCAAATTTTTTTTTAAATTTTTTTATTTAAAACATTTGATTTTCAGTAACAAGCTGCGAATAGTTCAGAAATCGATCCCAGACACTGACAAATTTTGTAGTCTAGCTCGAATGCTTAAATTAAACCACTGAAGAGAATTCTAGCGGTTGACTACTCTGAGTAAGATGTTTTCCTTGGTTTCTCAAAAAATTCCAGGTGAGGGTCGGCGCTGCATCCTAAGAAACTTCCACGGGCTGTGCCATCATTCCTTCCTCGTCTTTGTCGTTTCCACATCCTCCTCTTTAATCGGACTCTTACATATCATACATAATAACGACAAAATCGAACTCTGCGAGACCACATACGCACATGGCAATGAATAAGAATGGTGACTAAATAATGTCTCTTCAATCAAATACGATATTTCCACTCTCTGAGATCGATGTTTAAAGTAAGAACCATTTTAGAGCAATTCAACGAATTCAATACGAAGGTAATTTTGAAATGAAAATGTTACGCTCAATTAGATCAAAAGCGGTTGAAATATCTAAAAATACTCAAATGTGTGCTTCATTTTTAAGCAAAGATAAAACGTCATCTTTAAGAAAAGAAAATATGGCTGGTTCTGTAAATTTTGATTTTCGAAATCCATGATGGCATTCTGAATACGCTTCGTATTTACTGAGAAAAGTGTCCGTTAGTATATATCAAAATATATGTAATAATTTTGAGAAAACTGACAAAAGAGAAATGAGAGATTATTTCTAATTTCATTTGTGTTGCGTGTTTTGAAAAGCGAACTAATCTTATCTGTTTTGAAAATATCTGGAAATGTTCATGTGCTTAAGAACGCATTAAAATATTTGAAAAAAATGAGATATTTCATTCCCACTTTTTTAATATGATAGTTCCGTCTACCTCTGCTTCCTGCTGTCCCCGCCTACTCTCGTGCGAGGGATCGAGAACTCGGTCCTGGTGAATTGGAAACTGGAGAATGAGTAGGTTCCTGGTGTTCCATCTTTAGAAGAAAGAAACTGCAGATAGAGTGGTGTGATTCCGTGTTCCCCGGGTGTAACAGCCCGAGAGGCATCCACATGAATCGAATTGATGCCTTATTTTAAGTGGCGAGACTCAGGCTATGAGACCTACTCTCCCGTCTGACCGCACAAATTTTGCTACGCTTCTTTCACCAACTAGGGGAGAAAGAAGGAATTATTTAGGCGAAGAAAAAAGGCATTTTGAATTTAGCTCAGAGGTTTCATTTAGGCTTGAGAATCTTTTACATGCAGTAAATCTACTAACATGGGACAGCCGGCTTTACTTCCCCTCCGAAGGAAGGCGTACGAAGGATGATGTCTATCTTAAAAATCCACGGCACCGATCGGGTTTTTGAACTTGAGGGTAACAGACGGAAACGCTAATCGTGGCACCATGGACGACTTGTGAAACGAATGCGTGTTGGCGGTGTCCAAAATTCATCTCCCGGCACATGTGACTGGCGGTCAGTGACTCCCGTGAGGATCTACATGAGGGTTGTCCAAGTGGCGGCCTGCGCGACGCATTCGGCCCGCGCTGTCATTTATTGAGGCTCACGAAAGGCTATTAGAGAAACGTGAAGGTCCCTTGCCTCCAGTCGGGTGAGAATATGGCGTCTAGCGCACGTGCCTTGTGGGGTCACCCCTCTTAATGTAAAAAGAGGTGAAGTTTAGATTTAAGATTCTCTCAAGCAACTTCAAAAGTTCAAAATCTTCCTAATGCCTTTCACAGCTTTACGCTTGGTACAGTCCAATATTCCGCATAGTTTCATCCCCCTCCTTCGTTTTAAAGCGTCTGGACAAAATGCCAAGATCAACAAACGGTTTTGATTGATTGATTTTTTCATGTGTCCGGGCGCGTAAACTGCTCTGGTCATTAGTGCCGTTAGTGTAATGCATGTTTTCTTCTCGCGAGATGGAGGTGATCTTCCCCCGCCGGATGGCGAGATCCGGCGCCAACCTACCGTCGGCTAGTGGGGTTTCCCTCTAACCAGGACTCTCCCACCGGCGGGGTACCTCCCCAGCCGGGCCAAGCTCTAAGCTGCCGACCGGTCTCCCGGGATATGTGATAGTGTAGTCCATGTTAGCGTAAGTGTATGTGTGTGTAAGGGGAGAGGTTAGGACAAGGAAGAGGAAGGACAGATCGCGCGCGTTCCGTGGCCCGTTTGATAGGGTACTACTCCGGCATTCGCCTGGTGTTGATCGGAGATACCACGGAAAAGTACCGATCAGAGCAGCCGGCCGCTAGAATTCTCCTCCAGAGAGCGACTGAATTCGAACTAGCTGGAAAGCTACTGTTGAAAATCCTGCGCCGTCAGGACTCGAACCTAGGACCTCCCGGTCAGAGGCGCTGCAGTGACATCAGTTGATACACTGAGCTACCGCTCTCGGTCCAACAACACGGGAACACGCGTGGATCGCCCCAGCAATGAAAGCATGGTCCGTAACAGTGTTATAGGTTATAGTTGTGGCGCTTAAGGCCTTGCAAGTTGGACACCCCTGATCTAGGTACTGGTAAGCATCGAGATGGGGAAGCACATCCACCCAGGTTATAGGTAGATATTTTTATCGCGCTCTGGCCTATCCGCCTCCTATCTCAATGTTGTACTTGTACACGCTCCGGGGGTTATGTTAAGAGTTTCAACAGCCCGGAACCCTTAAAACCTGAAAATGTACGAGATGCAGAAAGGTATACCGGAAGTTGGATGCAGTGGCCGCACCTGCAAGACCATTATTCACTACCACAATTACCTTTACTCTGTTGCGGTTTTCTCGTTATCGACGATTCCTCCATTAGCCATTACTACAATTGCCAATGATTTCTCTATTGGCACCTCCATGTCCATTTTTATAATTCTCTCTATACCGCACTCTCTGCTGACCGGCTCTTTTCAACTATTAGTGTTTCCCTCACCTCAACGCTCCCAAAAAACGACTCCTATTTCATTATCTCCTCTTTCGTAGTCGCCTCGACTCAACAAATGCCGCAGTTCCCCTGGAGAGTGTTTAACCACGCACCTCGTAGTCCCGATATCGCCCTCAGCGATTACCGTCTTTTCTTACTCCTCAAACAATTCCTCCCCGGTCAGTCTTATGAGTATCACAGAGACGCAACTGGTTCATATCCCACAAGGCAGACTATTGTGTCATAAGAATACAGGTCCCGTAGTACAACTGTCTAAATGTGGCAATGATTTTGTGAAAAAATAGTGCAATATGTGCTGTATCAGCTACAATACAGTTTGCTCAGAAACCTGTGTTGTTCTTGACGACGTAGGAAATCTTACTATTTGTGGTGTCACCCCGTCCCTTCCTGTACATTGTTTCGGTGACTCTACGTCCCCTGACGGCTTCACCTTTTGGATTTATAACCAACTCCTCCCTAGAATCTCAGTTGCCCCATGCTTTCAGTGGTCGCCCAGGCCTTTCCCACGTGTGCAGACGGTCCGCCGGGCCCTCCCCCTCTCTGAGGGCGCATGAAGCACAGGGCTGAGAGGTGGGCGTGGCGGCAGCGTTGACCGGTAGATCAACAGGCCTCCACTTCCGGGCAAGGGAAGGAAGCCCGCGTTTGCTCTGCCCCGCTTTCCTCAGGCCCTCAGATGAACGGGTCATGCCCGGTGGAAGGGAGGCGTTTCCTGAAACGTCTTCCTCTTCCTTCCTTTCTCTATTTCTTTTTCCTTCCTACCTTCCTTGGTGGAACGGAAGTGCGGTGCGAAACCAATCGGCACCGACTAAAGGCGCAAATCGAATTGAACCGAATGTTTCGTCTAACAAACTGAACGACTGTCATAAAAATGTACGTAGTTCCAGGATTATACTTTGTTATCATTCACAGCGAAAATACTCGGAAACCCTGTTTTCGTACTTTGCCTCTTACCCTTCTGCTACCGAGGGGGTAACGCATATTTTATTAGTTTTTATCATCTGAAAATATTTACAATTCTAATGTTCTGTGAAGTTGGTTTTTACTTAGGTACCTAAAATATCTAGTTGGGAAAAACTGTTTTTTTGTGTGGTCATTTCACGGCTTGAATTTATACCTGGGGTTACTACCATACCCCCGTTGATATTGGACGTTCGGGATTTAATACTGTGGTTTGAGGTTATGTTATAAGTGGAAAGTGGAAGCTCGTGTTGTCGGTAAGTCTATGAAGTGTCATTATAGTACTAGTGCGTTAGTACGTGAACGTGTCGTAGGATTATCGTCTTGATGGATTTGAAACGTCAATAACACAATAATATTCACAATGTAGACGCTTTGTATGAAGAAGATCCTGAAGTGTGCAGATTGTTTTATGAGAATGGCGAAGATAATGTAGAGGTTGTAAATAAAGTTGACGATATTATTTGTTCTGAAGACGAGGAAAACTTGAATGATGACGCATATATCAGTTCAAAAACTGTTGAAAATATCACTTTCAACAGAAAGATCAAATTTCTTTTCAAAAGAAAACTGAATGTTTTCTTTTTAGTGTCTTTGTGAATGTATTTTAAATAGAAAAATATTTGTGGCCGCTCGTGGCTCAAACAAAGAGTTTGCCAAGAAATTAGGATATTGATAGGATTAGGGGGCTTCACAGGGTTTGCACAAGCCCCTAAACCCAACTGCTATCCTAATTTCTTTCCAATTCTGGCCGCTGGGTTGTGACGCAGCAAGGCGTGTTAGTGGAGACGCCATCTGGCTCTTGACTACCCTTGGAGTGACTAATGGTAAAACTCAATCATGACCTCGCTGTTAATGCAACTATCAATAAACCAAATAAAAAAAAGATATTCATAATTCTGAAAATGTAAGAGTTCCAATGAAAATCGGAACTATATCACATGTATAAATGCATTTCTTCTATTCCAACTAAAAAGTTAAAAATATTTCCTACAATTTTCTACAAACATTTTAAAATGTAACAGGGATTTAGTTTAAGTCCCCCCAAAAATTAAAATATTTTACTCATGCCCGGAACGGCTCCTTTAGAACTTACTGAAAAAAACTTTTAAGTAAAATCTATATTATTAATTTGGAATATACACGCTTAAATTGACGGAAAATTGAGCAGTCTCTGATTATGAGAGAGGTGTCGGTAATTTCACTAAAAAGGCCAGTAGATTGGAAAAATATTTTAAAAAATTACAATTTCGATTTTTACTGAATAATGCAAATATTTCCCAATGTTAATCGGCAAATTTCTCGTGTCTGACGTTACGACTACATTCTCATACTCTGTCATTTCAGAACAGAAAATCTTTGCCGTTTTATGACTTCATTTTCCACATTCTAGATAGCAGCATTTTTTCTACTGCAGCACACTAGTATGCTTCATTGATAAAAATACGTCAGAGCATTCTTTTTCATTATTCCAATACACTTTTACAGAGTTTCTTACATCAAAAGAGGTTCACAATGATTCGTTCGAATGTCGCAAATGTCGAGAGCCAGATCGTAAAGAAGTCTCTGTTCCATCGAGAGTATGGTTAAATTAAGAAGGAAAAATATGACTGGTCTGAAATGCGTTTATCTATGACGTGGTACTTAGATTTTAGGAGAAGATTTCATATCGTCTTGGAGAAGTGCACTGTACGACTTTTTACTTACGTTAAAGAGGATTAATATACCGTTATTGTGAAATTGTGTTGTGATTTATTTGGAAAAATCATAAGTTATGAAATATATTTTATTATTCTGCGAGTGTGCTAAAAAGGACGTGACATCAATACAATTGATATGAAAATCAAATCAATTCTCAAAATCAAATTACTCAGACGCTTACTTCTAGAAAAATGTATATCTGACCAGAAGTACGGAAAAGGTCAAAATGTCAGCAAATGAAACTACAGGAGAGCTAAACTAAGGATATGGGAGTGTTAAATAGCCTTTATATGTTTCGGCATTACTTTTCAATGTTTTCATTATTCGAGAAAATATGATACTATCATTAAACTATATTCTCTGGTGTTTCAACAAAAACTCTCTCCAAGGTTCGAAAAAATTCGTCGTTATAATAGGTTGTGGCTCTCCAAGAGAAGCAGAATATTTTGAAAATAAAACGGGCTTTTATGTCAAATGCGTATGTGACAAATTATATAATATTCGCTGCGAATGATGCGCTAAATAATTTTGATACATATATTTCGTTGTTAATTATCTTTTCTGTACATCATACTCATTGGTATAAATATATTTGATTGACAGACAACCAATGTTCACTAGTAATAAAAGTGTTTTCTAGTATTATACGTGTATTGATAATTGAGTTTCATATTAAATAATAGTATATAGAACATATAGTTTTGTAATATGCATAATGAAAAATATATTTTTCAGATAATCCTTTGTCTTGTATAAAGAAAGAATTATTAATGAATGACCAATAAATAATTTCTAAACTTCGTCATTTAAAAAATAATCATTGCTGAGTTGATACTTTTTTCACGTGAGTAACAACCCATTTGTTGCGACATATTCTAAAAGAATAGCCTTAAGTCTTAAATGAGTAGTCTGATTGTCATTTTGTAGAAAAGTAGAATTTCCTACCACCGCTGCAACCTAAGGTCTGAACGCCGCGTTCCAGGTAGCTCAAGCGGCCGTGGAAAGGAAGTTCCTGAGTTATTGAGGACCATCACTGCAAAAAACGGGCATTTTTAAGGGAGTATATCATATAAACGTTGCCTCTGTGAGTTGTAAAAGTTTGCAAATTAACATAGCTTTTTTTGTGGAGAATGCAACGATGTGTATCCTTTTTTTTTTAATTTGACACAAATGTGTGTATGTTTTGAAAGGATTACGTATTCAAACCCGCCTTCTTTCTACTCCTTGTTTTCAGTATTGTTTTGGAATTGTCGGCTTTGTGTTTTCATCACAGCTACGAGAAGAGCGCAGGGGAGTACTGTTTGGTTCAAGACACATTCTGTTTATTTGTAGATGGTAACTAGCTTAGATCGAAGGAAGTTTAAAAAAAAGAGGAAAGGGATTAATATTTGAGTTCCTAACATATCAAGTAAAGTACGAAGTATTACTCATGTGCCACTAAATTAAATTTTCAACTTCTACAGTTTTCAGTTACCATTAAATATTAATAAAACATCAATATTTCGCAGGAGAGAAAGTTGAGTAGCATGTGTATCGTAGAATACGAAAGAGCATTTGAGTAAAGTGGATGAAATTTTAATGCAACATCAAATTTTAACGACGATTTGTTGTGAATGTAAAAGTGAAAAATTCAGATATCAAACATGAGAGTAAATTTCAGTTACATACTAAAACATTTATTAGAATACTTCAAATAAACATCGAGGTACGTTCAGTACATATTCATGAATACAGTTGAACCAAATGAAACCACTATTATCAATGCTACACATACATTATGGAGAGAGAGGCAAATTGAAACTAACTAGTTTCCAAATTTTACAACTGTCCAACATGATTCCAAATTTAAATAAGAAAGAATATCAGGAAGTAGAATGACAAGTGCTCTCTTAGAGCTCTAATTCCCATCCCAACAATTTCATGTTTCCGACAGGAGCTGTAGCTGTGAGAGAAGCTTTGCACGATTCCTCGTCCACGCTCCCCTTTATTCGATCCCACACGCTGGCATATCTCGCCTCTCTCTCTCTCTCTCTCTCTCTCTCTCCCTCTCTCTCTCTCTCTCTCTCCCTCAAGTGAAGTCTCTCTCCATCAAGAAAAGTCTCTCTCCCTCATGCAAACTCTCCCCTCAAGCAAAGTCTCCCTCTCTCTCAAAGAAAGTCTCCCTCCAGTAAATCTTGAATCGTCTCCTCTCAAGTCACTCCCTCTAAGTCCCTCTCTGTCTCGCTCTTTCACTCTCCTTACGTCCGTCACACAGGTTATTTTAATTGCAGTGCCCCGCCAGTGCGGATTCCCGCTTGCCGCCTGCTTCCCATTATTCCGCCTAATCCGCTTCTTAATCCGCTCTCTCCGCTGCACTCCGCCTCGGCACGCGCCTCCATCTGGCCACTCCGCTTCCGCCCTCCTCTGCGCTGCGACCCTCTACCCACTCTCCCACTCTCTGCGCCACTCGCAGACTCCCACGCCACTCTCTCACCCTCTACGCTACTTACGATCCTCCCGCCACTCTCAGACCCACCACATCTCTCTCAGACACTTCACGTCCCTCTCAGACACTTCACGTCCCTCTCAGACACTTCACGTCCCTTCCCTCTCAGACACTTCACGCCACTGTCAGACCCTCGACGTCACTCTGAAACCCTTACCTTCCCCACGGAAAACTACCGATCAGAGCAGCCGGCCGCTAGAATTATCCTCCAGACATCAACTGAATTCAACCCAGCTGAAGAGCTAGTGTCGAAAATCCTGCCGCCGTGGGGAGTGGGAAACTAGGACCTCCCGGTCAGAGGCGCTGCAGTGACATCAGTTGATGCACTGAGCTACCGCTCCCGGTCCAAAACAGAGGAAACCCTCGAGTCTTTCATGGTCAAATAATTACTCCTACACCGGGTGCTTCCACGTGAAAATCGAGCCTGCGACTTCCCACGTGTTGGGGCCACACCCGGGCCAGTGGGCGGGTCGCGTGCTAACGATCCCCTTTCCTTGTGAGGCCAGCGCATCCTCGCGCGTCCTCGCAGAGAGCCTCATTTGCGCGGCGGCTTCGGTGGCCATTAGCCCTGGCGCCGCTCATCGCGCGGCTCTGGCCAGCGGCGTCGCGCCCTTCCGGGCTTCCTACTTCGTCAGGGTGAAATAGTGGGCCAGCACAGCCAAAGATTGGCAAAGTGGTTTCGTAAGTTAATTGTAACACTTATTTCTACACAAATCTTTTTTATAAATATACTGGGTGTACTACCAAATATGGACCACCTCCATAACTTCTAAACGGTTCGAGATATGAAAATGGTGTTTTCGCTCAAAAAAGGAGAATTATGGGAAAATCAATATGTGGTAGAGTTATTATTAGGAATATTTTTAGTTTTTGAGAAATGGATTCATCTATGATTTTTTTAAATGGGAGTATATATTTTTCTTACTAGCAATGGATGGATCATAAGGAGAGGAATACAATGATATGTAATTTGTTAATGTTTTGAAAGTAGTTTGTCTATAAAATTGTTTTTTCTAACATGTGATTTTAAATTTAAACCGACAAAAGTTCTAGTAGAAGCTCTTGCTACTGCAGCCTAGGGGGAAGGTGGCTTTTGAGGCGCCGAGGTGAGAGGGGCGACCGGGAAGGGTGGCAATGAGAATTCAGGCGCAATTACACCAAACCGTGGTCTTGACCAGAACGACTCAGCAACGAACATCACCCTTAACTATTCGGATGAAAGATTTTTGCATTGATTCATTAGAATTGAACTATGCTTCCACATATTCCACATATTGAAATTTCAAAGCGTCGTCATTGAAATAATCGATATAAACAATTGGTAGCATAAGAAAAATTTTGAAATTTCAAATTTAACTAGAATCGAGCTCGTTGTCTAATAGTTGTAAGAAACAAGCCAGCATTTCAAAATATTTCACATACAACGAAAGGGGATTAATGGTTTAAAATTGTCCCTTTAATATATCTCGTTAGGATGGTAATACTACATTTTACAAAGGTAGAAATTTTGTTTTTCTTTACTGACTTACTGAACTTTTCGTTACTGAACTTCTCATTGTAATTTTACAGAAGTTAAATAAGTCGTAGATAACCAGAAAAACAGAATAAAAATATGTAAATAAATTTACACAAATTCTGCGCGTTCCCATCATTAGCAACGCACATCCGCACTGATCTGCAAGAGACGGTGAACAGACTGCAATTGTTTTGTGGCGCTGTGATGAATGCTTCGGAATTTCTACCAGTAGAAGAAAAGTTCAATTCTGATAAATCAATGGAAAAAATCTTTCGTTCTGATCGTTAATATTGATGTTTGTTCTTGTGCCCGTCCTGACAAGACCATGGATTGCTGTAGTTAAGCCGATATCCATCATTGCCACCCCCTTCTCAGTCTCCCCTCTCCTCGTTATAGTCTAGGAGCAGCCCAAGGCCACCTCCCCAAAAGCAACAGCTGCAACCATTGTATTTGTATGTTTAATTTAATTCATATGTCAGAAAGTATAATTTTATTCTTAAATTACAACCAAAACATTAAAATATGATACATTTTATTATTTCTTTCTTTTTTATCTATCCATTGCAATGAGAAAAATATATAATACCAATTAAAAAATTAAACATCAATCAATTTCTCCCCGAACATTCAACAACAATCTCTACAGCACATTGCTGGCCCTATGATTTTCCATTGTTGTGCGATAACCGCATTTTCATATTCTAAACTCTCCAGAATTTATGGAAGTAGTTCATGAACTTTAATTTGTTCATCACAAATTTTCAAATTCTAATTTAAACTTATTGATAATATTTAAATTCATCAAGTCCCACTCTATAAAAGATATAGGAACACAATATTGCATTAACAATCATAATCTTTAACTTTAGTGGAAGTCCTTCGCTTTCTGGGAGCCCCCCGGCCGTCCCGGGACAATGGGGCGGGCACACGACTGCGGAATAAGGCAGCTGTCCAGCGCCACCCCTTGTTCGAGCTGAAGCAAGGCGAAAGCCTAACCAGCGAACATAGTTGCCTATAAGGCACACTGACCTTACAAGATGAATATACTTCATATAACTTTATTACAACTAACCCCACATATTTTGAAAGAGCCGTGTTAATGTGGATGCGAGATTTCTTCCCACCGCGGGGCTTCCATTTTGCGGGTGCGTAGAGGGCAGGCGCAGGGGAAAGGCAGTCGGGGACGAAAAACCGCGCGCGACCCGCCGGGTCGGGTGATTCATTACCTCTGTCCACACTTCATTACGCTTGTGCGTCGCCCACCACGGCCGCTGCCGCCGCCACGAGGCTGTTCGCTGACCGAGGCCGTGGAAGACTGCGTTGGAGAAAGGGGATGAGATTGATTGATGGAGGTTTGCAGGAACCCCATCTGCTAATGGTCACGAGTCCCGTTAGTGTAGTGGATGTATTGTGGTACCAGGAGGCGGCGGTGTTCCTCCCCTACTGGGAGATGAGATCCGGAGCCAACTTACACGTCAGGTTGCGGGGTTTCCCTCCTGATATCTATCTCAGCGGGGCACCGCCCAACTCGAGACGAGCTCCAAGTTCTCGACTAGTCCCTCGACATGTGGTAGTGTAGTGCTTTCGACTGTGTGTGTAAGTAAAGGAAAGAGAAAAAAACAGAAAAAGGAAGAGAATATCGCGAGCTGTCCGGAGCCCATTTATTACGGTACTGCTCCGGCATTTGCACGTTATCAATGGATGAAACCACAGAAAACAATCGATCAGAACAACCGGACGCTAGAATTCTCTTCCAGACAGTGGCTAACTTCTATCTCTCTATCATCCACTACTACCGGATCTCAAACCCTAGAGGACCCCAGCAAGAGTCTCTGCTGATTAAGGGCAATAAGGGGTGGGAGTGGGAGGGAAAGATGACAGGAGGAATAGAGGAAGCGAGCAAGTTTGGATTCTGGGCGCGACAACGTCGTAAGCCATTAGTCCCATTATGTTACTAGCTGGACCCATGCGAACACTCCGTGCTTTGATAATAATTGTGTTAAAAGTCAAAATATCTTCACTCTGGAACCAAACGTCGAAATTCCGGTCCCCAAACTGAACAGCATTTTACACGCCAGAACAAACGGTAAGTATTTTTCGAGCGGTATTGTGCCCGAGAAATCATCGTTATGCTACTAACCGTTGATCTTAAGTTTCACTAAAAATCAACTAGTCACTCTCATTTTAGCATGAAATAGTGGAGTTTTTGCAAGACGGAAAATCAGTTGTCGTAGTACGTAGACATTATCTTCAAAGGAAAAAATCGTATCTTCAGAAAAATGAGTTTTTGCATGTCGTACAATTGAAAACATAGGTTAAACTCAGAACTAATTTGAACTGACGTCTTCTAACATGATCTAAAAGCTTTTATGGAACATATGTGCATCTATGACTCTATTTTTGTTTTTATTAGCATTACAAGGTAGTAAATACATAATAATACAAGAAATCTCATTGTGTCATATGAATATGTAATACTTGTCTATTTCCAAAGAAAACTACAGCTTTCTAGATAACTCCGGTATTTTACTATACCATATTTATATTGTTTATATTATGAATGGGAAATGTTTGGCAATTATAACGCCCTATTGATAAATATTAAATTTTTCGTGAAAATATAGCCTCACTATATACATAACCTCCAAATCCTAAACAGTTCCGTTAGTTTATTCCTGACGTATTTAAATTAACTTGAGAAAAAAGACCCATTAAGTTCCTGCCATATTACAATGAGCATGAAAGTAATGAAAATTACAATATCCATATTATCAAAATGTATTAAGTGTTGAATTCTTTTGAGTGGTGGTGGCGGCGAATACTACGTAACGTGTAAGTTTGTCGTAGACTACAAACCAGAGAGAATGGTGGGACCCGACAGTCGAAATCCCGTCATTTGATGCCGGCGCACGCGCCGTACTATTCTCCCCAGAATTGTCGTGTTACGTCTTTCAAATCGACTTGCAAAAAATCTCTAATATTTTTCTCTCTATTCCTTCAAACTTATTTTACATAGATTTCGCGATTCTGATAATGTCTGTTCTCCCATGTTACGGACAAGTGAACTCTAAAAGAGCTAAATCTTTGAAAATGTAATTAAAATTTCGAATATTGTGTTTATTATGGTACTGCTCCAATATTCACCAGGAGAAACCTTCCAAACTACCGATAGAGTTCAGGTGATGAATTCTCCTTCGGTCAGGGGATAAATTCTACCGAGCTGTTGAGTCGAAAATCCGCCACCATCGGAAATACAACCCCTGAATCTGCCGGCTTTAGCGCGACAATGTTGCCGATCAAGTCAATAAGATGGAAGGAGGGTCATAAGGTGTGAGAGCGAGCGGGAGTAAGTGGGTGGGAGAGACAAAGGTCAGGCAATAGAAGGGGGAGTAGGTGGGCAGAAAGAACAGACGAATAGAGGACGGGTGGGGGAGAACGATAGAGTGGACGGGCGAGGATGTAGGTGGGGGGGGCAGAAGAGCGGGGGGAAGGTGTGACAGCTTCAGTCAATGAGGGCGAGAGGAAGTCGTGGCCAGCCACAGGAAATTACGGATGGCGGGGAGGAATATGTGCGAAAGATTTGGTTCGTGGGAGAGAAGACAGAATAATGTTTGGACGTAAGAGACCGTTGAACAAAAGTGCAGGAGGGAGTGTGTTCAAGAATCCAAGATAAGCAGAGGGAGAATTGTCAAGGATGCAGCAAGATAAGCAGGAGGGAGAGTTGTCAAGGATGCAGCAAGTTAATCAGGAGGGAGAGTTGTCAAGGATGCAGCAAAATTCTGAAAACGACAAGTATTAAGACTAATTATCTCAGCGTTAGGATCATTCAGTATTGAAAAAATATCGACCAACGCCTTGTCGATAAGAAACCTTCTTACTTCTGGTTTTCTCTCGTGCGTGTGAATGAGTTTACGTACCGAACATGCTGCGATGGATCATACAGCGATCTAAAATCGTAACACCCATCTCTCGCAAGTAATTTGACTTCAGTGCAGACGGTGAGTGCATCATCAGCTTTTAACGCGAGCGGGGCGAGTCGCTCGGCTTCTCTGATTTTCAAACAATGTGCTTTCGCCGCGTATTATCTGTAAAGAAGTTAGCTTCTCAAAATTGTGACAATGCGCAGCGATGTCTATGCTCCTCGGCCTACGGCGCCTGGGACGTGGCGCGCTCTCATGCCCATCTTTAGAAGCAGTTCAATGTCCGATGTCCGATCAAAGAGTTTTATACCAGAAATTAATTCCTTTCTCCCTGTAAGGCAGTTGGCAGTTTTTAGGGAAAATTAAGGCTATCCAGAACGCGGGACGTTCGAAATGAATACCCTCTGCTGTTAATTCGCCCCCGAAAAATAGTTATAATATATTTTATTCGAAGAACGGGACCAAATTTGAAACAATTTGGCCGCCTATGTCAACACCTCTATACAAATTTGGATTCAACTTTTCTAATCTCCCCTTGTATTATATTGTTGGGTTGAAAAAAAATTTCGCTTAATAGATAACAAAACCCAGGGTTGGTTATAACTGGGTTTTAGTTGTCCATGACAGTAAAGTGTTGATATAAGAGATCGTTGAACAACGAGAGTGCAGGAGGAAGAAATATTGCACCGTAACGTTTGTTGGGGTTTTATTTTAAAAATAGAACAACGCGTCCAAATTGCTCAAAATTGAAATATATTCCTGAGTTTCTAAGAGTCCAATGTGTTGTTTGTGTATAAAAAACTGTGTAGTAGCAGGGTTAAGACATCATGTTCTGAAGAATGCATTTAGCTCTCTAGCAAAATAGCAGAGGAAAAAATGTAAATCAAATGGACAAGAATCCCTTGTACTTTGGATAAAAATTTACTAGGGTATACAATTAAAGGCCAAGCGTGTTCAAGAGATGTTGCCTGTCATCCCCCAGCGTTCTATAATATAATGCTATAATCGTCCTATATTAGGAATGGCGTTCAGTCCATAGAGTTTCTTTTGAAACCGATTCAAAGTATAATTTCTTTTAAAAATACTGGGACAGGGAGCGGTAGCTCAGTGCATCAACTGATGTCACTGAAGCGCCCCTTACATAGAGGTCCTAGGTTCGAATCCTGACAGCGGCAGAGTTTTCGACACTAGCTCTTCAGCTAGGTCGAATTCAAGCGCTGTCTGTAGGAGAATTCTAGCGGCCAGCTGCTCTGATCGGTAGTTTTCTGTGGTTTCTCCGATCAACACCAGGCGAATACCGGAGCAGTAACCTAACAAACGAGCCACGGACCGCGCGCGATCTTTCCTTTCTCTTCCTTGTCCTATCCTCTCTCCTTACACACACACACACACCCACACACACACACACACACTAACATGCATTACAAAACCACATATTCCAGGACACCGGTCGGGAGCTTACAGCTTGTCCCGGCTGGGGCGGTGCCTCGCTGGTGGGAGAGTCCTGGTTAGGGGAAACCCCGCTAGCCATCTAAAGTTAGCAGCGCCCAAAACCGAATCTCTACCAAACTATATCCAAAATAAAAAACGTGGGGGCTGCTAAATTTAGACTTAAGTTAGCAGCGCCCAGAAACGAATCTCTTCCAAACTATAACCAAAATTTACGGCTAATTAAATGTGCCATTAAATTTAATGTGTCGTAGATCAATACTAAAAGTAATCAGTAAAAAAAAGTAAATTTTTGGATATAGTTTGGAAGAGATTCGTTTCTGAGCGCTGCTAACGTCTGAAGCCCACGATTTTGGCAAAACTATAGGAGCGGAAAATTCGGGAATAGAGCACTTAATTAACATTTAATTAGCCATTAATTTTGGATATAGTTTGGTAGAGATTCGTTTCTGGGCACTGCTAACTTTAGATGGCTGACGGTAGATTGGCGCCAGATCTCGTCTTTCAGCGGATGAAGATCATCGACATCTCCCGAGAAAAAAAACATGCACTACACTCACGTGAATAATGACCAGAGCAGTTGACGTGCCCGGAAACACGAAAAATCAATCAATTAATTAATTAAAAATACTGGTCCTATAGTTGTATGTCTTGATTTATAGTTAAATCGTTTGAAAGACCAGAATGTTTGGTGAGTGCTTCACTTGGGGCTAAGGTCGCATAAAAATAAAAATATTTCCTTTGTATGAAGGTATCAAGTAAACTATATATATATATATATATATATATATATATATATATATATATATATAGTAAAATTCAAGAATACCTATGAATACTATACAAATACATACCTGTACATAACTTCCTATAGTATTGGTTACGAATAATTTTTACTGTTTGTTTTATTTTTTTGAAAATAAATCAAAGCTCGAAAATAATATTATTCTTGAGAGCGGTTCTTCGGGAATCTGAGGACACAATCTTAGTAAAGGGAGGACTTACAGACCTTCTCTCCACTTCCGTAAATTACAGAATACATAATATGTTTTTATTCCTGATTACATTCCTGGATGGTAATAATTAATTTCAATGTATTCTTTTGATAAATTGAAAGATATAAACCATAAACACTTTGGGTTGAAAAAACTTGGGACGGCTGCCAAGACAAGCATGTCTGTTTGGGTGGCGAGGGATTTTGATTAAGTGATGTGGTCTTTCATGTTGCGTGACAACCAAGGCCGCCCAAGTCGTTTTTGCTGCCAGAGCTTCAGAGGCTACAACGTTTCGTCATTTTTTTGTCAGCAAGGAGAGGAGATGAGGTCTTTGTTGAACAAAGGTAGCGTCTCGTATATATTGTCGCTGCTTCTCACTGTTGTGGGGACCGTATGATAGAATGAAACTAATTCTATTAATAATTTTGTGAAAATGTTTGTCATATCTGACACATTGTCGTTGTAGAAAAATGGATCCGATGTTAAGTTGAGATCTGATAAGGAAAAATCGTGGTAAAGGCTTGTCAATTCAGAAAAGAGACTGCTGATAAGAATTGATTTCACGAAAAGTGTGCGTAATAAGATAGTACGTTGACACATGAACTATTTCTTTCGTGTTCTTAAGTTAAAAATATTTGAATAAATAATTTTGAATCGGAATTGCAAAATTACTCACTGCTTGATATTTTGTGTGGTGCAAGATTCTATGTAATTTCACAAATTTACGTTCTTTATGTAATAACATCAACTGATCTCAGGAAACATCAACATTAATAAATTCGGTGTTTGTAATAACTTCAATTGATCTAAAAAAAACCGAAATCAATAAAGTCTGACTCTGTGGATGATATTACTTACAATTACATTGTTAAATTTATGCACAAATGAGCCGAAAGTGTATAATGATTTCATCACATATAAGATATAACTTCTGTAATGTGAAATATTATTCAGGATCAACATGTGTTTGTTTTGTACCAACAATTCACCTAATTTTATATTATTTTATTATTATAATTATAATAATAATAATAATAATAATAATAATTATTATTATTATTATTATTATTATTATTATTATTATTATTATTAATTTTATGCTTACGGCATAATAAATAGATGTATCCACTGGCAGTTGGGAATTATTAAGACGTCAAGTTTCAAATAGTCCTTTGTCGTAAAATATTAATGCAATAGATGCATTTTAGTCTTAGTTTGCACTAGAAGTATGTCCCAATAGTGCTAAGACTTCCCTTACACGATATTGTGTGATAACGAAAGTTAATATCTCTTTGGAAAGAACATCAAGCGTGTCTCTCTCAATACTTAAATATACTTTCATTATCAACGACATAATTAAATGTGACAACAGCCGAGCACCACATTTTTTTTTCAAGACGGTGGTACTGTCCAACCCTAATGCTTAGCAAACCCAGGATGTACCGGCTGGCGCAGATTCAGTTACAGACTCAGAACTAGCATCTGAACTCTCAATTACAGATTCAGAACTAGCATCTGAACTCTCAGTTACAGATTCGGAACTAGCATCTGAACTCTCAGTTACAGATTCAGAATTGGCATCTGAACTCTCAGTTACAGATTCAGAACTAGCATCTGAACTCTCAGTTACAGATTCAGAACTAGCATCTGAACTCTCAGTTACAGACTCAGAACTAGCATCTGAACTCTCAGTTACAGACTCAGAACTAGCATCTGAACTCTCAGTTACACACGAACTAGCATCTGAACTCTCAGTTACAGATTCAGAACTAGCATCTGAACTCTCAATTACAGACTCAGAACTAGCATCTGAACTCTCAATTACAGATTCAGAACTAGCATCTGAACTCTGTTACAGATTCGGAACTAGCATCTGAAGTCTCAGTTACAGACTCAGAACTAGCATCTGAACTCTCAGTTACAGACTCAGAACTAGCATCTGAACTCTCAGTTACAGACTCAGACTAGCATCTAAACTCTCAGTTACAGACTCAGAACTAGCATCTAAACTCTCAGTTACAGATTCGGAACTAGCATCTGAACTCTCAGTTACAGACTCGAAACTACCAAATGAACTATCGAAACTACCGCTCGTACTCTCACGTGCTGTGTGTTGCAAACAGAGAAATTGCGTTCCCGAGCGCGAGCCGCGCTCGCGAAACAAAAGGGATTACGCGACTCAACGTGCGCCTCCCGCGCGCCAGTCACGTGTCCAGAAGAACAAAGGCAGCGCGCACTGCGCCTCCTTCCGTCCCGCCGAGCTTTTTCCGCCTCTTTTCCGTTCTGCGAGCACGCCCGGAGCCATCATGGCAGCGGAGCGCGCTTCCTGTGGATGGACGGCCGGTTTTTGGGCTTCCTCGCCTTATGTAAGCAAGAACCGTTAAAATTGTATTACATTTTAAAATGTATACAAAATATTTTTTATTACTTATAACAAACATTACAAACTATTTCTACTATAATAAGTACAAACTACATTTAATTTATGACTTCAAAGAAATAAGACCAGTTTATAGGACCTGTTTCAACTACGAGCAAAGTAATCAGTTATATACGGGTCCCCCATCCATGGAAAATCACGTACCGTAAAAAAAAAAAATACAAACAAATATTAAAAAATCGAAAAAAGTCATATGGTGTATATTTATTTATATATTTTTAAATCAAATAGGTTACTAAACTAATAAAATTGTTAATTTTTCTTTGTATTTGTAATATATCTTATTCGGTTTTAATTAGGACTTTTTTAAATCTAGAGGGCTTTTTCCAGAGGTGGCCTACACGCGATACTGAGCTTAAAGGCCCCTTAAATGTCAAATATGATCATTATGGTTTAATATTAATTGTTGCCAATACTAATTGTGATGTATTTTAACCACGCAATAAATATCATTTGAATATAATTTTAAAGCTGTCTAACATTTGCAATAAGTTTGTTCATAACTCAGTCAACTACTATACCTATACCCATTCCCCCTCAGTCACTGTCTAAAGGAGATTTCTAGCAGCTAGCTGCTCTGATCGATACGTTTTCGTGGTTTCTACAATCACTAGAGAGTTTGTACATCCTTGAACGTTAAAGTACTATCGATCTTCGGCGCATGCGCAAGTCAAAGTTTTGCATTACTATAGTGCATCTGCGCATGCGCAGAAGGTCGCAACTGCTGATCGCTATGGCATGCACAAACTCTCTACTACCAGGCAAACGTTGCAGCAGTACCCTCACAAACACGGGTTGCGCGCGAACATTCCTCTCTCTTCCTTGTCCTATCTTTACCCCTACTTCACACACGCACACACACACACACACACACTTTCATGCACTACACTACCACACACGTCGGGGGACTACTTGGGAGCTTAGAGCTTGGCCTGGATGGGACGCGGCATCATAGGTGAGGGGTACCTGGTAGCCGACCTTCCGAGCAAAAACATGCACAACACATACGGGATTCATGACCTTGTCAGTTGACTTGCTCGGAATCAGTAATCAATGAACTAAACCCTTCCCTCCTCTCTCTTCCTTTCTGTCTGTCTGTCTGTCTGTCTGTCTGTCTCTCTCTCTCTCTCTCTCTCTCTCTCTCTCTCTCTTTGCCTCCCTCTCTTTTTCTCTCTATTTTTAAATAAAATCTCTTCAGCTGGTAGCGCACAAAACTGTATGTGTATCGGTCGTCTCAACACACTACCGCTCTCACCTGCTTGACGGCGGGGGAAGGCAGGAGGCTTTAAGGGAACGCCAGAGAAATTTATTTTACGTAGGTAGCGCTAAACGCAGTCCATGCACGTTCGCTCCAGATGGGGAAAGGAACCCCTTTTCTCTAACGACGTCCTAGAAAAACATTCAGAAATTAGGGACACGAAATAAACATTTATTATTTCCTCCGAATGAAAAATGAATAAAAATATATAACATGACAAAGAATACAGTGTTCGTGTGAATGAATCGTTACAGGTGATCATCTAAATGGTCTTTGTCTTTCAGTGATTCTAAACAATTCTAAAATAAAATGTAAATATTGCAGGTGATGAAATTCCATTAAACTAATTAGAATGTTTCGTTCGAAATCTTCGAACTAAAGCTCACGATTTCTCTAAACAATTCCTTCGATATCGTTCTCAAAATTCATAATTTATCTTTGGAAGACCCTGAACATTCCTTGTACCAACTTATATCTTCATATTGTTGCCTGCAAGCATTTAACTTTGTTTCTGCGCCACGTGATCTATTTCCAAGATCAAAATACCATCAGCAGTATACGATCTTGCTGTTCAGAAACGGACATTTCACCTACAGCACTGAATCCTAATCGTCGATTGCAATGTTCAACTCCCGAGTAAACATTTTTATTCTAGGTCAAGTGATCGTTGTATGAAATTCTGAAAATTCAAATATACAAACTATATATTTTATGCAATGTATAACTTGATTTTCTCTAAATAACAGGACCAATCCAAATAACACACATCTTATTGCATACTATCACAATAAGGATTTCGAGTTCGGATTTAATGTGAAGCTGGATTTCGAGTTACACTAACACCACCACCTCCTCTGGAAGTGGTGGAAAGCAATTATAAAATCAAAATTTTTATTCACTTCAAACCCTAAAATGTGCTTACAATATGTACTATAAAATAGAAAAGAATGCGTTATTAACGGTAAAAATTAATAAAATAATCAAAATCGAATTTTTGTATAAATTTTAGTATTTTACTAATTTATGTTCATAACTTCAAATTTCCTTCAACGATATTCAGCGTTTGTCGGAGAAATGGTTTTGAATGCTGAGACGACACAATAGACGTTTAGGTACGAATACTGGAATGATGAAATTTGATAAGCTACTATTTTATACTTTAGCGTATACATCCTTTTGCGTGGGATATCTTATCAGCAAAATCATTTCCCCCTACCTGTTTGACAATGTGTTGTGATTGATTGATTGATTTTTTCGTGTTTTCGGGCGCGTCAACTGCTCTAGTCATTAGTCCCGTTCGTGTAGTGCATGGTTTTTTTTCTTTCTCGGGAGATGGTGGTGATCTTCCCCCACTGGATGGCGAGATCCGGCGCCGAACTGCCGTTGGCTAGTGGGGTTTCCCCCTAACCAGGACTCTTCCACCAGCGGGGCACCGCCCCACCCGGGACAAGCTCTAAGCTCCCGACCGGCCCCCTCGGGATATGTGGTAGTATAGTGCATGTTAGTGTGTGTGTGTGTGTGTGTGTGTGTGTGTAAAGGGGAGAGAATAGGACAAGGAATGGGAAGGACAGATCGCGCGCGGTCCATGGCCCGTTTGGTAGGGTACTGCTCCAGCATTCGCCTGGTGTTGATCGGAGAAACCACGGAAAACTACCGATCAGAGCAGCCGGCCACTAGAATTCTCCTCCAGGCAGCGACTGAATTCGACCTAGCTGAAAAGCTAGTGTCGAAAATCCTGCCACCGTCAGGACCCGAACCTAGGACCTCCCGTCAGAGGCGCTGCAGTGACATCAGATGATGCACTGAGCTACCGCTCCCAGTCAATGTGCTGTCCGTCGTTTTTCGTAGTACCATTGCAAGCAAGTGTGACCGAGCACTTAGCATATGTTTTTGCTGGGAGGGTCAGTCCAGCTCATCAATATTCCTGTCGGATCGGCTGACTGGCTGGCCGGGAAGCAGCCTCCCCGTTAAAACCCATTCCCTCCTCTCAACAGAGCATTTTCGCGTATCTCTCAGTAACCACCGGTCACAAGTAAATAGTTTTATGTGCGTTTCACTTTAGGAAAAATTAGTCAGTTCGAATGTTTTTTCAAATATACCAACATTTAAAATATTCAGCTTAGCAATTAAATACGTAATGGCAACATCTGTCCATTGTTTGATTGTTATTTATGCATGATCATTTTTGTATTTGTTTATTACGAATAATATAGGTAATGTCAACATAATTTATGGAAAACTATTCATTAAAAAGTAGTTAACAAGCTATATAAAAGTGAAAATGTGACATATTACACGAAAAACGTAAAAAGAATTATGCATGAATTTTACAAAACACTGCCGAAACCTGCAAACACGCTATAAAGAGCACACATTTTGTAAGTGAATTTTGTTTTAAAACACGTATCTACGTATTTTTACGTCCGTTTCTTAAGTTTGAGAGCTGTAGTAGCTTCAAATAAAAAGATGCATTCGCATTAAAACCTTATTTGTAGCAACGGCAAACCACCACTGGATTATCTGTCGCGTAAAGGGAAGAATTCGTATACACGCTCTAGTCTTTTTCATAGCCTGCGTTCTCCAATGGAGAACGATAACTCCGTACCATCGAACTCAAGGTCAGTTTTAGGTGCAATGTTAAGGGCAGCGACCCTGCGCGATTATGCGTTCAACCTTCACCTATTCCGGCGGCAGAGCCCCCATTTACAGCCTCTTAACAACACTTCCGAGTGTCGCGTCTACTAGTAACATGTTGGTTTAACCTTTAAGTATGCTCATGGTGACTACAAGGGTTTGTAATAAATGCCAAATAAAATAGTATTATCTCACTTCTCAGAAATTTACAGTACCTTTCATCATCTTGTTTACCTTCCTTCTAGGAAAAGATGATCTATTATAGGCATCAATGTCCCTAAAATAGAAATCATTCTTTGAAACGAGCAACTCCTTCAATCCCCATGCGCGACCTGATTCATGCGTAAAATTACATAAAATTGAATGATTTATGCTGATCGTCAAGAGGTTAGTGACAACAATACTTAATAAAAATTACTATTACTGTTCTTTATACATAAATAAAAAACAACTTTTAGTAGTTATTGTAAGCAAAGTAATATACAAACGTCACTTAATTATATTGCATTTGGAACAATTAAAATTCATTTATAAATGTTTGATCTTAAAATAACATTTGTTCAAAGAAATTTAACAAATGAAAATAATTGCTAGTAATGCTAAAAAAAGAGCCAGGATACAAGGCAGTGCCATGCGACAGTTGAAGGCACAAAACGGCTCGCGACTTCCAAAGGGTTAAATGGAGATGTTGACAGGAGCGGCGTAGTGGCGCTAGTGCTGCTGTTTGTGGCGCAGTGCCGTCACTACTGGCAGCACAGTCCTCGCCACCGCGACCATGCAGCTTTTTGGGTAGCGATCGGCATGGCATTCGGACTCGCCACTAATCTATAACCAATCCCCTTATACTACACTTGGTTGATTGATTGATGTTCTCGGGCACGTCAACTGCTCTGGTCATTAGTCCCGTTAGTGTAGTGCATGTTTTTCTCCTGAGATGGCGGTGATCTTACCCCGCCGGATAGCGAGATCCGGCGCCGACCTACCGTCGGCTAGTGGGATTTCCCCCTAACCTGGACTCTCCCACCAGCGGGGCACCGCCCCAGCCGGGACAAACTCTAAGCTTCCGACCGGTCTCCCGGAATATGTGATAGTGTGGTGCATGTTAGTGTAAGTGAGTGTGTGTAAGGGGAGAGGAGAGGGCAAGGAAGAGGAAGAACAGATCGCGCGCGGTCCGTTTCGTAGGGTACTGCTCCGGCATTCGCCTGGTGTTGACCGGAAAACTACCGATCAGAGCAGCCGGCCGCTAGAATTCTCCTTCAGACAGCGACTGAATTCGACATAGCTGAAAAGCTAGTGTCGAAAATCCTGCCGCCGTCGAGACTCGAACCTAGGACCTCCCGGTCAGAGGTGCTGCAGTAACATTGGTGATGCACTGAGCTACTGCTCCCGGTTATATGCTACACTTGGGTTTCTGTAACCTGGCCGATGACAGCTGATCAGCTGTTACGGTTTCGTTCAACCGGGAGCCAAAACGTCACCACAGTGACGTCACTGTGATGACGTTTTAGCTATTGATTGGATGGCACCGTAAGAGCTGACCAGCTGTCATCGGCGACGTTGAAAAAAACAAGTATATGCATATCTTCTATCTGCCTATAAAATAGCAGTGGAAATGTTGACTGCCTTGCGGCCGCCGACAAACGAGCGGTGTGACCTGGGTGTGACTCGCGTATCCTTCTTTCCCAAGGTCATTTGCGCCGGGAAGTGGCTGTGTGTAGAAGGGATCGGCACTTGCTCCCTGAGAAGGCGCTCTAAGAGTCCGAAAATGAGCCACAAGGCTTCGTTGCTGCCTAGCCATTGCTTTTATCCTCGATAGGTAAATGTATGAACGCATTTGCGACACATTTTTATGAGCTTGTAATAGATTTACTGATTTAAAGGTTGGTCCATTGAATGTTTTACCTAAATTTTTATTTCTCAATTTGCACAATCTCATTTAAAAAATAATCATTCTTAATATAACTCTTGATAATTTTATGTCATATTAATTTGGTCTGATAACCTTATGTGCTAGATAATAGGTGTATTTTAAGACAAAAAATTACAGAATAAAAATGACTGTCAGAGCTCGTAATATATGCTGTCTTTAAGCGTATTTCTAAAAGGAGAATATAATGTTGAACTACTTAGGAAATAAAATAGTTACCTTCACAAAGAACATACACATTCTCAGAAGGTCACTGATTATATTAATTAAACAGATAACATCAGTTTCCAATGAATTCATAGATTTACGTCCGTTACAATCTGCTAATACTTCCGCATTGCAGGAAAACCTGTCACTTTCCTTATTTGTGAGATGTAACGCTATTTGTCCTAAACTCCAGCTAAAACGCTTTGTAGGCCCTTAAATCACTCCAGAACAGTTTTAGTAGAATTATCTTAGAAAGTTCTGTATGAACCGGACAGAATTCTATCCTCCATGAATTACCTACAGTAATATCCTACAGGAATTACCTATTAGAGCCCCGACTTCCGGATTTCTCATCCAGGCAGTTGTCGGATTGGTTGTAGCATATTTAACAGATGTCCAAATAATCTGTCATCGTCCAGTCACGGACCTGGGACCTTGCGGTCATCGAACCTTTACTTACGAACTCACTAGAACACTCATAATCGTACTTGATTCCATTAACACACTTGTTACTAATTCTATTAATGACATTTTTATCATTTTCAAAGGGCACTTTAGTTCAAAACTTCCAAAAAGAATTGTCAGGCGAAGACAAACAATTTTGGAAAAATCCACTTACAAGAGAAAAATGTGATTTTGACTGAAGTCTCCTCATCTAAGAACAAATAAAAGGGGGTTTCAGTCGTTCTCCTACCGCGAATAACGTAGTAATTAGCGTCGTTGTTTGGAACACAGTTCTCTTTTGTTTACGATGACATAACAATGAAAATCTACGTTTTAGCTGCTTCCGATTACAGACGTTTTAACTTACCAATTTAATTAAAAGCTCGGAATCGCGTGCTGCCGCTGAGGACCATTAATTCGGCACTGTCGGCAGTGATAAAAATGTGATTAGGGAGCGTTTTTAATGGTTACGTTTCGAGCACCATGAGGCAGATGCCAATTTGTGAGATGAGAGGGAACAAAATCGACATTTGAAAGATGTATTGCATTCGGATGACTTCACGCTGCAACCTGTGTTGCTATACAAACTGTGAAAAGTAAAATATACGTGGATCACCGTCTGCCTGCCCCTGTCTCACTGAAGATGTGCAGCGTTCTTTTATGAGTTCTATAGAATTTCAGAAATATTTTGGATTCGAAAATCGTTTACGTTTACTGACCCAAAACTAACGACAGAAAACAAAGAGAAAACTATTTCAGAAACGTTTAATATTGCCTGCAAGAGTATAACCAAACTTGAATAACCAACAAGATCAAGTGGAATCGTATTGCAGATACAAATAAATTAATTCATTTCCCAAAATATTCTTGAAGACAGTGTTCTGTCAAATTTATCCTCACAAACAAAAAGATAAACTGCCATTATAAATTGTTAATGTAGAGAAACTATTTGTAGAAGGATTATTGACAATGAACAATCTGAAAACGCTCCCGCCATTCATGAGCAAAACGATAATTGTGGTTTTCACACGAATTAGATAAAATAATTTGAATATTCTGAACTGATATATTAAATAATTATTTCATATCTAAGAAGTCTAATAATGACGTGAAAATAATTATCAACGTATTATATTAAAGATAATATTCAAGTTTAGCAAATGAAAGTCGTTGAATCTGTAAACGATGTAAACCTTTATGTAGGGAATTATTATACTACATAAATGACGGAACAATAAACCAAATCAATACCAGTTAAGTTAGCTTACATGACTTTGTAAACATTTTTCAAACCCAGTAAAATATAAACAATTGTTGCAAATTATTTATACTACATATTCAGTAATACACATGATCTTCAACGGAATTAATTAAAAATATTAAGTGAACATTTTAAAGAAATTTAACTATTTGGAGCATATTCTCTGAAGATGACTGCTAGAGAACGCACTGAGAGCAATACCACCAATCACAAAGAGGGCATCCTCGATAATTTTTCCAATCCGTACACGTCTGTTTCAAAATAATTTTGTAAGTAATATTTTGTACATTAATCGAAACAAAAAATATCCACTGCTATCAGTGTATATCCAAAACATATCCACTGATTTTGAATATACTGATATACAAAACGATTCCACAAAATTGTTTTAGAATTTATATCACCAGAGAAATTTAACGATTTGTTTCTTGAGAGGTTTTTTTTCTAGAGATTCGTGCCATTGAGCAAGCTGAGAACGATGTCGCCGTCCATGATGCAGGAGGACGCTCTCACGAGTTGGCAAACTTGGCCTTCGAGGGCCGCTTGCGAGATTCAGTTGTCGCGAGTTGAGAGCTCAGGAACTTTGCGCTGCTACTTTGGCGCAAAAGAAGCGAAGAGCTTTCTGCCCTCGACTTCATCCGCGCAACATGTGCCGACCGCCCCGCCCCCCGCGTGCGGACGGCGGGAGAGGGGGCGGCCCTTCCAGTCGGACGCCCCCCCCCCCAAACACCAATACACCTTCTCAAGGGAACCGTCCAGACTGAACGTTTTCTGTATTTTGTTGGGTGCGCGGAGTCAAAAGAAGGTCGCTCCACGAGAAATTAGGGCTGGACAACGAAGATTCACAGCTTGTTTTCTGAAGGTCCTTCCGTTTCCCGCGCTTTTCATTCCACTACTGGTCCATCACAACGTATGTTGCAACAGCACCACCACTATCAACCGTCTATTAAAAATATTCAATACAAGTCTGCCCCCAAAGTCTAGGTATTGAGAAGAACAATAAAGATAAATCCAAGACTCGCTAATGCACCAGTCTACGTGGTTTAGACTTCACAAATTCTTTAGGAAGTAATTGCGATTTGAAGTCAGGTATTCCGAAGTACAATGCTGTCCTTCTGTCCACTACAATGTGGGTCGCAAAGACGTAGAATATAACCTTCATCTTCTACGACAATTTTTCCTTATCTGTACGTCGTATTTAATCGACGGTGCTAGTCATGGATTGCTTTTGTTAGGACATCGAAAATTACCATTATAAGCAACACCGTTAGTGATACTTGTAGATAAAATATTCTAAATGTACAACTATCATTCTCAAAAATAGTTCAGCTGAGACGACAGACAATTTTTTTCAACATTAAAGTAACAATTAATTTTCGAAATTTGTTCTTTTAGATAAAATCTGCAATAAAATTAAATGCCACATTTGCCCATAATTCATAGTTAGTCATTGTGATAGTGCAGAACCTCGGAAATCGTTTCCTAAACTGCCGGGAAATGTGCTAATATAAGTATTACCGGGCGGATTCGTAAGAAAACCCTCGACAACAGGCTACAAAGAGAGAGTGCTTATTCCATCCCCGTTCTGTTCCCTTTTCCGTCGGGCGACAAACTGAACCCATGACACATTCTTTATTTTGGGAATGTACTCACTAGGGCCGGCGTGGGAATTATTGATAATCCGACTGGTTTCCATAGTCCGCGACTGTACACCACCCGCGTGAAGCCGAGGCTGGCATAAATAATTCAACACTCTTTCAAGATTTTCCAAAATATTCACGAACAAAAAAAAATGTCGGGACGAAGTTCGCCGGGTCAGTTAGTATTTAATATGTTTCAGTGTAGAGAGATATTATTTTATAAGTTACGTATTAGAAAACCCTTGTGGAGTTTTGTTTAGCAGTGTTTTTGCTTGTATAGCCAGTAGATGATGTTTCATTACCCCGAAATAGTATAAAATTTAGGAGAAGACGATGACTCCTAATGGAGAAATTCTTGAATAAATAAGGAATGTGTCATACGCGGAAGGGGGAACAAGAACACTCGCGATGCGTGCCCCTACGACTGGAGAACTGTCTTCCATGTGCAATCTCACCTAGATCTCGATCCAGCTGGTTAGCGGATGTGGAAATTTTCTATCACACAAGGCACTCAAACGTAGGACCTTGTGGGCAGCAGACATAGTTGGGGACTCGGAACCAAATACGCTGTCAAGATCGTTTTGTTATGATCACATAGATGTTTTAAATGGGTGTTTCTAAATGGTGGAACGCGTCGTACAACGTGTTAGTTTCTCGTGCAAATAATGCAAAGGGCGGATCATACTTCAATAACGGTGATTTCTAGGCATGAGTGCCGAACAAATAATTGTCTTGCATGTGCTGTCATCTCTGTTCCAGACTTCCTGATTAACAAGCAGATAATGTACACTCAACAGCCAGTGGAGTGGAATGTCAGTGTAGAAGTTCGAAAAGGGCAGGGAAAAATAGTTGAAACCTCTAGAGTATTGTAAGCTCTATGAACAGAATGCTTCACAGAACGTTCTACGCTGCAGGTCATTTTGTCGGAAAACTATATAACGGCTTGGGATATTGTACCTGGCTTTGCCATCACCATTGCATGAGCGATGATGTCATTGACATACTCATTGATTTTTGTTTTGTGTATTGATTGTTTATTTATTTGATTAATGTATTGATTGTTTATTTATTTGATTAATGTATTGATTGTTGTATATGTATTGATATACCGGTTGATACAATTTGGTAATTATCTTTGCATCTAAAAAATGTCTGGAAATTAACGAATATAAACTAAATAATTTGTTTAACTAATTTTCAGAATAATAGTTCTGGATATCATCATACTACAGATCATGGGGTGTCATTTAAAGCAAGAAAGTTCGGTGTAGTAGAAGACAAAGGAACGTCTTGGAAAAAGTGCGAAATATTTAAAACAAATATACCCGTTTAGGGGCTCTAAGCATCAATTGACGTCACTGCAGTGTCTCTGACCGAAAATCCTTGTTTCGAATCCCGACGTTGGCAGGATTTTCGATACTTCATAATTCAGCCTCTATCTGGAGAAGAATTCTATAGGGACGGGCTGCACTGCTCGGTAGTTTTTTGTGGTATCTCCAATAACACTAAGCGAATGCCGATGCGGTACACTAACAAACGTGTCATCGACCGCGCGCGATCTTTCCTTCCCTGTCCTAGACTTATGTTCACCACTTATGCATACTTACACTTACATGCTCTACACTGTCACTCATCCCGGCAGACCAGCACAGAGTCTGAAGCTTGACCCAGCTGGGGCGCTGGTTGGATTGATTGATTGTTTCGTGTTTCCGGGCACGTCAACTGCTTTGGTCATTAGTCCCGTTAGTGTAGTGCATTTTTTCGTCGGGATATGCGCGGTGATCTTCCCCCGCTGGATAACGAGATCCGGCGTCGACCTACCGTCGGCTAGTGGGGTTTCCCCAGGACTCTCCCACCAGCGGGGCACCGCCCCAGCCGGGACAAGCTCTATGCTCACGACCAGTCTCCCGGAATATGTGGTAGTGTAGTGCGTGTTAGTGAAAGTGTGTGTGTCAGGGGAGAGGATAGGACACGGAAGTGGAAGCAAAGATCGCTCGCGGTCCATGGCCCGTTTGGTAAGGTACTGCTCCGGCATTCGTCTGGTGTTGATCGGAGAAACCACGGTAAACTACCGATCAGAGCAGCCGGCCTCTAGAATTCTCATCCAGACAGCGACTGAATTCGACCTAGGTGAAAAGCTAATGTCGAAAATCCTGCCGCCGCAGGACTTGAAGCTAGGACCTCCCGGTCAGAGACGCTGCAGTGACATCAGTTGAAGCTCCCGGTACTGGTTGGAGGTACTTGGTGGACCGCAACGGCAGACTCCAGATTTCGGCGCAAACCCCGCATGCTGACGGGTCGGTCGGTCCCGGATCTCGCCATCCATCGGAGGAAGATCACCACCACATCTCGAATGCACTACACACCGGAAGAGGTGGCTGAGTGCTTCAACTAATGCCACTGCAGTGCCTCCGACCGGAAGGTTCTCGGGTCGAGTCCCAACACTGGAAACATTTTCGACAGTAGCTTGTCACCTAGGTCGAATTCAGACGCTGAATGAGCAGCTGGCTGCTCTGATCGGTAGTTTTCCGTGGTTCCTCCGATCAACACCAGGCGAATGCCGGAGCAGTACTCTAACAAAAGGGCCACGGACCGCGCGCGATCTGTCCTCCCTCTTCCTTGTCCTATCCCCTCCCTTACACACACACACTTACACTAACATGCACTACACTACCACACGCCATCTTGGGAGACCAGTCGGGATCTTAGATCTCGTCCCGGCTGGGTGTCCCGATAGTGGGAGAAACCTGGTTGGGAGAATCCCCGCTAGCCAACAGTAGGCCGGCGCCGGATCTCGCCATCCAGTGGGAGAAGATCACCGCCGCCTCCCGAGGAAAACACTGTACTACACTTACGGGACTAATGTCCTCAGAACTTGATGCACTCGGAATAACATCAAACGAACCAACCGAATGCCCGAAACTTGCGAGACCAAATTACTCTAGCTGTTGACGCTAGCGCTGCGTGTCCAGATCCCTCCAAGGACTCGTCCCTCCAAGGACTCCCTCCTCGTCCTCGGGGACTGGGGAGATGGTGGCGTGCAACGATTTACCAAGAGGTGCGCAGTTGCGGTGGAAAAAAATATTGGCAAACAGCGCTGCGAGCGGCATATTAATTAAAATTGGTAGCGACAGCATTTGCTTTGGAAGCGGAACCTGCGGCTGTGAGTGGGCGGTCGCGGCCAAGCACTTGCGGCAGCGGCGGCGGCCTTGGTCATAGTGGTGGGGAATAGTGGTGGAAGGGGGGGGGGTTGGGGTGGTGGGGTGTGGGGGGTGGTGGTGGTGGTGGTGGGGCGGTGGGGTGTGGTGTTGGTGTTGGTGGTGGTGGTGGTGGCGGTATCGGCGGTTGTGGCGACAGTGGCGCTTGTGACGGTGACGGCGGTGGTGTCGATGGCGATGGCGGCGGCGGCGATCGTGTAATGGTTAGCGTATCGGACTGCTATACCCAAGTTTGCGGGTTCAAACCCGATCGAAGCAGTGGATTTTTAAGGGCCAAAAAATCCTTCGTACGCCTTCCTTCTTATAGAAATAGCCAGCTTTCGTTTTGTGTTTAAGATTCTCTTGTTGAGTAATGAGTTGCGTTGGCTATAAATAACATGTATTCGTCATTATTTAATATTTCAGATATTAACTTGGGAGAATCTACGAATATCTAAGAATCTTTCCCAAGCGATGTTTCAATCAAGGTTTTATCGATAGTGTATCAGAAACTCTGATTCACCAAAGAATCGGAGGGAAGCCAAATTGCTCTGTCGCCCGCACCAACGTGTGTCCCCGTGGCCGGAAGTGTCACCTTCCCAAGCCTTGTGGCGACGCAGGCGACCCCACCCAGGCCGCGGCCTGTTAGCGCGTGCGCTGCGGTGAGGGCATTGCGACCTTTCATACCTGGCGCCACTCGTTTACGGCGGCGGCCCTGGGCCCTTGGAGGGCGCTCTTTGAGGGCCCGCGGCTCACGCGTCGCCGCCCGCGCTAACGATCCGCCCAGCGCCCTTCGCCCTTCGCGCGGCGCCCGCCGCCCTGCCGGCCCTTCCCTCGCCGTGCGGTGCGACGCCATCGAGATGGGCAACAGTGACATCTGCACATCGATGTAGGACAAATGACGGACGCGGCTGAGGTTTGTGTATCGCCACTTTAACAGAGGTTTATGACCGACAGAGTCTGTTCAATGTGTTATCGGCAGTGTGTCGTTCAAACAATTTCTTAATATAACATTCTTAAAAAATTATAAAAAAAAGAAATGCAGGTTTTTGGAATATAAGTAATCACGTGTCATTTTTAATTACAACTAATTTGTTTTGATTCTTTTTAAATTTAGGCAAAGTTTCGTAGTTGTTTACGAAATTAGTACCACGGCATGATGGTTAATGTCACCGCAGGCCACTAACCAGGAGGCCTGCCTGTTGTTCGTTCCAGAACGTGGCAGAATTTTCGACTATAGATAGCTAGGTTCATTCAGCTGCTGACTGCAGGAGAATTCTAGAAGCCGGCTCCTCCGATCAACACCAGACGGAAACAGGAGCACTATCGGAACAAACGGGCCACAGACCGCGAGCAATCATTCCTTCTTCTTCCTTCTCCTTTCCTTACCTCTTTCTTACTCCCCCCCCCCACTTTTGTGCAATACACTACCACACTTGTCGGAATCTTAGAGCCTGTTAGAACTAACGACCTTACCAGTTAACGCTTCCGGAATCTTTAATGAATCAACGAAATTAGTATCGTAAGACATTTTATTACAATGCGAGATTAGATATTACAAAACACGAAGTAACACAGAAATTCATTGAGAATGTTTTTGCGTTCGTTGGTCAAGTTTACTTTGCAGGATCACGGAAAAATATTTTTTACCTCTAATCACTTTATTTGGTGTTATAACGAATTATATATTTTAGAATGCCAAACAAAAATTGACATTCCGAATGAAATGGTGTATAAACACGTATACAGAACTACAATTAGTGTCTAAAAAGTAGCAGATACTGTATGCCCAAATAGAGCAATGTCTGGATTAACATAAACTTGTTTTTGTATCTGGCTTACACAAATATAAAAATCAAGTTGTCACTCTGTTACTCCGATATATTTGTATTCAAAACCCTTGACTGCTCTACGCAGCAGTCAATTTAGATTCTGTTCATCACAACAGACATGTAGTTAAGTTAGCAAAAATAAGTTGCCACACCCAGAGTTCCCAGTCATTGCTCATGTGAATACTTAAAAAGATTGGGGTGCACTTGAATTTTAAAATTTCATATTTATTTCCTAAAACGGATTTCGCTGTTCTGTTAGCAGTTACCTTGCAGACAGTCGCTATAGAAAGACTAAAGTTTCGGCAACCGTAGGCCGCGGCCCCAAGGCGATCATGACTAGAAATGAATCGTAGGCAGCGAACGATTGATTGATCAGGGTTTGCGGACGCGTCAATTGCTGCGGTCATTAGTGTAGAGAAGTGTAGTACCATGCAAGTGTAGAGAAAGATTCAGGAGGGGGTAGTGACCTTCCCCCGCTGGATGGCGAGATACTGCGCCGAACTACACGGCGGATAGCGAAGTTTTCCCAAATCGTGTATCTCCCACCAGCGGGGCGCCGCCCCAGCCGGGACAAGAACTAAGCTCCCGACCGGTCTTTTGGAATGTGTGGTAGTGTAGTGCAAGTTAGTGTAAGTGTGTGTGTAAGGGTTGAGGATAGGGCAAGGAAGAGGAAGGAAAGATCGAGCGCAGTCCGTGGCCCGTTTGTTAGGTACTGCCCCGGCTTGCGCCCTTCGCGCGACCTTTCCTTCCTCTTCCTTTTCGTAAACTCTTCTACCCCTCACATACACTTACGCTCACATGCACTACACCACCACGTATGTCGGGAACGCAGAGCTCGTCCCATCGCAGGCAGTGCTCCGGGGAGAGGAGGCACCCGGAACCGCCACCCGCAGGCTGCCGTGTAGGTCAGCACACGATTTCACCTTCCAGCTGAGGCAGAACATTCCCACTTCCATGATTAATCATTCACTACAGTAACGGGTCTAATGAGAATAGAAATTGATGTACTGTCCATTTGACCATTGATTGAATTCGACGTACTGTCCATTGGTGTGCGTTCCATCAACGCCACAACTGAGAACCGAATGGCGGGTGCATTGAGCATTTGCCGAAAGGCTGAATGGGGGTGGCGACGGAGCAAGAGCGTGACGGAAGGAGCGGACGAGAAAGCACCAGGCGTTGGCGTTGGCACCGGCGGGGGGGGGAGGGCGAGGGCGAAGCTTCCGCGTAAACAAATGACTGGCAATTAGCGCATCGAGCCGTCTCCGCTCCCCCCCCCCCACCCCCCCCCCGCCCCCCCCCCCCCCCCCCGCCCCCACCCCGCCCCCACCCCGCTCCCACCCCGCTCCCACCCCGCCCCCACCCCGCCCCCACTCCGCCCGGCCCCACCCCGCCCGGCCCCGCCCCGCCCCTCCAACGCTCGCCCCTCCCCGCCCCGCCTCGCCCCGCCCCCTCCTCGGTCCCCCTCACAGCTTCTCGGAGGCGACTGAGGGTAATGACATTAGGCTGCCAGTCTTCCCCGGCCTTGCGCTGGGCTTCCTCTGACCTCCTTCCTCCTCATTCCCACACAGCACCATCATTTATTTCTTCCCATCGCGCTACAAGCTGACTCCACGAATTTGCAATGCAGACGGACACTTCCCAGGTCAGTAAATGAGTTCTACAGGAATAGCGGATAAGCCAAACGAGCAGATTTAGGAGTTTCATACGCATTAAATAATCCTAGTGGCCCGTCTTTGTAGGTTGAGGAGGGGGGGAGGGAGAAGATGGGGAAGGAGGAAACATGCACGGTTCAGAATATTGTTTATAGTTATTGCAAAGCACTTAATTACTTGATGGTAAGCGAGGAATCGTGTGATTTGCATTTACTTACTTATTGTTTACTCACTTTGACTTGACAGTTTCCGGTCCACCCCCGAGCGCGCCGGGCTGTGCCGATGAATCCTCAGCGCAGCGTATTTTCGTGGTTAAATGCTCGTGCTAAGGAACGGGGAAGTTTAGCCGAACGCCGATCATTTGTCGTATGGCATTAGTGTTTCAAGTATTTAGAGAAAATCCACTAAGTCGAGCCACTAATTAAGACCAGATATTTATAATTTACCTTTCATAATTAATACCTAATATAAATTATCTATAATTTTGTTTGTTTACATTTTATATTTGCATCTGAAACAGCTGAGAACTGCAGTGCGAAGATGGTAGACACGAGTTTGTAAGATTATGTAGGCTAAACATCGTGAAGAAGGTATATGTTTGTATCACTGGTAATGCCAACAAAATATTGAAACAATAACATTTTTCGGCTATAATTAAGGTTCTATAATGGCCTATTCAATAAAGTTTTTTCTGCTTACAATTTTCAAGCAGAATTTCAAAAATGATAGAAACATCCTACCTATTGTGGAAATATATAGTTGTAAACAAGAAATGATACTTAGCTATTAAAATAACACTACAATAGCTATAATTCTCCATTTGTAGTAAAATACAAAAATAATTGCCAAAAACTGCCTGTCGAATGCATCCAAGCACTACCCAGAGCAGTAGTCGGGAAAGTATTTATATTAAGCATTGGCGGTTTGGTTTATAATATTCCGTCTAAAAGTGAACGTGTACACTTATCGTGCTAATTCTTACCCAATAGATTTCGCAATACACACTGCTAAGTTGAAATTGAATTAATTCATTATTTAAAAAAATGACTGACATAAGTATTATTTTCTTCAAAAAATAAAATGACTCAAATCCCAAATAAACTTATTTTTGCAGACTCTCACAATAAATAGTATATTAAATTCTTAGATTACGCCCATATTAGCCAGAATTTGTGCCAGATTCTTTTCTATTTGAAGACAAATGAGAAAAGGTTATCGGAAGAATAGAAGTGTATAGCGAAAGAGACACAACCTGTTTCAAAAAACGTTGGCATTTGTTCGAAAGAAATTGGAAAAATCTTTCAAAATCTGGAATTTAAGTTCGCGAATACACAACTATAATTACTGTATTTACGGTATAATATATGAGTTTGTAAAATCCACAACCAACGACACCGAAGTATCGTATAGTATGAATTCTAAGTATACAAATTCCAAGATTGAGGTTAGAGACCACAAGGGCAATACGACTTTTGACATGCATTTTGGTATGTTGCCTTTGAACGAACCCACGAACTTCACGAATCTATTCCATGTAAATCAAAATTCCTACCATAAACTATTCTAGTTTGGATGCATACATGAAATTGAGAAATATTTCGATACATTAAAGAGATATTTTAACGCCGTGGTATTTGAAATGAATGTGGTTAGGGTATGCACTAGCAGCGAGCGAACATCACGCCACCGCATATGCTATGTGTAATGTAATATTCATACAATGTTTAATCAGGTGTTAGGTTCCAGTGTTCACATGATTGCATGACGTACCTCCCAGCTTAATTTAGGGATGATTAGTACACGTTACAACTTTCCTTTTAGATCATCTGCTAATGGGTAGTGAATCACGTATTTCATTTATAACGTTCACAGAAATTCAGCAGCTTCGCAACAATCTCATCATTTATTACACATGGATTATAAAATATGAAACTGATTAAATAGGATCAATATTTCTAGCAAAGTTTCAACAGTCTGTGATAAAACAAATCAAAATATTCTTTATTATTCGTAACCATCTTGTATTTACGTAAATATTTTTACGTCATTATTAAAAATTGAAGGTAAATTATAGATGTCTTGTCAATATAATGAAGGCATATATTTATTTACACATTTCATTATGAAAGGAGGGTTCTTCAGTTGCATTAACTACTCTTTTAATCCCACCACGACTACTCCAGCTTTCTAGATTACTACTTTCATTGGAGCTCTCTTTCTGCACCTCCACCTCCACGTCATCAGCTTAGGTGGCTCAGTGCATCAATTGATGTCATAGCTGATTACCGGGAGGTCCTGGGTTCTACGTCTGACACTAGATAGGTAACTACGATAGATTTATCTGCTGTCTGGGTGAGAATTCTAGTGACCGGTTGCTCTGACCGGCAGTTTTTCGTGGTTTCTCCGATCAATACCAGGCGAATTACAGAGCAATATCCTAACAAACGGACCACGGACCGCGAGCGATTTTTCCTTCCTATTCGTTGTCCTCTTCTCACCCCTTTGCTACACACACATAAATTCATACACACACACACATGCAATATACTGCCACACATTTGGGACGCTCAAGAGCTTAGAGCGTGTCCCGACTGGGGCGGTGCCTTGCTGGTGGGAGATATTTGGTCGAGATATCGAAAGCCATCCAGACATCGAGCGAGGGAAGATTACCGCCTTCTACGTAAAAGAATGCACCACACATACTAATAACATTGATGTTCTGTTTCACTAGACAGTTTGTTCTCGCCTCCTCTCCGTTCCAGCCAAGTCACGTACTCCTAAACTTCTGTTCTCCATTTTCGCTCTTTTATTTGTCCGCCCGCGATACGCATCACCACCCTCTTCTTCCTCTACATTTCCCTCCCACCACCACCTTGTTTCCTTCACCTCATCCTCCCTCACCTCCTCTCTTCCCCTCTCCCTCTCCTCTCTCTCTCCTCTCCTCCTCTCCCTCATCCTCTCTCTCCCTCTCCTCACTCTCCCTCATCCTCCTCTCCTCTCCTCCTCATCCCTCTCATCCCCTCTCCTCATCCTCCTCTCCCTCATCCTCCTCTCCCTCTCTTCCTCTCTCTCCTCTCTCATCCTCCTCTCCTCATCCTCCTCTCCCTCATCCTCCTCTCCCCTCATCCTCCTCTCCCTCATCCTCTCTCCCCTCATCCTTCTCCTCATCCTCCTCTCCTCATCTCTCTCCCTCATCCTCCTCTCTCTCCTCTCCTCTCCTCCTCCCCTCTCCTCCTCTCCCTCATCCTCCTCTCCCTCTCCTCCTCTCCCTCATCCTCCTCTCCCTCCTCCTCTCCTGTCCTCTCTCCCTCTCTCCTCCTCTCCTCCCTCCCTCGTCTCTCCCTCTCCTCCTCGTCCTCCTCTCCCCTCGTCCTCCTCTCCTCTCCTCCTCTCCCTCGTCCTCCTCTCCCTCATCCTCTCTCCTCATCCTCCTCTCCCTCATCCTCCTCTCCCTCTCCTCCTCTCCCTCTCCTCCTCTCCCCTCTCCTCTCTCCCTCATCCTCCTCTCCCCTCATCCTCCTCTCCCTCATCCTCCTCTCCCTCATCCTCCTCTCCCTCATCCTCCTCTCCCTCATCCTCCTCTCCCCTCATCCTCTCTCCTCTCTCTCCTCCTCTCCCTCATCCTCCTCTCCCCTCATCCTCCTCTCCCCTCATCCTCCTCTCCCTCGTCCTCCTCTCCCTCGTCCTCCTCTCCCTCGTCCTCCTCTCCCTCGTCCTCTCTCCCCTCGTCCTCCTCTCCCTCGTCCTCCTCTCCCCTCTCCTCCTCCCCTCGTCCTCCTCTCCCCTCTTCCTCCTCTCCCCTCGTCCTCCTCTCCCCTCATCCTCCTCTCCCCTCATCCTCCTCTCCCCTCATCCTCCTCTCCCCTCATCCTCCTCTCCCCTCATCCTCCTCTCCCCTCATCCTCCTCTCCCCTCATCCTCCTCTCCCCTCATCCTCCTCTCCCCTCATCCTCCTCTCCCCTCATCCTCCTCTCCCCTCTCCTCCTCTCCCCTCATCCTCCTCTCCCCTCATCCTCCTCTCCCCTCATCCTCCTCTCCCCTCATCCTCCTCTCCCCTCATCCTCCTCTCCCCTCATCCTCCTCTCCCCTCATCCTCCTCTCCCTCATCCTCCTCTCCCTCCACCACCCCTCCCGGCATCCTGTCGGCCCTCCGCGACCCGTGGCGGCGCGCCGAGTGGACGCCGGGTGCCGCCGCTGTTGTGTGGGGGCGGTGGGGGCGGGGCGGTGTGTTGACGGGCCAGATACGCCGCTTGGGTGCGTCGCCGGAGTGGGGCGCGGCGGGGGCGGGGCGGGGCGCGAGCCGCTAAAGGGGAAGCCTCACGAGTGGGCGGCGTTTTTAACGGGGACCGCTCCGCTGCCGCGCCGCGCCGCCTGAGCTCTAATAGCCCCGACGTGCGGCGCGGCGAACCAATAACTCTGCCACAAGGGACCGCCCCCCCCCCCAGAGCAGATGCCTCCCTAAGGGAACGAGTGCAGAAAATACCGTGCTGCGTTCGCAACTGCGGGGATAAGTACTGTGTGCGAAATTTCAGCGTCCAATTATTCGCTGCAACAGGGATGCCAAATTTCACCCTATTACCAATTCCCAATAAATAAAATCCAGAACGGCACGTATATGTTGTTTGAATTTCCCCTTACGATACCCATTTTAAAATCAGTACATTCATTATAAATTTATGGAGCAGTAAGTTTCTTATACAATGTATGTTAATAATAAATGTTGAAAACAATACATTATTTATCGACAATGATGTTATGAATAGTTTAATATAGACCGATTAAAGGTATTGTTCTGCTGCCACATATATCGAGTTAGTTTCCCAGGTTGAAATTTTTTAATCATAAATAAATGAACATTTAGGAGGAAGAAATGACTGAAATGATGAAGCCGAATGGTAATCAAACTAAGGGAAACTGAAGAACCGAAACGGAGAACTCCGAGAAAAGCCGCTGCGATCCCGTTTTCGAACTACAAATTCCCGATGAAGTGAATAGTATTTGATACCTATTATCAGATATTGAAACCATAGTTTACCCCATTACAGATCGAGAAAAAATATGTTATACTATAATGTAGTTATTGAAAATACATGGTATGTTTAATATTTTCTTTAAACAACATCTGAAATATTAGTAAAGTTAAATCTTTACATCCAAGAAAGCACATTCAACATCCCCCAAAATTGTTACATTTTTTACATTACTGTGACATGGAAATCAGCCACAAAAAGTCACAACTCAGATGAAACTATTTGAGCTGACTGTAAGGAAAATACCACTCAAGCAAGCAAAGCGATCAGTTTCCTCGCAGATTGTCAAAGCGTCAAATTATTTGGCTGAAATGAACTTTAGGAGATCAGAATCGGGAGATGCTATGAATGAGAGATCACTGACAACCAATAGCTCAGTTACAGTCCGATAGCGGGTTTCATTTTGTATGTGTGCCAACAATTGCTCACAAAGTGAACTGTAGCAACCAGGGAGGACTATTGAAGCCTTATGTGTGTCTGCTTGTGTACGCGTGGGATACGGTAGAGCGGGGTGGATTCTCGTCGGTTCACATGCGGTGTTAAAATGCCTGGCGATCATCAGAAAATATCGGGTGTGTGGAATCGCACAGAACGACGCAGGATGTTGGCAGCTGTTTCAGTCCGTGTAGAACAGACTGGCGTCGTGTGAGCACACGCGGCTACGCGAGATGGCGTTGGGCAGCGCAAGGAGACTGGAAGGCCTGCAAAGGCTCCTTAGGGATCACGTAGGGCAAAGCAGGTGCGGAACCTTTCGGGGTGAGTGTGGGTTATTGTCGTGACCGGCCGCACAGTTTTGAAGGTGCCGCCACAGTAGGGCGTTACCGCCCCTGGCGGCAGCGGCCAGCGACAAGCGCAGGCCAGCGGGACTCAACGATGTGCGGCCGCCACGCCTGAGCGAGCGGGGCGAGGCCCAACCCCCGCCCCCTGCTACGCCTGTCAGTCTGCGGACCTACGGCCCGGGGAGAATATAAGCCGGCCGTGGCCCGGAGAGAAGCAGAGAGTGAGCGGCGGAGTAAGGGTGAAGAGTTGGTGATAAGTACAGTGAAGATTGTGATTACGACGGACAGTGCTGCGACCACGGACTTTCCCTCTACGGAGAATTGGCGACTCGGCGATATTTTGGTGCTTCTACTGGTTACGACAACTCGGCTACGTTTCACTGTACATTCTCCTGGATATTCGGCACTGTAGCTCTGTACCTGTTTTCTACCAATAAATTGTTTATTGAATTTTGTGTGTGTTGAATTTGGACACATCAGTTACAAACCGAGTGAGTCTATACGGTTGCATGCGGTTGTTTAGGGCGGTGCACGCTACCGAGGGACGTTTGGGCCCCTGGTGGGGTCATGTGGAACTGTTTGATTTCGCAGAGCGTGTCCAGCTGGGGCGGTGACCCACTGGTGGGAGATGTCTTGGGGCAGAAAACCCCGCTAGCTGCAGGTAAGTCGGTTCCAGACCTTCCCATCCAGCGGGGAAAGATCACCGCCACCTTCCAGACAAACGCATTACACTTTCGAGACTAATGATTTTAGTAATTCACGCGACCGGAATCACTTATCAATCAATCAATCAATATTCGATTACACGTACAGTTGTGATGTACGTATGCAATCGTTTGGGACCGCAGAAGGACGTGTGAGATCGCCTTTGCAGAATCTAAGTGACTGTGAAGGTTTGACACTGCGTGGTTGTTTGGAGAAATGTAGAGTCACACAGGGCATTGCAGGAGGTTGGAAGACATGTAAGAACGTAGGGATCACTTAATATCGCCGTGAGGTGTCCTATCACACCATGTGGTGCAAGGCACGAGTATTTTTTTGACAGAAAGCTAAAGCAAATGAAAAGCCTATCATGGATTTGTGGTGGAAAATATTTGTTTTTCCAAAAAGTTGTTTTAGTTTTCTATAATTAATTGAGTTAAGCAAAATAATCCTCGGCAAGGTGCCGGCCTCCAGTCTCTGTGATAAACACAGCACATCTGTTAAGTCTATTTTCCGATTGATTAGTGATTCTGAGTGAGTCAACCCCAAAGGTCATGAATTCCGTAAGTGTATTCCATGTTTTCCACGGGAGGTGGCGGCGATATTCCTCTACTGGAAGGTAAGATCTGGTGCCCACCTACCGTTGGCTAACGGGGTTTTCCTCAACCAGATATCTACCACCAGTGGGCCCCAGCCGGGACAAATTCTAAGCTCTCGACAGGTCTCGCGGCATGGGTGATACTGTAGTACATGTTAGTGTAAGTGTGTGTGTATAAGGGGAGATAATATGACAAGGAAGAGAAAGTAAATATCGCGCGTGGTGCTTGGCCCGTTCTTTTAGGGTACTTGCTCTGGCATTCGTCTGGTGTTGATCGGAGAAACAACGGAAAACTCTCGATTACAGCAGCTGGCGGCTAGAATTTTCCTCCAAGTTAGATCCTTCCTAGTAGTCGTGTTGCTTCTAATAAATAAATTATTCCTAATCTCCAACGCACGTATTCCACACGCATTCCATTTACCCACACACTGTAGCCGCCCCCCCCCCAAAAAAAATAACTCTGTCGCTTCGTGCCGCGCGGGTTGCCTAAGGCCGGGTGTGCGGCGGGGAAGGTGGCGCGTTGGGGTCGATATCGCCCTGGGCGTCCGCTGCGGACGGAGAGCGCTAGCTGGTCCCCGAGGTCCTAGAAGCAAGGGCCCTCCGCGTGGCGGTCGGCGGGTCTTGCTGCGATGTACTCGCCGGAGCATCCGACCCGCCCGCGGCGTCCATTCCAAGAACTGCGAAATGGACTCTCCGACTGGGAAAAGCTGGCGCGGCCGAGCACAACGGAGAGCGCGGTCCGTTTTTTATTTAACCTGCACTCGTGGAGATCAAAGACGGAATCAATGTAATAAAGAAGTGACTGAAAATGCGAGTTGCAGGTAGTACGCTTTTGATATAGATATCAACAAGTTTAGAAATGAAGCAATTGTTTAAAACAAATATGGCGTATCTTTGCATACGGAACTAACCTTAATTAACTGGAATAAAAAGCTCTCGGTGTTATTTGTAGGATGAGGGCAGACATTTTCGACAACGTTGAAAGTTAAATTAATGGTATAATAATTAAACTCCGGTTTTCAGAATTAATATAGAAAAATGATGTTTCAAGAAACCTTTTTTGCTTCCCATGAGGCTCATTATTATATTATGTCAGAATAACGTAGTAGAGGCAAATTTTAATTAAAAATAAAAACTATTCGTTATAATTTTTTCACATATTTACAAAACGCAGGATTATAGCTGTATATTCAGATAAAAATATTTGTCGACCAAAACCTAGTCCATAATCAAATAGAAAGAAGTGATGCGGGGTATATGATACTAACGTCACCCCCCGGTTTGGACGTTGATAGGACAACCCCAAAGCATTATTGATGTGACTAATCAATACCCGTGCATATATGCATGCCGCTGACTCCTGGTATACATCCGTGCAGTAAAATTACACATTTAGTTAATTCAGAAATAAAATATCCGGAAAGTAAAATAGATTCTAACGAGCATAAGTAAGAACAAGAGGAATATATTAGTCGGAGAAATCAGCGATTCAAATTAAAAAATGATGATCACATAAAAATGGCAGAAATAACAGATCTTCGCGAAGCTCTGCGGAAATGTTGAAATTAAAAAAACGAATTAATTGAGTTTAAAAACACAGAAACAGGGAAGTTGGCCGTAACGGCAAAACCAGAAGTGCGTCTTGGAGGGAAAGAAGTGGAAATGGAGACGTGCGCAGAAGGCAAACATAATTATGACAAATGGCCAGCGGGGCCTCGTGCAAGCCCTGGCGGCCCGAAGCCAGAGGAAGTAGGGCGTGGCGGGGGGGAGGGGAGGGAACGAGCACGGAAGGAAAGGGGGGGCGTGGCGGGAAGGCAACCCGGGGGAGAGGTGGGTGACGAGGAAATCGGAGGAGTGGGGAGTTGTGCGTGAGTTGTGGGAGCGGCGCAGGAGAAGGTATGAAGGGTGAGCGTGAGAAAAGGGAAGGAAGCGAGATGTGAGAAGCGAGGCAGGGGTCGAAGTTGGTGGGGGTGAGAAGGGTACGGAGTGGGCGGCGGGGGGTGGAGGGTAGCAGGAGGAGCTGAGGGGGAATGGGGGGGCAGGGAAGAGCGGAGAGCAGCAAGGCGAGAAGTAACGGGGAAAGGGGGGAGAGGAAGGGGAAAAAAAAAAGAAAGCGAGACGAAGAGACGAGGGGGGGCCGGAGGAGTAGAGGGAGGAGTTGGTAAAGGGGATGAGGCAGGAGTTGTGGGAGAGGGATCGTATTGGTTTTCAGGATCTCGGGGTTGAGGAGCGAAGCCAACTGAGCCCGACTCTCCGAAAACTGAAGCGTCCCATCGATGAGGGACGCGCAAACGAAGAGTCAACCCATACATAATGCTTTGCAGAGTACATGCGCAATGCGTATGTAGAAAGAAAATATCATGATTTCTATATTTTACGTGAAAAGTCTGTATCAGTCTAAGCGGTGAAGTCAAAGGTCGGGAAAAGGAAACAGAAGGGCGAAAGGTCACCGGTTACTCAGTTAGAGAATGGTAGTGGAGCGTAAGTGCTGGAACGGCATTGGCACTATACGAGGTCACGCTAGGCGTGGACTGTGATATATGCAGAAGGGCGAGGGAGCAGAGAAGCGGAGAAGATGACATACAAATAATCTCCAGGTGATGTGAACATGAAATACAAAACACGGGAAGTGGCGGGAATGTAAGACCTGAAAGGAAACGCAGACAACGAAGAGGGTCGGGAAAAGGCGACACAAGAATTGAAAAGAAAAGGGAGACGAATCCGAAATTGTCGGGAGGGAAGATGTACGCTGAGAGTAAAGGAAATATGTAGGATATAGTAGCCGGTCTGGACAGCTCGAGGCGGGCGTTACGGCGGAAAGTGGGGTGGAGAGTGGGGTGGAGAGGGGGGGGGAAGCGGGGCGCGAGATGGGAAAGGATGGGAAGCGCGAGGGGGAGGGGAAGGGGAGAGGGCTGAGAGGAAACGGTGCGGAAAGTGGGGTGGGAAGCGGGGGCCCGGAAGGGGGGTAAAGGGGCGGGGCGGGGTTCGGAAAGCGGGGCGGGAAGCGGCGCGGGAAAGGGGGCGCGGAAGCGAGGTAAAGCGGGGCGCTAGCGGCCGTGAAGCGGGGCGCGTGAAGCGGGGCGCGTGAAGCGGGGGCGTGAAGCGGGGCGCGTGAAGCGGGGCGCGTGAAGCGGGGCGCGTGAAGCGGGGCGCGTGAAGCGGGGCGCGTGAAGCGGGGCGCGGAGCGGGCGTCCGCAAACACTCGGCGTGGCTGCGCGCGACACCCGAGCCGCGACATGCAAAGTAAATTAGTGGCGCCGCCGCGGCGAATCAGCGGTTGCTCTGCGATCCGCCCCTCCCCCGCCGCCCCGATTTCCGCCGGAAGGAGCGCGCGGGCGGGGCGGAGAGGGGAGGGGAGGGGAGGCGCTGGCGAGTGTCTGGCTGAGCTTGCGTCCACAGGCGGCGGCGCGGCGGGGGGAAGTGGGTGAAGGACGCGGGAGCTGTTGGCATCATTTCCATATTTTGAGTTTCTGATTAGATTCTCATTATTCAAATTCTTCTAGCATTTTTAGTTTTACTGCACGTAGTTGAATTATATTTGAAATATCAATAAGCAATTTTTGCAGCATGTGATAGCAAAAAGTATTTGCATCCGCAAAAGCGCTACTGATTTTATTTGTCAGTGATGATGAGGAAATGACTAACATTGTCCCTATTATCTGTTAAAGCAAACATATAACTCAAAAACGATGCGCAGATAGGGCAACTACATTTCCGACCAAGAGAAAAGTAAGAATTCATCTGAGCATTTGCTTAATGGATGAAAGGAAAATGAACAAAAATCAAAACACTGAACTAGCTTAGTCATTGGCCCAAGTGTATTACCATTCTTGTTACCGGCATATTTCATCTTTGAGTATTATCTTATACCAATGAAAACTAATGCATTAATATAAATTTTATATGCATATAAATTATTTTTTCATTTCATTATAACATAAAATGCAATCTGTGACACTTTTCAGCACAATCATGACAACTGAACAGCGCCTACTCCTTTAATATCTTGCAAATAATACAAGGACACATTCACTTTAACCCGCAACCGCAGATAGGAGTCAAACTGGCACCGCTCTCTCCTCCCTTTTTTCTTTTCGTTTGACGCTTCTGCTACTTTCACCTGCACTTCAGTACCTTCAAACTAACTCTTAAGTGTTGCGTATTGTCTATTTTATATATCTTGATTCATCAGATTTATTTCCAGTTAAAATTCGCTTCGCACGTCTCTGAGTGAGTCTCCACCTCAGTGACAAGAAAAATATTTATTGTGACACCACCGAAAGCAGGCTTGTGCGTAGTATTTTGTACGCTATGCGAGTTAAATTTATTGATTTTTTTTATTTTTCAAGCACTATCTTTGTTATTATCTTGATATTTTTCTCGTTAAGCGCTAATGCATCAGTAACAAAGCTGTATTTTTATAAAAAGTGCTACTACTAAGAAGAACTAATTACCAAGCAATTAGAAAGGAGATTATCCATCACACATTTTGAACAAGACAAAAGGATTTCAATTAAGAAAACACTACGTAGAGATGAGAAACAGAGGATGGAAAACTAGGAACAAGAACATACTACTCTCTTTGTCCTAAGAAACTGACGGTGAAAACTAATTTGTTGCTCTGATAAAATTCACTGTGTGGACAATGTTCGTCAACAATATGAACCAATTGTAAAAGCAATAAAATATTGAAAGTATTTATAAAATATTGATAAATGTATTTAATTGTTACATACGTTATCAATTATTTAGCCTGAATAGCTTCACCCAAGAGACGTAACTAAAAATCAAGTAATTAATATTTATTATCATCCCAAAATCTTTTTAATTTTTTTATTATTATAAAAGTAATTACACAGTGTACACAAAAATATTTAAAAAAGTAAATTCGTAAGGAAATCCTCGAGGAAGTATGCGGAGTCAGTTTCACTCCAAGTCTGTAGTTGCGTAACATAAATTTCTCGTCTGTCGTTACGGGTTAAAATTATCCTCCTCCTCCTCTGTAAACATTCTCTTCCTCCAAGTAATTCGGATATTCCTCGTGTCGTGAAAATGATTAGTCATTATCGTTAATGCAATAGGAAAAAGCGTCTTAGTGGTATTATTTGTGGTTTTACCTGAATGCCAAAAAAAAAAGGATGAGTTCGTTTATATATATGTCCACAAAACGTTTTAAACTCCTTGAAAAATTGCTCTGAAATTTTGCATGCACTTTTGAGCAACCGCAAAACAAACATTAAACTTTGCGATCCCAAACTGTGTTCACAATTGTCTTCCACTATGAAGATTTGCTATTGGTTCTGGCGAAACGGCAACCCGCAATGCGTTGAGGCGAACCTTGTTTTGAAGCACCTATCGATCTCGAAGTTTTGGCTTCCGAATCCAATTCTTCAATTCGAAGAAGAGAAGAAAGTTCGACAGGGCTGCCCACCGGGCGATCAAGCATAACCAATCTGCCCCAGATGTTGTTTGGTTGCAGCAGTTCTGTGAGGGCAGGCGTTGTCATGAATGATATTTCTAGAAGCTAGCATTATTATTCTTTTGTTTGAAAGTTAGGATAGTATACTCCGTTCATTCTTTGCTGACTTTCTGATGCGCCATTCACTTCTTCCTAAAGAATCCGAATAGCACTTTTCATCTTGTACTTGGGGGAGGTACAACCAAACCAGCCATCTTAACAATCCTGCTGCTCAGATGAAACTGGCAATATGTTCGTTGTAATGACAAGTAATGTATGGTGTATAGAGCATAAGATACGCAGTCTATCACTTTACATCTCCAAAATATCCTACTTTTCTAGTTGTTTAACAACTCAATATTTAATTCAAAAAAAAGTCCTAAGTATTCTGTTTATCATAATATTAATTTCCATGAATGCACAAACACAGAAATAAAAAGTAATTTGTCTCAAAGTGTAAAAATAAATATTTTAGAATTAACTTTTAAATACGATTTTGTATTGTGTATCTTACGTATTTAATACAAGAAATATTTGAATTATTGTTTTTATCGTAGGTTTGCGAGTTTTAGAACTTACTCTCTTTCACTTTTAAAACTAATTATTCCTAGGATTATGTTGAACATACATTTTTCATGAAGATTCTGTCAAAGACATCGGTTACTATTTCCAGCGCTGTAACGAATATAGCAGTTATTTCTTGGCCATAAATCAGACACATTGTAAACAAAAATGACAACATTTAAAAGAGTTTTTTTTCTTTATTGCTTTTGTTGGATGTACATAGGTCAGTTACATTTAAAAGAGTGAAATAATAATACTTTTTATACACGTTGATTGAGTAATATGGTGAGAAGGAAATTATCTATGAGAAGGAACTCATTACCAACCTCAGTCACGTCGAAAGACCGAGTAGGTATTGATAGGTAGGATTTGATAAAATTCCATTTCATCGACTAGAATTCGAAATTTAATAAATTCATGACCTTTAACGCCAGATTAAATAGTTTTGTGCATCGACGGCGCTCACAAGAATATTTAAAAAATATAAAAGAAAAATATATCGAAATACTTGCAGATAATAGACATTTTAAAACTACATATAGGTGCCAATAAGAAGCGTCTTTAAACTTTTGAATAGAATAAACATATTTCGTTCGGGCGGTTTCTAGCGACGGTCTGTGGTAGCTTATATACACCACGAAACCACTTCAGGTTTAACGTACAAATTACGCAATTACATATTCAATTCAAATTTGTCCTTTCGTTCTATAAAAATTCACTTCCACCCTCTCTCCGGGATTTTCTGGGCGTCGCGAGAAACGCCGTGAAAGCGTCGCTGGCGCCGTAAACGAGCGCTAACTGCCGCCAGTGCTCATTCCCGGCGGCGGCGGCGGCGGCGTTCATGCTAATGCGGAAGGAGGCAAACAGAGCAATAGCGCCCAGCCAAAGCCCTCTGCGCGGGGCCATCGCATTATTAAAGTCCGCAGGGGGCGGCGGGGAGCGCGGCGGGGCGCCCCAAGAGCCGGTTTATGTGCAAAACACACTGAAGGGGCACAGAGTTGCTTGTGGCATTGAATGGCAGGGATAAACGCAGCCGCATTTACAGCATTGTAGGAGGCCACGGCGCAAAACAGTACTCTGAAGGGCGCGTTCTGTTCCTCGGAGGAGAAAATGCAGAAAAGGCAATGAAGTTGAGTCGTACGGTTTATAGACAACGGCAACGTGTTTGTGAATATTATTACTTAAAAAGCTAAATTTTAAATTAATATCGTCAGTAATCATTTGAAAATATTTTTTTTCTTTTAAATAATGTTTTAATCATGAAATAAATTATTGAGGCTATGTGATAAGCGAGAAACGTCCGGTTTGATGTGAACAGAAAAACAATATAAGACATTGTTAAAATCACGTAAATTAAAGCTTATAGAATTAAAATAGTCAAGGAATACACGTTGACAGGGCAGCCGGTAAACAAGACATTAAGTTCCATGGTCTCCAACATAACGGGAAGCAGGGTCCATGGAGTATTTATTAGGAATGTGTGGAGAAGGCAGTGAAAGCTGTGGTTTTGTACAAATGTCATAACATCCACTCTCTCTTATGACAGTGGTTAGAGCGGACGGATTTTATGAAACGATACAGGAATTTTCAGTTAAGATTGGGTTGAGTGTTGTCAATTATAGGGAAATGGATGGCACGTAATTAGTTCAGAGATTCTTAAGTATTGTAGATATTAATAAATTAAAGATGTCATATCAATTCATGTTACGAATGTTAGGTCTAAAATAGACTTCGTATCTGAAACGAAACAGAATAGGAAAAATTCATAGATGGAGATTGTGTTCAACAATTCGTATTGAATATAGACAGTCACGAATAGGTGCCCACCTCAGGTACACCTAGGAAAAGTTCGCGATCCTGTAATAATTTATGTTGCAATTTGATATTTTTTCTACTCCCATTGTATAATGCTGAAATTTGATGGTTGCAACCGGATGCATAATAGTACTCATTACGATACAGATTTTATAATGATACCGGTTCTTGACCAATCACAGAGAAGTTTACAAACCAAGTATTGACAATTAATCATTGCTAATCGTTTTAATAAATGTTTTGTCGTTCGATTGGGAACATAAAAATTGTATTTGATATATTATAGTTGTCAGTTTTAATTTATTTTATTATTAGAAATGTTTTGGTGGAATATTATTTAAAATAAATTGAATCATTATTTCACTTTGATCCTATATGACTAGCGCAGAACTTCCTCATAGGGGACGGGTACCCACAGCCAGTTGTGGCAGCATGCGGAGCTAGGGTTAGGTGGCTTCGGCTGAATCCTGCATGTCACATGTCAGCTGCCCCAAAACGACTCAATGTAAAAGTTTAACTTATAAAAGTCGTGTAGAAAGTACCGTATGCAACTCGGTGTAATGAGTATTATTACACTCGTGTGAAGTTTAAGGTAGCCGCTCGAACCTCACTCGTACCGTAAAATTACACTCGTGTGTTAATACTCATCTTTACATCATCGTTGCATAATGCACTATTATTGAACCATCGACTGACAGATAATACTGCGAGGATGTTTGATAAACTGACTAACTTTAGAAGAGAATTTGGTAATAGGGACATTATCACGGACAGCATCAAAAGGAGAAGAAGGAGGAGGAGAAGGAGGAGGAGAAGAAGAAGAAGAAGAAGAAGAAGAAGAAGAAGAAGAAGAAGAAGAAGAAGAAGAGGAAGAAAAAGAAGACCTGAGGAATCGAAGATGCGCGCCAAGATTATCATAAGCAATGACTCTGCTTGTGAAACACTGATTCTTGACCCGTGCGGAAATATTTAATTATTGTATACAGAATAACTTGCAATCGCACTAACAGAATTGGAATCGGAATTCTGTATAGATTTGCACGTCCACATTCAGCAGGTAAGCATGTTGCATGTCGAAACCCATAATCAAAAACAGAAATAGAATCAAGATGATAATATTTCAGTACCGGGCCCATTTATGACACAGTAAGGCAAACAAATGATGATATACTTTTAGGTTAATAATATGTTCCCATAACGAGTCCAACCGAGAAGGTAATAATACTAATAAAAATTGCAATTGATTGAGTTTAAGGGCGCTTCAACAGATAAGGTCTTTTGCGCCCGGGTCAAGTTTATTTTAAGACCTGTACGCACTGTTACAGTGCCAAGCCAAAAACAAATAATGGAAAGCACAAGTAAAACTAAAGAGAAATGTGCTCTAATAAAAGAGGGTTTGGCAGAAAAGAGCTAGATATAATATTTTAAAATATCGAACTAAAAGCCAAATAATTGGCATAATCTTCTTCTCTCAGATAAAGTTGTGAAGTTTGGTTTGGTTTGGTTTGTTTTTTTCTTGTTTCCGGGCGCGTCAGCGGCTTCGGTCATTAGTCCCGTTAGTGTAGTGCATGATTTTTTCTCGGGAGATGGCGGTGACCTTTCCCCGCTGAATGGCGTGATCTGGCGCCGACCAACCGTCGGCTAGCGGAGTTTCCCCTAACCAGGACTCTCCCACCAGCGGGGCACCGCCCCAGCCGGGACAAGCTCTGAGCTCTCGACCGGTCTCCCGGAATATGTGGTAGTGTAGTGCATGTTAGTGTAAGTGTTTGTGTAAGGGGAGAGGATAGGACTAGGAAGAGGAAGGACATATCGCGCGCGGTCTGTGGCCCGTTTGGTACGGTACTGCTCCGGCATTCGCCTGGTGTTGATCGGAGAAACCACGGAAAAGATAAGGTTGTGAAAGTTCGTCTCTCGTAAGAAGCTTGCAGAGAGAAGATTCGTCGTTTCTAAGAATCTCCGCTAGGGAGCTAGCGAGGTGATGCCTTCAGTGGCTCCCTCTTCCCTTATCTCAGTGCAGGAGAACAAGCTCCACGGTAAGGTATACTTTGCAGTATTTGCCTACACGGGATGGGTCCCGCGGAGGAGATATCCGTGAGAAAAATGACAGGGACCAATTCGAGGGCCGTGCTAGAATGATCTCGCACCTAGCCTCACGAGATGAGGAGGACCAAGGATTTACGGAATCCTTGATGTTCGTGAGCTCAATATCTGAGTTTTGCCACTCTGTTTGCGGTTCACTGGGAATAGAGCGTTTCATAAAGTGCTTATGTCTTCCGTAGGGGCTATAAAGATGGTTTGGTTTGGTTTGGTTTGTTTTTTTTGTTTCCGGGCGCGTCAACTGCATTGGTCATTAGTCCAGTTAGTGTACTGTATGTTAGTTTCTCGGGAGATGCCGGTGGTCTTCCCCAGCTGGATGGCGAGATCCGGCGGCGACCTACCGTCGGCTGGTGGGGTTTCCGCCTAACCAGGAGTCTCCCACCAGCGGGGCACCGCCCCAGCCGGGAGAAGCTCTAAGCTCCCGACCGGTCTCCCGGAATATGTGGTAGTGTGATGCATGTTATTGTAAGTGTGTGTGTAAGGAGAGAGGATAGGACAGGGAAGAGGAAGGACAGATCGCGCGCGGTCCGTGGCCCGTTCGGTAGGGTACTGCTCCAGCATTCGCCTGGTGTTGGTCGGAGACACCACGGAAAACTACCGATCAGAGCAACCGGCCGCTAGAATTCTCCTCCAGGCAGCGACTGAATTCGACCTAGCTGAAAAGCTAGTGTCGAAAATCTAAAGATGTCTAACTCTCTTTTCTTCGTGGCGTATTTTGCTGTCTGGTCAGCTATTTCGCTTCTTCTTATTCACACTTAGCACGGAACCGAACACAAGACTAAGATACAGGGGCGAACCAATGAATGATGGATTTGGTGTTGGATGCTCATTGTCAGGGGATCTAAAAACAGATTCATTATTTCGTAATAGCTCACAAGTTAGTGAGAAAGATTTATTAGTTTTATTTATTTTTTAGCAGTAGAGGGTACTTCACAAATGACTTGCTCAGCATGAGGCAACAAAAGGAAACACGTATCAGAAGGTTTAAGTATTTGACAATAAGACCTAATCGTAGTTCCCAGAAAGAAGTACCTGAGATAGTTTTCTGTGCCTATTTCTAGTGAGTTGAATCTTGATCTGTTGGCGAGATATTTTTTGTACTGTAAAAATAATTCACGTTGACGTCGTTCATACCAACCCTTTCATTTATTTGATTTGAGTTTTTCAGTAAATAATTATTATCATTAGGTTTATTGTGTGATGCCTCTATTGGGTGTTATACTTTTGCTGTCAGCAACTTTCTTAACTTTGGTAATGATAAACGTAAATATTTGAATTATTTTTAAATGAAGAAAATCGAAAATATTTGCAATTTGGGAGAGAAAGTTTAATTTAAAAATTAAAATACGTAAAACAGTAAGAAAGTACTCCTTAATTTTTCAACCTCATAAAAGGTTACCACACGATAAATATTTCGCTCGTTGGAATACAACAAAATTTTTTGGTATCACACCTGATTTAAACATTATGAAGGGGACAAATTATTCGTGACTATATTCAAATATATCGCAAAAACTGATGACTCAGTTATGCACTAAATGACATCCAATTATGACACTATCACGTTTATTTTGTACGTATAACAAACGCTCATATTACGACTATTTACTCAGAGGGGTTGAAATGGCTCAATAACTGGAAGATCTCAATCCAAACTGAATATCTACAGAGATAGAACATACAATGCTGTGCATGACATGTCTCAGCATAGAGTCGACACATTCATAGAAAGCAAATCCTAGAGCTGGAAAAATACATATCAAAATTGAATCCTACAACTAAAAAATAATTTTAAAAAGGGTAAAACTATTAAGTAAATGGTAGAACCTTAGTAGAAGAAACGTGGATAGAAAACACAGAACCACATTTCTAACAAAATATTGAGAGAAAACGAGAAATCGAAACTTGCAGTTTTATAAGGAAAAAAACGCATCCTCTAGAGAGACGGTGTTAGAGCAGGTAGTAAATCCAATTTTTTTCCGTACGTGTGGACAACAAAGAAAATAGAAACTGAAGCACCCTTTTTAGCACCGTACGACTAATCATTCAGAACTCGCCACAGTAGCAACAGTCTTAAAAACTGCTCAATTCTACAGGAGGTATGTTTGTGCGATACATTCTAAAACAATTGACAATATTGTCTGCTGTGCCCCATTTTGGCGAAGAAGAAACATCTCTGCATTCCAAACAATGTGCGTTTGTGCATTCACTGGCAAATATAAAGGGCTTTGAGGGTGCAAAATGTAAGCGAAACACCCTAAAACATGCAACCACCTTTGGACATAGAGTGATTCTTTAAGATTAGTAGAAAGAACACTGGCTGTACTGTTTCAAGCACAAACTACATTGTTGAACGTGATTTGGCAGATAAATCGAGCATCTTAATTGACGTATCTGTTCCCAGCATTGTTACCAAATCTGTATACGAGTCTCTGAGGTAGAAAATATGTATTGGGCACAGAGAATGGAAATACTGGCGACGGTGGAACTACATCTAACAGTTTAAACAAAACCTTACGCGAATAATCCATTGCAGTACATAATATATTAAACAGAATAGTAAATATTTGTGAGTGATGTGAAAAGTGCTGTAAAATTGTCACTTAAGGGGAGGATGACAAAATTTGCCTTTCAGAGAGCTGGTAGCAATCTCAAATACATTCGAGTAATCGCGATACATGCCATCCTTCTGCCGTGGGGTTGTAAACAAAATAATAAAAATAATTATTATTATATTATCATGTCTTAAAGTACTCTTACTATCCTTTAGATTCTAAGTATTTATCTGACCAGGATCTGGTTTTATCTAACCGTAACCTCTAAACCTTCAATCAAAAACAATCTCTTACATTATTTGGCACTCACTTAGCAATGAAAGTGAATCCATGAAAGAGAATCGGTGTATTAAAATCAAAATATTGAGATCTTTTATTCTTATTTCTCTCAGAAGATATCAATAGCAGCTTCATATCCTTAAATCTTATTATATACAGGTCTAAAAAATGGAAAAACAAATTGGAGCAAAATTGAACAGTATTAAAAAATTTTAATGTTCGATGTAACGACATCAATTGAAAGTGAGGCATTGCTTTGTATATTGAGCAAACTGAAAATTAGTTAGCTCCGATAAATCCTCAAGACACAGTAAACTACTTCAACTGTTTAAATTTACTTGTATTATAAGTCGTTTTCTGGAAGTTCTAAACAAATTTATAAAAACAATATAAACTTTTTCATAAATAAAATCTAGATGTGTGTCAATGTAAATTAAAAACTAAAAATCAAATCAAAATATATTTTATTACAATTCACAATAAATGCAATTCGATGCAATATTCTCAACTGCGTCAATTTAACATTTACAGTAGTCTTAATTCTATTGTTTGTGGTTTAATACTTGATAATTTAATTTTTTAAGTGATGATACTATTTTTATTTACTACAAACATTAATTTGCCATCTCAAGTAAGTAGTTTCTTACCCAATCACCGCTGAAGCAAGCACAGAAGACACTAGAGCGCCGACTGATACTCACCTGCAAAAATGAAAAACAAATAATTAGGACACAATTGACAACTAAATTAAAATATAAATAAGACCGTTCAAGACTTTAATTACATGCCTTAAATTATCAGCAGTTTCACGACGCAGTGAAATATAACATACAAAACAGTAGTTCGTATATATTGATGAAGATCTCAAGCTACATCAGACGAAAGATTAAAGAGGAAGTAAAAGGATCTTGTGTCCACCTGCCCGTCGGCTTGTGTGGTTTTTTCCAACCAAGTATCTCCCACCAACGGGGCACCACCGCAGCTGGAACAAGATATAAGCTCCCGACTGGTTTGCAGTGCAGGCATGTGTGGTAGTGTAGTGCTTGTAAGTGTACAGGGCAAGAAAGAGGAAGGAAAGATAGCATGTGATTCGTGACTGTTAGGGCATTCGCCTGGTGTTGATCGGAGAAACCACGGAAAACTACCGATCAGAGCAGCCGCCGCTATTCTTACCCTCCAGAAAAAGGCTGAACTCTATACAGTTACTGTCAGGAGGAGAATTCCAGCGGCTGGCTGCTCTGATCGGTAGTTTTCCGTGTTTTTTTTCGATCAACACCAGAAGAATGCCGGAGCAGTACCCTACGAAATGGGCCACGGACCGCGCGCGATGTGTCCTTCCTCTTCCTTGTCCTATCCTTTTCCCTTACACACACATCTACTCTAACATGCACTACACTACCACATATTCCGGGAGACCGATCGAGAGCTTAGAGCTTGTCCCGGCTGGGGCAGTGCTCCGCTGGTGGGAGAGTCCTGGTTAGGGGAAACCCCACTAGCCGACAGTAGGTCGGCGCCAGATCTTGCCATCCAGCGGGGGAAATCACTGCGACATCCGGATGAAAAACATACACTACACTTATGGGATTAATGACCTCATTACTTGACACGCCCGGAATCACTAATAATCAATCAATCGACTTACTTACGTAGTGTAAAAAAATGGCCACTGTGGGGAGTAGAACCCCAGGACCTCCCAGTCTGAGGCACTGACATCATTTTGTTATGTTCAGTAAATGAAATCTGAAGATCGACTTAACATTATTTTGTTCAATTTCGTTACATTTGTGACGACACTTCACCCAACAGAAATGTGTTTCTACAACCACCAATCTTGCAACTCTGTGGCGACGCGTCTCTCGTCCCGCTTGGGAGACACCTACGACGCCCAAGCGCTGTGCAAGGGCCCCAGCCCCCGGTTGGGCCGTTCGGAGGGTGACTCTCCCATTCGCACGAAGACGCCGCCTCCGAGCGCTCCCTGTCTGGGTCGGCGCCTGGGCCTCCCTTGGGTCGCAGCTATACAATCATTTTCCTAAGGATGAGGCAAAGTCACACTTCGCGAAAACAAGTCAACATCACAGTACAGACAAGTATCCCTCCGCCGCGACAGCTGTTCAGCTACGCCCCTTCGTAAAGTGCTAATGGCTCCTGTGAAAACATCTCTTTGCAGAAGTCTTACCTATTTGGAAATACGTATGTGGAAAATCTCTTAACATGCTCTCACAATCAGTAAAAGAAAACTGCCACGAATGTACATAGAAGAAAAAATTATTTTAAGCCGGGAACACGTGCACCGGTACGCATCTCGCATGCACGTCTCGGTTTCAAAATAAACATAATATTTATCACACAAAAATAAATTTAATGTAATGTTTATTACAAAAAAGAATTTTTACGGAAGCGCACATAACTCTGCACTTCCTAATATCAATTATTTCTCGCGGCGCACTATATTTTTGTCGGACAAAGACACCACAAAAGGAAGCGTCGAAGCCATTTACAGGTAGCCAACTGGAAACGAACGAATGCGAGAAGGGAGTCTAATGGGCTCAAGGGCACAATGACCACCGAACCTTCAGTTATGTTCCCAGCACTAGGTGTGACTTCGGCTCATCCTTAGGAAAATCGCTCTATACCGAAGGGCTTGCTTCGCCTCACGCCGGGCGACCTCCCAGACCTCCTCCTCCTCTTCCGATTCCCCTCCTCTCCCCTCCACTCCCCCCTCTCCGCGCACCACTACGCCCCCTCACCCGTACGACGACGAACTGAACTGTGACATAGACTCGCGCCTCGCCAGGGGGCCGGAAGTGCGTGTCCAGGTCGTGCCGCCACTACTAGCGGCCCACAAAGCACGCGAGCCATCCATACACACGTTCGCCACACACAACACAGTTGATGTTCCGAGCCGCTTGAGCCGGTGCAAAAGAGACAGTGCGCGGAGACAGTAGTTGCGGAGCGTTCAAGACTCTAAAGACAGGGTTTTGGTCTCAACAGCCGCGTAAGTGTTGTGGAGAAGTTACTTCTTTTTGGGAGAAGGCGAAGGTAGAGACCGGGTGGGGAAATGACGGGGAAGAGGTAGAAAACTGATAATGAATAGGTGAGGGACATGTGTGAAAATCAGGGAGGTTTGATGGGAACCGAATTTGGAGATTCCTACAATAGGAGACTTTTTTGAACGTAATTCCACATTGAATTTAAACAATAATAAATTAATAAAATAATAATTATTATTTATATTATTATTATTATTATTATTATTATTATTTTCTTTTATACGTAACCTGAAGAGGGGAAAATCATAGCTTCGAAACGTGGCTCAGAACTATGGTTGGCGAAAAATAAAACTTTATATAATATGATTCTGTGTTTTCATTAAAATATATTTTTTTATAAACTGGTCAAAGTGAACTCTGCAGCCAAGCTCGTGTAATATGAATGAATAGTGATTCCACAGACATTTTTCTGTGTTTTATGATCACTCGAGTATATGCATTAATGCATATTGACAATTGGATATTTTGCGTATTTTAATCGCATTTGTCTATCTGCGTGGTAATAAACATTAACAATATTAGTAAATTTACTAGATTTAATATGATGAAATTTGACAATTTAAAGTTCGAAAGCCGGGTTGCAATAAGAAGCTATTTTCACGAGTCCAACTACTTCATCTGTATTACTTGCATGGTAATTTAACCCGTTACAAGGTGTTATTAAACAATCTGTAAACTTGTTTCTAAAATTCATAAACAGGTTTAAATGTTGCGTAAGAGTAATGTATTATTCACGACAATTTGAAGAAATTCGGTGAACAGAATTCAAAGTTTCACTAACTAAATCAGCTGGAACGGGTAAACCAATTAATTGTAACTATCAATTTAGAAGAAGTAAATTTTGGAAGACTTGCGATAATGCAATTCTTGCCGATTATAATACGATAGAAACAAACATTTTTCTATACATGCCATTTGCTTATTGCATGGAAATTTTCAAGTATGATCATATTCAAATCTAAGGAAATTCGATCTAAATTATCTTCCTTATTTTCACAGTAGCAATTATTTCACAGGCATGTGACTGCGTAATTATACGTGTGTGACATTTTGGACCTTAAAAACAATAAAGTCAAAAAATCAAATTTTACAGGACAAAATGAAAACTAAATATAGTTTAATAAACAAGACACAATAAAAGTACAAATATTGTGGGATATTTTTAATTTAAAAAACAATTATTACGAGGAATTTCATAAATAAGACATACCAGTTTTACATGATTTGTTTTCAAATAATTATTTTTTTTCATTTGATTCAAATTTTCGACTTATGAGATAATTAATTTCAGATTCAAATTCCCTAAGATTTGTAATGCCATATTTAATAACGGAGTAAATTTAGACTTCGCATAATTTAAAAAAAAAAACTTGAAGAAAAGTCCTGTTGCTTGATAGGTAAATCTCAAACAGGCCAGGGAAAATTGGCTTTGCATTAACATCTACTAAGGTATATCTGCTGCTTTATTTTTTATTTTCATCTTCTCATCAGGTAGTAACTTTACGGAACATTAAAAAAGCTTATTCGTTAAACCTTGAGAGATACGACCGCTAATGCACTGGATGTTTCTAACGACCTTCCAAGGCTATGGCACGGTCTAGAGAGAATGTGTATTTGAGTTCCGCTTTCAGTCTGCAGATCTCTGCTTCCGTGATTATAACCTTGACCCGCTTTGTATACGGACTTGACGTTGATTCATCCTAAAAAAGCACTAAAAAGCCATAAAACAATTCGCATACTCGCCTTCTCTTATGAAAAATATCCATCAGCTTTTAAGGCTTCTTTATAGCCAAACATTCAAAAAAGTCGAAAAGCTAATGCGTTTTCCTAAAACTTGTGTTTAATTTTGAATAGAATAATCTTTTAATAGACTACCATCAATAATCCTTATCATTTCAATTAAATCGTCTTTCTCATTTCTTACTCTGGTTTAAACACTATTTACTTTGAGTATTTGATTTCACACGTGACGTAGCGTTAATAAAATTACTGGGAATGTGCCCTGGGCTGGAAGGAGACCATTCCAGGTCGTTAGCAGTGTCCACAGAGGCGACCGCCGAAAGCAATTTGGCTCTCTAACGTGCGCGCGGCCGAGAGCGCCCTCTGGCGAGAGCAAACAGCGCGAGGCGCCGGCGCGAGGGCCACGTCGCGGAGACTCCGTTATGAGCGGAATTCTATTTAAGAACTGCCGCGCTCGTGTGAACGGTCTTCCGCGGCCGGCGGCGCGCGAGAGGGGAAATAAACAGGATGCGCGCTGATCCGCCGCAGGCCCTTTTCCCCCTCCCACGCTTCCCTTCCCTCCCTCGCCCTCGGACTTCACCCCTCTCCCCGTCTCACCGGCCACGGCAACCCACGGCCACCATTGGTTGATTAGGCACGTCAACTACCAAGGTCATTAGTCCTGTACATGCAGCGCATGTGTTGCTCTCTGGAGGTGGCCCCGCTGGAAGGCGAGATTCGGTGCCGACCTACAGTCGGCTCACAGGCTTTCCCGCCATCTCTCACCCCGTCTCACCCGTCATCTCTCACCAGTGGGGCACCGCCCCAGCCGGGACAAGCTCTAAGCTCCCGCCCGGTCTCCCGGAATATGTGGTAGTGTAGTGCATGTTAGTGTAAGTGTTGTTTTGTTTGTAAGGGGTGAGGATACGACAAGAAAGGAAAGATCGCGCGCGGTCCGTTTGTTAGGGTACTGTTCCGGCATTCGCCTGGTGTTGATCGGAGAAACCACGGAAAACTATCGATCGGAGCAGCCGGCCGCTAGAACTCTCCTCCAGACAGCCACTGAATTCGACCTAGCTATCTCGCTAATGTCGAAAATCCTGCCCCCGTCGGGACTCGAACCTAGGACCTTCCGGTCACAAGTATTGCAATGACATCAGTTGATGCCATCTCTCCCGGCCCATAGCCGCAAGTGAAATGGACACGTCTTAAATAGCACAATGAGATATCCTTCAAAGGAGGGGAATGAAAAGGGGAGCGGGAGTAAGGAGATGGAGAACACGTGCAAATAACGAAAGATCATAAAATATTATGATAAATAGGAGGAAAGACAAGGAGGAGGAGGAGATAAAATTGAGGAAGAAAAGACGGAGAAATTATGAAAAATAATAAAAAACATGATAAGAACAAAAAAGAGCAATCGAAGAGAAATGGAAGTAAGTAGTTTGAGAAAGAGAGAGAAGCGATAGGTTATAGAAGCTGAAAGGACTGTGATAAAGGAAGATGGGGAAAAGAAGAAAATAGAGGATAGGAGGTGTGGCAGATGAGGATGATAAAGAGAATGAAATGAAACTTTGGACTAGGTTGATAATGTAGATACGATAACGACCTACGATGAGATTGCAAACCCTCATATTGAAACATTATTACACGAAAAACATTTAATTAGCTAATTTACTGGGAATATCAAAAAAATTCTGGTATTTCCGAGTCGTACAATTTGTAGTATTAGTAACAGCAGTATGATTTGTGAACTAATCTAGATCCTTCATCTTTGATGTTTCTGGTGTAATTCTGCACTGTAAGAAGCGAGAATCAAACTTTCGGGAGGATTGCAAAAGGACGTTATCTTCAACCGTTTATGGATTAAGATATGTACTGTCTTGAAATATGTTTCAAATTTATTTTACGATCCTCTGATGCTGCAATGCTGATGCAATATAACGTGAATTAAATTTAGTCATGTACAACTAATTAGCATAACATTGTAGCGTAAGAACTCAAAATACAGGCGCGGTGATGCGGCGTAATCATGATAGTTATTTTATCTTTCTATTAATTAATAAATATGAAATACTACCAGTGGTTGAGACTGAAATACATAGAAAACAATCATGTATACAAGATATTTGAAACTTTTTCCGGAACTCTCATACGCTGTAACACTATTATATCAAATCCGTGACGGGTTTTGTAAACAAATGTTAACATATATCCAGATTTGGGAATGACAGAAGATTTTTAAAAAATGTAAGAATCTGTGAAATACGTAACTAAATTTAGAAATAATGTAGTTAAAAGTCTTGACATGTATGTACATTTTTACTATTATTTTATTAGTGTTCATTCTATGGTCGATGCTTCTGAAGCACTTGCATTACGCCTTGTTTTACTGGACAATACTGGCTTTCTATGTCAAGATTTTTAATTTTTTAAAATTTTGTTATTAATAGTATATTTGCATTTTTGATAGTATATTTGCATTCTTGTCATAGATTTGCATACTAAATGGAGTCATTTTTTAACGAAAGCATATAATGTTAGAGAGATGCCAACAATGTTGAAATAGAGAAAGTATTGTAACTTGAGACCTCATACAGCGAAGGAAGTTTTTGGTTATTTGCTTACTGCAGAGTGAAATGCATATTTCATTCATTGGAAGATGCAGCTTTAAGAGGAACGGTGAGATCAGTTGGGAGTAAAATAAAGTTCTAAAAGCATTACCGAAATAATTTTAAAATAAAATTGGATACCACGGTTTGTCTCATGAGTCTAAGGCCTTTTATCTCCAGAAAAAATCAATTGGAAATTCGTGAATATTTTTCGCTCTATAGGTACTTTGGGGACAAGGAAATTACTGATTATTCTGAACACAAATCGGTTTTCTGATTAAGATAGAAAGGTGACACGTGGAGAAAGTTTCAAGGCAATGCACTCACATAGAGCCATTTGTAAAAAATATGAATATAAATTCTATTTACATCAAATACATTAGCAGTAAAATAAAAGTGTTTGAAATCGGGTTATAATTGACTCATATATCAATTTTCACAGAGCAATTCAAGTCAATTATCTATCCAATGATAAGTTATATTTGAAAACAATGTGTCGAACTCATCAGGCTACAGAGTGAAATAAATATATTCACTTAAATATCCACTGCAAGTATCCACTGCAATCCATCTGATTTTCATTGCACTAAATGAAGGAAGTATGATCTTCACATCTCGCTAGAAAATATTTTTGAGTAACAATTAATGTATAAAACATCTACTGGGTAAAAATATGTGATAAGACCGAAAAAGAATTTGTGAACTCATACTGGGAAGGCAAATTAAGAACAGATGTAATGATTAAGGTCATTGTATGGGATATATGATGCCTCCCTACCAGTACAATGTGAACATCTCCGTGTCTTAAGCACTTCTCCCATACCTGCCACTAGCAACACTCAGAAAGCAGAAAATATGTCTCAGTTCTAGTTTATGCTCTTCCCTGCACTTGAGAAGATTTCTGCGTGTTCTTGGTACTTCACTGTCGAAGTTCTGTTTTCCATTAATAATACCAATTACAATAAAACCTCCATTATCTTTCACCCAATTTACAGACTTTCCCATTTGACAGTGAGTTGGACCGAACCACAAGGTCAATTTGACAGATGTCACTTCATCAAACACTTTAGTCCATTTCCCCCCTCCCTTCGTGTATTCCTCCCCCCTAACCAAACCTATGCCGGCCGCTCCAATTCAAATGTAAATACGACCTTTACCAAAAAGTCATTCGTGTACTTTTTAAACAATTATTATAGATTAATATTATTTATTAAATTATATCAGATACATTAATAATTTATATTTTTATAATAAAAATATATTTTTCAAGTAAATTATAAGAAATAATTTTACAAGGAGATAATTTATCGTTTTTATTGACAATTTTCTTGAAGAATTGATTATTTGTTTCCGGACGCATCAAGTGTTATGGCCATTAATTCCGTTAGTGTAGTGGAGATCTGGCGCCGAACAACACATTTGCTTGCGGGTGTTTCCCTGCACCAGGGACCTCCAGCAGTGGGGCAGCGCTTCAGCAGGGGGTGCTCGAAGCCCCAGACTTATGTGCCAACGTGTGTGGCACTGTGGTGCATGTAAGTGTGTGTAGAGGGAGAGGATAAGTAAAGAAAAATGAAGGAAAGATCGCGCGCGGTCCTCGGCCCGTTTGTTAGGATACTGCTCCGCAATTTTTCTGGTATCTCGTTAGGAATATGTGGCAATTCTAGAAGCAACAATAGCAGAAGGAGATGCACGAAGCAAAACTGTCTGAAAGTTGACAAAAATATTTTAAATACTTATTAATTTATCACTTATTACTTATTAATAACTAATTAATATTGTTATTATTATTGTAATTATTGTTATTTAAGTGGCACCGGGTCATACCCAATTGCAGTTCAAATAAATGTATGAATGCATGTAAGAATGTTTATACCATGTAATGAAGGTATAAGCAATTTAAATATGTCCATGATTATAAACATGTAATCATATTTTATCCCCCTTTAAAAATTGTAAATGCGATTGAGAATTTTATACATTGTGAATGATAATTAGATGGAAATTCATAAAATAAAATTTTAGAATAAAAAAGGAATAATTTGTGAAGAACGGTTAAGTAGAAAAAGATTGTTCCGAGCTTCAAATGTGGATGATGTGAGGAGAGATCTGTAAAAGTGACAGGGTTCATTGGGAAGATAAAGAAATTTTGGGGATATACATACCTATGTGGGTGAGCATTAAATATAGAGAAGATAAACAGCATAAACATACAAACGAGCTTTTGCTGAAAATTGAAAAACGAATGCTGCTTTGATTCACTCGAATTTTAAGGAGGGATCATTCAAGGACTGTAGTTGGTCCCGCGAGTTTCATTTATTAAGTAAAGTAATAAAATATGAAATGTGAATGAACGTGGATCAAATACCGTTTGGTAACCTCAAATTATAGAACTTCCACATTTCTCCGCAAGTATGGGCGTATCAGTTTGATATATTTACAAGAAAAAAAGCTAAAATGTAATATATTTAAAATGTTTACAAAGTGGATTCAACCTTGTACTATATTCCTATCGTTACGTATTAAGGCTCATTCACAATGCAATCACAAACATAAGCATAAAATATAGACATAGACATTAACATAAGCGAAGAGTTGGCGTATTCACAATGTGGAACATAAACATAGGCAAAATAAGAGTTTCTATTGGCTATGAGACATTCTAGTTTACTATTGGTTGGATATGAGAATCGATTTCGAGATATCAAAACAAATACGACAAATACAACCACGCAGCACACGAATCGACACGAATAGTTCGCCTATCGACTTCGATACTCGATTTTGAGTTATCGAACTGTGATTGGCTCATTCCTTATGTCTGACATAAGCATAAGCACAGAAGCTTGAAGCTTGCAAGATATTAAGTTAACGTCTTACGTGTTATGCTTAGCGAACGCATAGTGAATGAGTCCACTTGTAGACGTAGTCCTAACTTTTATGTTAACGCCATGCTTATGCTTATGTTTGCATTGTGAATGGGCCTTTATCCTATCGTTACACCCCTATCATTACAATATTCAACTGGCTACAAACTCGACCTAACTACCTCATCTGATAATTCTTCAGACTCGCGTTGTATAAAATATCTGACGATAACGATTAAAATAAATTATTTATAGTTGGTAGTTGGGCGCTTTCCACAGCGCCTTCGAGAAGGGAGCAAGATTCTCGAGCTCACATGGGGCTCTGCGCCGCGTTGAAGCCGCGGGGTAGGCGGAGCCTCCTGAAGCCGCGCGGGCGTGTACGTGGTTGGCAGCCCTGCGCCTCCCCATCAGCGCAGCCACCTGCGCCTCGCCCGGGGCCCCGCCCACCCTCGTGCGTGCCCTTTCCCAACGGAGAGGGGGGCGGGAGAGCGTATCCTTCTCACCACTGGGGCACAGGCGCCGCGTCTCGCCCAAACCACGTCAGTCATTCGCGGCTCCGGGCGCTCAACGGCAAACGGCATTGTTCCCGTAAATGAAGTGCATGTTTATTATCGCGGGAGGTGGCGGGAATCTTCTTTATTTTTATTTTTATTTTTTTATTTTATGTCAAAAAAACAGTTAAAAACTGCGTATGACGTGCTATGGGGAAAAGTGAATTGTGTGCACATTTTTAAAATTCTGTGATCCCTACACTAAGTCATATATTACTTAAATTTTGAATTTTGAAAGGGAGAAAAAAAACAAACAAAAACTCCCATGTAGTATAATCTATTTTCAAGGATAAATAAGCAATACATTTTGGCTCTTATTACTTCCTGCCGCGACAACATGGAAACGATAATTTGAATAACTATTTCCCACTGAATTCTAGAAGACGTGCACAGAAAATGAAGTTACATTTATGTCCAGAAGCGAAACAAGGGGCCATCTCAGCATTTGCTGAATGGATCAGGGAAACTGGACGAAAAACCTGATCAAGATGGGGCTTCTCCGGGTGCATGACGAGATCCAGCGCCGGCTTGCGGTTTTTCCCAACCAGGTATTCCCCACCAGTGGGGCACCGCCCCAGCCGGGACAAGCTCTAAGCTCCCGACCGGTCTCCACACGTATGTGTAGTATAGTGCATATGAAAGTGGGTGTAAGCAAGGACATTTCTAAGGAAAGATGGAACACGGTCCGAACGCCTCATTTGTTAGGGTACGGTACTACTCCGGCAATCGCCTGGTGTGACAGGAGAAAGCACGGAAAACCACCGACCAGAGCAGCCGGTCGCTAGACGTTTCCTGCAAACTTCGTCTGAATTCCACCTAGGTATCTAGCTGGTGTCAAAAATCTCATACGAACCCTCCGACCTCCCGGTCAGAAGCACGGCAGTGATATCAATTAATGTCCTGAGCAACCTGTGCGGGTTAATAAGCCGAAATTTTCATATTGTGTGTCTCTAGGCAAAAAGCCAATGATACTAAAGCATAAAGGGGTTATAAAAATGTACCGATGGCTTGTGCTCGTGCCGTTTTTCATCATTACAGTAAATTTTGACATATATATGAATGTTTTATACGTTATTTATTAAGGTATACAACATATTTGCGTTTTTTGTAAACTAACATTTTAAACGCCCTTTTTTGTTGCAATTCGTCGTTCATTAAAGCACGTTTTATGGCACAAATTATTAAGTTCATTTGACATAATGGTTGAACATTTTACAGCACGAATAATCATTCGTGCTGTAAATGTGTGAAATCATTCGTGCGCCATCACGCATTCAGCCAATTGCAGCGAAAGAATCGTGGGGAGGCCACGGTAAAGGAACAGCCAATCTCGCAGAGATGTCGAATACCCGAGACGTCACAAGAAAGTTGTTTCGCAAAATTAAGTTTGATCCTAAAGTTATAATGCTGTTACACAAAAAATATAGCGTATGTAACTCGTTCACAATGTTGCTTTGTACAAACTCGCTCCTAACGTCGCTCGCTTTCAAAACGTGTACTCGTGTAGTTAAGCTTAACATTACAAACTAATTGCACGAACTATTATTACACACAGGTAGCGGGGGCCACGCAAACACACAGGACAGCGACGACCTCTCGTGTGCGCACGGGAGTTAAATAATGTCGATGGCTAGTCGACAAGTTCTTCAGACAGGCTCGATGAAATCAAACTCAGAGAGTAAGAATAAACTGAGTTTTATTCTGAAATTAACATATACAAATTGATACAAACTGATACAAATTTCTAGTATGAAGTCTAAACTGGTAGTGAACCTCTGATCATATTTTTGTAATATTAAATACACTTCGTCCCCTCCACTTTCCAGATAGAGGATGGAGAGGGGGTAGGCGTCTGGCGTCGCTAGATGAAGCAACCGCGCTATGGGTGGGGCACTTATCAGGGGCGCTGGACGCAGCGCGCGAGGAAGTTCTTGGTGACAACAAGGGAGGCAGCGTTTATGATATTTTTATGTGAAGGTCAGAGGGGCACATGTAATCTACTACGCCCTATCTGGGTGAGGGATGAGAGCTGTGTTTTGAAATATCTTTTATAGGGGTCACAAAGGACGCTCCTTCCTTTGAGCTAATTGAAGGCGTAAGCCCTATCTTCCGAAGTACATGAAGTACTGCGTACTCCCTGTACGTTGGGATATAACACGCGCATGCTACTATCGCATGGAGACGCAGCACGAGGCGACATGAAAAGCCTCTGAGGCCAAAGGGACGGCGCGCGTGCACTAAATGCCGCGAAGGCGCCAACAGCACAGTGGCATCAGAGGCCGTTAACGACTATTAACTCCGTATATTTGTGCCCGCAGCACCAACAAGCACGCACTAACGCCCGCGTGTCCACCGCCTGCAAAAAATACAGGATGTTGATTTCGCGCTGTGAAACATGCAGCTCGGAGCGTTTAATCACACGCTCGCTACATGACGCCATGTGTGCTGTCCAGACGCTCTCCAAGCCACTTGAGATGCTCCAGAGATCTTATTGCCTCGCACCGTGCGCGTGGACAGCGAGCGGTGACTTTGACCCTCAACTGTGAAAGGCGATAAATAGAATTACAGAAAGGTGTGCACAATTATTTCAAGGGCCGTATTGAGAAGCAAAAACATTCGATTTAAACTCATTACGTTTCTTTAAAGGGGCATGTTAATCTTAGGATGAATATCCAGGACTTCCAAAAACATAACATTTATTTATTTGGCTTTTTACTCTCCACATTTGAATTTCTGAGCTTCGTCTGATAGTTTTTTGATCTTTCAACTTTAATTTAAGTGACTGACAAATGAAACATTCTCAGAAGTTATATAGAAAGGTTCTGAAATTTGATTTTGCTGTACATACTGATACAATTGTGTGTTACTTCAAAGCATACATAAGGTTATTAAGTCCTTGTAGTTATTAAAACCCAATTATAGTTATTATAAATAAATAACCATTTGATTAACATTAACAGTTAAGTTTCTCCGAAATCATTAAGATATGAAGTGATTAAGAATTAAAAATAATTTTTATGTTTTGTGAGTTACAAAAATGGTCTTTTCGTACATAGCTTTGTTCCAAATAAAGCTTCAGCAGTTTTTAGATCATTGAGACATCTATGTTGAACAAAGATATGTATGTAAAAGACAACGTCTGTACTTCACAAAACTGTATTATTCATCTGCTTCAAAGAAGTGCACTCTACATTTTCATAATGGCTTGTTATAGTTGGAAATTGACACATAATTATGTTTTTAGAAGATGGTATTTTATCTACCTATTGTACAGTTTACTACAGAAGTAATATGCCTGAAGATGGAGTAAGAAATACTCCAAAACGTTGCAGATGCATGAATAAAATCAGTTGACTAAAAATTGTTGAAACTTGATTTGTAACAAAAACTTTTAGATGTATTATTGGAGAGCAGAGGCCATGCATAAGGCTTCATGTAGTTTCCCGGGTCCATGGATCATAGGGTAATTAAAAATGTGTGAGTAAAATACTTCTCGAACTTTTCTCTCAATTTTACCCGTCCACGTCAGTTATTACGTACCCCTGGACGAGGAATATACATCGCCCACGCAGTCAGAAACTCAACGTAACTCTGTACGCAAATATGTAGGAAAGCGATCCGGCGGTGCATTAGTACAAGTGCGGCCAACGTTGCTCCGTGGGGTTGTGCATACGGAATGGCCCACGCTGCGCTTCAGCGTGCCGCGTCCATTGGCGGCGGCGGGCGCCCTCGCTCGCGGAAATCCGAGTTCCCGCCCCTCATATGCACCTCCACACCACTCCACTCCCCCCCGCGCCCCCGCCCCCACGCCCACCCGCCGCCCCCAGTGACGCCGGCGCGCCGTTCCCTGCGCTGACCCCGGGACGCTCTGGGCCCAAGCTGCCCTCCCTGCTCCCCCCCGGGGCGACCTCGTCACCCGAGGGACGGCCGCGCGTCACTCGCGAGCTCTCCGCGCCGGGCGCTGCCGCCGCCCGGAGTTAGCGTCAACGCCACGCCCCCGCGCCGCCCCCGCGCCAGGGGTGGACAGCCCACTTGCTCTCACGTACGCTCAGACTTCATCATTTTCTTGGTCTTCATCTGCAACTTTCCCTTCGTCCCCCCTTCAACTTCTACACTTTCATTGTATTTATCATCTCTTCCAAATTCAACGCCCTTTCCATCTTCATTGAGTCGTCTTTTCCATCTCCATCGGGTAATCGTTCCCATCTTCATCGCATCTTCTTTTCCATCTTCAACGTCATCTATCTAATCTTTCCCATCTCATTCATCCTCATATTTTCCTCCAGCCCCTCTTCCACCTTCATTGCCTTAATTTTCATCATCGTTTCTATCTCCATTATATTCATCAGCATCACCATCCTCTTAATCATGATTATCATTTCTTCATCTCGATCACCAATTTTTCTTCACTTTCATTATCGTGTCCGTATTCGTTATCTTCTACAGGTTCCTAATTCATTTTCACTATCATGACAATATCAAGAAGTGAAATGGTAAACGTAAAGAAATCGAAGAACAGGAATAAAAGATTTTACTCGTAATCAGATACAAAAATCTCCACCCTCTTCATCTGTCACATTGAACTGTGAGAGCACAAATGAACTTCGCGCTCACTTACTTTCTCTTCTACTCAATTCTTACTTTTCTCACTAAGCTTCAAATCATTCATATGGATTCTATGATTTGTATAATGCATTCACACAATTTAATATCCTTTGCCACTGCCATTCTGGATTTGTAAAGTAAACCTTATGGAAGGAAGTGGCTGAGAAAAAAAGTATCGTATTAAACATTGAAATAAAATATTCTACAGCGAGCAACAGATGAGGCATAGTTTTTGTGGAATTCGGCTCGGCAGTACTCGACTCCGTTTAGCCCGACTGTGCGCCAAGCCCCTGCCCCGGTAGCACAGCAGTGCGCTTCACTGGAGCCAGCAAAGAGACGTCGCAGGTCACTTGGACACGTGTTTTCATTCCACGAGTAGAAATCGAAGTGTGATGCCGTGTCGGAGTCCTTGCGACTGTGTGTGGGAGGGAGGGAGGGAGGGAGGGAGGGCGTGTGTGTGCATGCAGAGCCCGCGCCGAGCGTTGAGCACCCTTGGATTTGGCTGCAGCGGCCGCCTTCATCCGCCGGCACCTGCGCCGTCTCATGCAATTCAAAGGCGGTGGCCGGCGCGCACCCAGCTCGGACGGCGCCCCCTCGCCCCACCCCTTCTCTCCCCCACCCACCCGCCTCCTCCCGACTAGTTCCACCCTTCCCTGCCTGGGTCCGTCTCCCTCTCGCCCCTCCATCCCCCGTTCTGTCCCAGCCGCGGAGCTCCCTTTTCGTCTCGCCCCCCCCCCCCTTCCCCCTTCTCTCCCCCACCCACCCGCCTCCTCCCGACCCCCCCCCGACGCAATACCTCTCTTCGCCACACCCGTTTGCCCTACTCACTCCCAAATATCCGTCTCTTCCTCTCGATTCCCGCCCACCCAGTCTCACCTACCCTGCATCAGCCCACCCACCCAAGCCCCGCTTCACTTCTTCAACTTCTCCGGCTCCTCCCCCCTTCCCACTCCTCCCTCGTCCCTACCCCCCTCATCACCACCACTCCCGTCCGCCCCACCCTACTCGCTTCCCTGCATCTCAATCTTCTCTGCTCCACCTCGCCCAACTCCGTCCGGCTTCACCTTTCCTGCCCTCTCCCCGCCCACTCCCAGCCCCGGTGGCGGTGCCGCTTCCAATTTCCATGAATTAACACGTGATGTTTCCGTTTGCAGCTCTCGGGCTTAATGCATACATCAGTGAGCGGAGGGCGAGGCGGCGACCGCGCGCGCTCCCATGCAACAGGAGGTCGCGGGAGTGGGCGCTCAGAGCAGCGCCAGCGACGGGGTGCGACCCGCGACCTTCAGCGCTCACGAGATGTCGCTCACTTCAACGCCCGCCGACAGTCGTTCTCCATCCTATTTACGCTGTCGAAGTCGGGAATTAACACGAAATGGGCATGCGGTGTCTATACGATAACATTTTAATACAGAAATTGCTTTAAGAAATAAAGGCGTTCTGTATGTACTATATGAAATTTGGCTAAGAACACCATCGCCTCTAACTTTTTTTACGTCACTAGGTTTCAAGAGTCAAAGTCCGTTATTTGTGATATCGGTCGTGTAACGGTCAATTCGTTTCCCTAAAACCATCTTCGTGTAAGAAAAAATAATAGAGACAAGGCAATAAGTGTACGCAAATGCCATGTTTAGCTACAACTCATTAGTTTTGATCGGCGAACTGTAAAATCCTCAACAGTCGCCGTCATTTAAGAGTGGCTTTTCGTTCTCTTTGATCGCGTTAAATCGCCGGCGTCGTGAAGTCACAGGAATTAGGTAATTCGATTCATTTTAGATTCCTGGTTGGGTGACCGTCTGGGAATCCCGGGATCAAACTGCAACGTGCTTCTAGCCGAAGAGATAAAAAGCGACGACTGAAATGACTGACTAAAAAAAAGGAGGATTACTCCAAACGTTCGATTGAAGTAGATGGCTATGTTGTTACGAATCGTATCGTTCTAACGAATTTGTGGTAACAGTTGCAGTATTACAGGGACATTCAAATCTAACCTGAACTATATTCAATAAAATAACTTATTCAATAAAAGCCGGCGGCGCTAGCCGAATTCGTTTACTACGCTCCGTGAAGTCAGGAAGGTTAAGCGGATTCGAGACTCGCGGGTTCTTGGTTGGGTGACCGGCCAGGAACCCCGGGATCTAACTTCGTCGAGCCCCTGGCCGAAGGGATAAAAGGCACTGACTGACTGCGACGTGACGAGACTTGACTTAGTAATTAACGGAGGATTACTCCAAAGAATGCGCTCAACGCCCCTTAAGGGGCTTGGAGACGCGTTGCGTCAAGGTGTGGATGCAACAAATTAACAAAAACTAGTCATGACCTATCATCACGGCGCCACAGCAGTCAGAATTCACTTATTACGAGCGTCACCACCAGCACTGTGGCAAACTGTTTTGCAGAAATTTTGATACGTTGTAAGATATGAGAAAATAAGTCTCGATTCTCCTTTCAGAAAAAATCAAATTCGTTAAATAACTTTAGCTGTTTAACTGTAAAGGGGAGATTCAAAAGCAATTTTTATGAAGAAACAATTTTAATTTTTTAGTAATAATTTTTTGTACATAAAATATTATATTTTATTTCCCCTTGTATGTTGAAAGGAGAAAATTGTTTCCAAATAAACAATCAGTTTTCAAAACTAAATTTACTGAACACAAATGAAAAAGGTTCAAAATAGTAATACTATGCGCAAGGAACATTAAACGTTCCTTTAATGTAAAATTGATGATGATTATAAAATATAATGCAATATTTTTTATAATATTTTCAAACATTATGCCAATAGAAACATAACTTAGGTTGTTTGATTGTTTTGGTTTGCAGCAGCGAATAGTCGATTCTCGCGTCATGTCAAGACAGTCCACTTGACTTCGTCATTTCTTAAATGACTCGCTTCCGTCACCACTAATAACAATCATCCATTCTCCACTACGCCTTCTTGTAATTATTAAAGTGAGCTCGAGATGCATCGTTATAACTTCCTTTTAGCCTTTTTTCCACGGTATGAACCTTATTTTTATTATGTAACACATCTCTTTATTAATTCTCAAATTTGGTTCTAGTATGCGCATCTGGGGGGGAAAAACCTTGTAATTAATTCTGTTCTACTTCATTTCAAGTTTATTGACTCTGTTGTGTTATCCACTTCACTTATTTTTTCCGTTTTTCAAGAAGCGATTTTCGGCGCTTTCGCTTATCCCTAATCTCCTTTCCTCTCCGCTCTTTTCCCGACAGAAGTCGCAAGAGCTTAAGAGCTCACGGTCTCCTCCTAAAACAAAAAGTGTTAAGTGTTATGAACGCTGATATCGGAGGAGGCCACGGCGCTAGGATCAATTGCTTACCGAGAAATGTCGCTCAAACTGAGGGGAGGGACAGGTGAGAAAAGCCAGGTCGTCATTCCCAGAAATCCACACAGGATGAGGAAGGAAACGCCAAGTATCGCTTGCCATAAACACAGAGTGTTTCAGAGAGAACTGTAAATATTTCAAGTGGCAGTTGAACAGACAGTTCCTGGAAAAGGTAGCCATATACACAAGAGTCCAATTTTTGTTTGTTGTGAAATAACAGCTGTTTGAAAAGAAACTACGGAAGTTTACTTTTAAAGTAAATAAAAGCATACAACAAAATTATCGTCCTATTGCAACATAAAAGCGGCAGTACTAAAACTAATTTCTCCGGAAATGTACTCGCTTAACTTTTAATGTGTCTTAACAACATAAGATTTTTTTCTTTCACGAACGAAATATTTTACTTTAGGATGCCATTTATTATATGGTCCATTTTCAGAATATAAGTGAAAGTCGGAAAGTTTAGAGAAAAAAGGGCAGCATGCACAATTTTCTATAGTTCAACACATCATGCAAATTTATTTATTTTCAACAAAAACATATTAAATACATAGGCCCGATATGAATTGGACGTTAGAGATATGTATTGCCTTAATAATTGAGTCACATGGGTTAATAATTGAGTCATCCATTTCGTGTCTGCTAGACGAGAGCAAGTCACCGCTGAAGTATTATTTTTCATTGACTGATATTTCCGAACACCTCTACTGCTGTAGTCATTGCCCTTGGAGCACTCGCGCTCTTGTAAAAAGTATGACAAAGGAACATTTTTATAGTAACATGAAATGTTGCGCTTAAGTAGTGAATTCCTTCTAGACATTCATTTATGGACATTTCTCGTTGTTATAGCAGAAACAGCGATTATCTTGACCGTTCGGTGAGTTGCGAGAGAGAAATGTAAGAATAAAACGTTGTGGGAATTCGGATTCAGTGTTGTTGACGTTCTTATGCGAAGAAATATAAGAGGTCCTCTTCATCTAATATTTTTATTCAGAAAGCCGACTTTCTACGGCTTTGCCGTCATCATCAGTCTCGCTGCTTTCGGGAAAAGTCTTTAGACTGTTGTCTGTAGACACAGTCGCCATCAAAAGCCGGCTATCTGAATAGAAATACTATGTTGGCGAAGATGACCTCTTTTATTTCTTCGTAGAATAAAAGGTGTTTCAGTTGTACATTTTACATCGCGCGATTTCAGTTGTTAATTTTTAAAAATGGTCCTTTAACCCGTTAGCGACGTGAATGTTATCCTGAGAAATGGCGGTGTTCCTACCTCTTTCGGTGATAGCATCCGGTGCCAATCTGAGCTTCCTGGGGATTCTCCTTTTCAGGTAACTCTCCCGGTGGGGCACCGCCCCAGTCGGGTCAATCTATAAGCTGCCGACATGTGGGGTAGTGTAGAGGGTGTGTTAGTGAGGGGAGAAGATAGGCCAAAAAAGAGAAAGGAATGAGCGGGTGGTCCATGATCCAGCGGTGCATGGTCCATTATTAGGTTGCGACTCTATCATTCGCCTGGTATTGCTTTGCGACATGGAAAACCACCAATTAGAACAAACGGCTGCTAGAATTCTCCTCCAAATGGTGACTGAATTCGATATAACTAATAAGTGGAGAAAATTAACCACCGGCTGTGCTCGAAACCTAGAACTTCTCAGTCAAAGAGACTGCAGCAACAACGACAATGTTGATTGTGAGGTACCTTAGCCAGTGCAAAGTAGGATAATACCAAGCTCACAATGCAACACTTCGATAAATCTTTTCATTCAATAAATATGCGATTTGTGGTGAAAACCTCATTGACGGAATTATTTGAACTCTCAATTGTCTCTTGTAAAAGTCCCTGAAGGTGACGCCATTAACATCAAACGCCTCGTTTGCGTACTATTTACATTAAAAAAATTGTTATAAGATTAGTCAATGTCAATCAATAATAATAATAATAATAATAATAATAATAATAACAACAATAACAACAACACCTTAGTATTAGTACCCACAACAGGACTTCATCGCACGGAGATACAGAGCAAGAGCTTCTTCTGTACTTCACAGCACTGCAATACGTACTTCGAATCTTTCCTGTTAGCTTTATTGAATGGATAGAGGATATGAAAGATATGAGCTGTATGCTATTTATTCAAAATATTGGAAGACAATAATTGTAGTCCAAGAAGAATTAATGGTTTCTAAAAAGCATATTCATATGAAACACGTCTGTTTCGATGAGAATGTCAAGGAGACCAAATTACATAATAGACTCTTCGCATTATAAATCAATTATGTCATCAAAGAAATGTAATTTTAAAGGCAACCTTCTAATCAGGTGATCACCTTCTAATTCATAGTGATTCGGGAGGTGACGGAAAAAGGAAATATACTTTGCTTTTAGTACTCAACTCTACGAATAATAGACTGGAATAAGGAAATACACATTCATAGATATATACTATAACATTGCTCGCTTGCTCGCTTCTCGCAGTAAGCAAAAAATTACGCATGTGAAAAAAGAGTATTTTTATCATTTTAATGATTAAACACTGACTTCATTGGCTTTAAACCGGAGTTAATATTTTAAAAAAGTATCAGCATCTTCCTGAGTGCTTTGTTGTAATATTTGTAGCCCTTTAGAGATCACCGTGTCATTTCGTAATGATTTATATACTTTGATCATTTGTATTAATTCAAATACGAAATTAAATTATTGTTGGAACATCCAGCTTAATCAGAAAGCTTCATTTCACTGCTGCAATAACATTTCGTTCTCTTATTAATTTTATAACATTTTGTAGTACTGCACCTGTCAAAGGAACGTCAAAAAATGCGTCAATCACGCCACTTTAAAATCAGTAAATCAGAATTTAATTTTAATATATTTTTACTAGTTTCCTTGAAATTACTTTTTTCAATTTCAAAACGTAAGCTATCTGGGGCATTGAACAGATTAATTAACAAATATTGACAAATCGTTTCAGTTTCAAACCATGAAAGTTGCAACAGTTTGAGCAGAAAACCAAATATATATGCAAGCAGTACAAAGAAATATATTAATTATAACTACAATTGTATCGTCTATTTCTAAAATTCAGCTGTCAAAAAAACTGTCATTTTAGAGTTTCTTGCAGCAAAACACCTTCATCCGCGAATTATCGAATTTCGCCGGATGAATATCAGAGTAGCCTTTCATAACAATAACCACACAATTATTCATAATTAACTTTCAAAATATATTTTTATAATTTACGTTCCGGTAATGGGAGCTTAAAGTACAGCAAAATTAGCGCCAACTCCGCATCTGACTGGAGTAAAAAGCACAATAGAACGACTCGAGCAAAATTTTAATAGCAAGACGCACAAATTTGGATTTTCACATGAATTTTCACATGAAATAGAGCATTTGCACACATCTTTCAGTTCTTTAATTTCTAGACACAATATTTATATTAGAAGAATTGGATTTAGAGAAACTTCATAAGCAATCATTTGAGGTTCTTCTATTCACAAATGCAACAATGTAGGAGAATACAAACTGCCGCAATAAAAATGACGTGAGTAATATAAAATATGTTTGTGTAATTTTTGAAAATCAAAATAATACATAAAAATAGCATTTATAGTTTGGTAATTAATGTATTTAGCGTTATCTAAACGAAATTTTATAGGAAAAATCAAGCCATTTTTAAGTCTTGTTTTCATTGGCGTCATTATTTCACTGGATATTACTCAACGAGAACAATGAATAATTGCAAAAAGAATGTTCATGATATTGATGAGAGAACTACTTGTGGAGAACAAGAACATCTTGAAGAAAAAAATCTCCAATGAAGTTTACGGGAAAAGGGTCCGAAAATTTTGATGCTTTTAAATTTCTGAAAATTTAGAGTTAACGGTGAAAATCCTATTTCATTTTGAAATTTTCCTAGAAATAAAGTCAATTTATGACAATTTTTCATTCAATTCTCCATTCTTTCCTTAAATTGTTTTCTTAACTAAAATGGAAAATGGAGATTTTAAAAATAAAGAATATATATATTATGTAGTAGCACCATGAGTGTATTAACGGATGGACCCTAAAAATACACTTTTTTTTTCTGTAAATGCGTTTGTTTCGATATACATAAAACGTTTCGGACATTTTTCATCACATAAAGGGCACAAATCTTGATATTTTGTTACAAAGATCAAATTTCAATAGAATTTAGGAAGAAAATCTTTATTCTACACCCAGCACATAGCTTATTTTTCATTTCTCTCTCTTGCGTCGTAAGGAAAGAAAGTATAAAAATCGTGCACCGATAAACGGAGAATTTTCGACAAATATTTATAATACCGGACACTGGTAAGGGAAGAAGTGGATAAAAACTGTTTTAAATTTTAAAAAATTTGCAAATTTTTAATAGAGCCCACTCAGTGGCTAACTTGCAACTGCATATTCCGACCCGATACAAATGATAGCCGAATTCAGGCGGCCGTGTATAAATATTAGCACTTTACATCAAAGTAGACAAATCTGCCATTTTATTACACAGATCAAATTTCAATATAAGTAAGAAACAAAACTTTATTCAATATCCAGCTCAGACGCTACTTTTTCTTTCCCTACCTTACTTCACAAGAAGAGAAAGTATTGGAATCATGCGCCAGAAAACGGAGAATTTTCGACAGAAACATTCATATTTCCGGGCCCTCCTAACGGATGTGAGTAAATCTCTTTTTATATTTAACTAGTGATGCTGCAGAATGGCACAGTCTTTCTCGTAGTAAAGTTTTCTAATTTTTTGGGGGTGGGTTAGCTTTACACTCTTGCCTCATCCTCTTGCCAGCTGTCATCTATCAACACAGAAAATATGTTTTTTGAAGTTTTCTCAATTTTTCGATTTCCTAATAGCAGATTCGAAATATAATATTAAAATATTAAAGAAGAGTAAAACTGCGACCTATATGAAAATTTCCATTAAAAAATGTGGAGCCATTTTAAAGAAAAATCGTTTAAACTCTAGCGCAAATGCGGAATTTGAAGCTCTTTTTCACAGAAAACTTTTGAGTTTTCGAAAAATTTCATTTGCATTCCTCTAAAGAACTTTTACTTACAAATCAAATAATGATCTCAAATTACTTGTGCATATTACCGGCGTGAGAGGCAATTCAAAAAATTACTTTAATGCAATTTTTGAAAAATAAAGGAATACATAAAAATGAATTTTATGTCATCCTAGGGAATGTAATTAGCACTATTCGTACGAAAAATTTGAAGAAATAATTTGGTGCAGTTTTTTTTTTGAGAAAATGGCGTTTGAGCGTTTCTGAAAATGCGAAATTTTGAGCTCGTTTCCAGAGAAAACTTTTGAGTTATCGATAAATTTTATATAGCATTTAAAACACATGTAGTCACAAATGCAATAATGTGAACAAATCGCGGCTAATGTAGAAAATAACGACGTGAGAGATTTGTGAAGAAATGAACATTTTTGTAATTTTTGAAGGAAAAATAAAAGATTCGAGCAGAATGGCGTTTATGTCATATCGTATAGTACATTTGTCACTATCCATACCAAAAGTCAAAAGAAATTGGTGTTGTTTTTTAGAAACTCTTGTTTTTGTTATTATTTAAAATATAATATATAACACCCAATATTGTGCGAAAATTACAAAAAGTTTCAAAAAATTTAATGACCTTAATGAGAGAACTAAATATGGAGATCAAATATTACTTTAAGGAAAGATCTCTATATTCAATTTTGTAGTTGTAGGATAGGGCCGAAAAATTGCGAAATTTTGAAATTTGCAAAACATCAGAGTTCTAATCTTACAAGAAATTTAAAGAAAACAATTTCAAGTCATTTCAGAGAAAATTTTGAAAATGTCCCAAGGGTTCCATGTAAAGAACTCCCAAATTTTAAATAACGATTTTCGGAGTTGTAGCTATTCGAGTCGAGCCAGATCGACTGGGGAATATCCATTTTGAAAACAAATCATATATGTAGCCCTACATATATGATATGGCCCTAATAGTGTCCACAGACTTATAGACGAAAGGACGGATGGGCATTTTGCCGCCAATCGATTTCTCGGTGTCAATGACCCACATAACATGGATTCTGGCTACACCAAGTGTTAGAGAAATGTTTCTATGTTTAGCAAGTGGATTTATATTAAGAGTATTTTTCATTACCAGAGCACGGGAATAAGAATTTTTCTGGCGAAAATTCACCGTTTTTTTCAGTCAGCTCTACAAAACTTTTTCTCTTCTGCGAAAGCGGTAGCGCGAAAGTAAAACGCAAATTTGTAACAGAGCCCACACAGAGGCCAAGTTGCAACTGTATTTTCCGCACCGATACAAATGATAGCCGAGTTCAGCCACACGAGGCTGCCGGCCGCGTGCAAATATTAGCGTTGGCTTGTGCGGGGAGAGGCCAAGTTGCAACTGTATTTTCCGCACCGATACAAATGATAGCCGGGGCGGGCGAAGGCGGGCGGGCGGGGCGGGCGAAGGCGGGCGGGGCGGGGCGGGGCGGGCGGGGCGGGGCGGGGGGGGACGGGGGCGGGGCGGGGCGGGGCGGGGCGGGGCGGGGCGGGGCGGGGCGGGGCGGGGGCGGGGCGGGGCGGGGGCGGGGCGGGGCGGGGCGGGGGCGGGGCGGGGGCGGGGCGGGGCGGGGGTGGCTCGTCGCGTTATCTGCGCTGTCCGCTCGGCCGCCGTCGCGCCACGCGTGGGCGCTGCGCGCGCGCTGTTGTTTCTGCGCGCGCTGTTTGTGCTGCGTCGCGCGCCCACCTGTTGGTCTCACGCGCGCCGCCTGGCGGACGCTGCCGGCCACTGAGACGCGGCGGTGGGGCGGTGCCGTCTGGGGCAGGTTGGCGTCGGTGAGTGTTTTGGCATATGTAGTGGCAAAATCGCCACTGAACTGCAAGTTCGAGTTTTCTGGGAGGATGGAGGCGTACCATCTGGGGCATGGTTGGTGCCGCCGTGTGTGTTGGCATATGATGGCAAAATCGCCACTGAACTGCAAGTTCGAGTTTTATGGGAGGATGGAGGAATACCATCTAGGGCAGGTTGGTGCCGCCGTGTGTGTTGGCATATGAATGGGCAAGATCGCAACTCAAGTGCTAGTTCGAGGTTTCTTGGGGGATGGAGGAGTACCATCTGGGGCAGGTTGGTGCCACTGAGTGTGTTGGTGTATGTAGTGAGAAGATGGGAACTAAACTGCAAGTTCGAGGTTTCTGTTTTCCACCGCATGTAATCCGGTGAATATCCGATGCTGCCACATGCATTAGGTGTAATTATTTTACTGTATCTCCGCAAGACTGCGGATTCCAAACACTTTGTGGAATTTCTGCCAAAAGGCATTTTACGAAATTAAACTTCCTGAAATGTTATCGGATGAATTTTGTTTGTATTTTTTCTTTCTTTCTTAGTGATTAATCATTTTTTAAAATATGCATAATTCATTGAAATAGCATTGTTTTAACGCATATTCTATTAGATATTTGTGCCTAATAATAATACATCATATTTTTTACTTGAATTTTAATATTCTGATAATTATAGTAATGTGATTAATATGAATATTGTTTGATAACTTAATAGCCCAAAAGAATATTTATCACTTAGGCCTTTTTTAATTTATATCTTGAGTTGCGTTGAATCTGAAAACTATTAAGTCTAACATATTTACAATCTTATTAAATATTTCGAACAATCGTCAATTATTGTATAAGTTGATGAAAATCAAATGGATTCATTTACTGCCTTGTCGGAGGACTTGCAGTTACAAAATACTCGCCTATGGTTTAGAGCAAAGAAAAAGGAGTAATGTGTTATTTCTTTTGTGTTGTAATGGAATGAATCCCCATTTAATTCTTTAAAAGTAAACAGAATTTGGTGCCGTAGATCTACAAAAACACATTCCCCAGTGGACTGCATTTTGAAACAGTAACAAAATCAATGACAGACACCCCTCATCTTCAAAATTCTTTTCACAATCACAATTTTTCTAATTTCAATTAATTTGAAATACCAAGCATTCAGTGCTTTTCCGGGCTTTTCGCTATTGTTAAAAAGTAATTCTTGTGTTACTTCCGAAAAATTATTGTGCAACACCCTTTCAAAACTAGCCTCGGCGGTAGTGAATTAGAATTATAAAAAAGTATGAGGAACAGATGAATAGGAGTTAAAATCTAAAGCAAGACATGGGAATGTCCTCCATGTTATTGTGGCATATTTGGTGTCGTTCTAGCATGTGTTAAATCACATCAGCTTATTTATAATCATTCTTTTCTCAAATGTATTTATTCCTCATGAGGTTTCACATAGCGAAAGAAAAAAATAAACATCCACTGCGGTACCCCCCCCCCTCGGGAAAGGGGAGCGTTATATCTTTTGGAACCCTTTTTTTTCTTCAAGTTATCTTATAACACTAAAATATTCATGAAGTTTATCTCAGTCAAAAAGGTACTACAAAGGAGAATTTATTGAAGGTCTACTTTAATAAATTCTACTTAATAAAATTAATTGACACATTTTTCAAAAAGTAATTGCTTTCGGTTCCCTCTAAAGACGAGTCCTCAACTAATGGGGTTCAGTATAAAAAATACGATCTGTACTCACGAATTTAGAGCGAAAACTACTGTTGGTCACTTCCAGCTTTCAGAATTACAATCTCATCCTCTAAAAACTTTTCACTACTACACAGAACCTTCCTTAAATACAGAACGGTAAATACAGAAACGGTAAATACAGAACGTTCCTTACATCAATGCCATTGGTCAACTCAATGAAATCAAGCAAGACATCAACAATCTTTAATTATCTTTCTCACTCCAGCAACCATGGAACTTTTCATGACATAGCACCTTCAATTACCTACTAATTAAAAAATAAATAATTACTACTAACCATACACTCCTTCAAATATAAACGGCAAGTGTCCTATCATAAAAACAGTCAATCTCATTAGGAGGATAAAATTGCAGTCGTCCTCTCCCGTCTACGCTCAACAAAGAGTACGGCACTCGTCGCCTCTTCCAACCAACCGAGCATTGCAGCACGCGCCTCGGTGTTGTCCCGTCCTGTCAGCTGTCAGCTCAACCAACAATGAGAGCTCGGCCGGTCAGTCCCGAGCTGCTCTGAATGGACCCACCTGCGTGTGCGCGATGACAGGCAGGTCGCGCCCCGGAATCCCCGCCCCTCCGCCGGGCGGGCGGCGACTGGCTGCAACGCGCCCACTGCCGCCGCGCCTTCCTGTGCTGCTAACCTCGAAACGTCGCGAATGGCGGCGAATGGTTTTCAAACTTTTGTGTTGATGCATTGTAATAGCGATGAGAATCGGGTAGAAATGGGCCATTTTCAGAGAAAGACGTTCTTGTTTTTGTAAAACAAGGAGGATTTAAAAACCTGCCTTTTTTTAATAAAACAATTTACTCAATGGTATTTTAAATTTCCAATCTAGGATGCCCGCTTCGTACTGTAAAGGTTGCCGCAGATAAAATTTCATTTCTGGCTAATATACCGCTTCACAGATTGGACGCCTGCTCCAAAACTATTCTGGTAAAAGCATGGTGGAAATTTTCTCGCATCAGTCAAAACTCCATGGACAACTTTGGAAGAAAGCGTTTGCGGAAAACTTTCTAATTGTCGAAGCTATTTGTATAATGATTCCGTGAGGGGGAAATAAATTGCTTCCTTCTACTCTGGGATAAAAACACATATCAGACCAAAAGAGCAGCTAACGACAACATTTTCAGGCCTAGGATGATTCAGTGAAAACATTTCGTGTATTGTAAATTCATTATTTGTGAAGTGTGAAAATTGCGTGTTATATAGTCTAGTATTTTTTTATTTATTTTACGTCAAAAAAGCAGTTAAAAACTGCGTATGACGTGCTATGGGGAAAAGTGAATTGTGTGCACATTTTCAAAATTCTGTGATCCCTACACTAAGTCATATACTACTTAAAATTGAAAAAAATGCTCCCATGTAATGAAATTATTTTCAAGGATAAAAAGGCAATAAATTTTGGCTCTTATCCATGTTGTCCTTCGGAATAATACTTCCTGCCGCGACAACATGGAAACGATAATTTGAATAATTGTGTTTCCCACTGAATTCTAGAAGACGTGCACAGAAAATGAAGTTACATTTATGTCCAGAAGCAAAACAAGGGGCCATCTCAGCATTTGCTCATTGGGAAACTGGACGAAAAATCTGATCGAGATGGGGTGATCGATACAATTATCGAGATCGATACAATTATGGTTAGAGGTACGACTCTCATTCAATGAAACGTGACTATGGTAGTAGTTTAATTTTCTAGCATTGGAAGTTTTAATCTCTCTCTGCATTACACATTCCCTAAGAACAAAGTAAATAGATGTTTACAAAATGTGAACTATTGGTAAAATAGACTATAATCTTTCAATTAATATTTAATAATTTGGGTTATGTTGAGAACACGTTCCGAACACCTTTAACCACTTCTGAGGAGCGTAATGACATACCTCCCCACCACATCCCTGCTTTTAAGGTCACCTCAGCAAGTTTGCAGGCGTGGATATATGGAAGGATGGATGCCTGGACATATGCATTGATTGATGGATGAATTAATTTGATGGATGGATGGATGGATTAATGAATCGATGGATGGACCATTAACATATTCGTAACCATTAACATTTTTCGTGACAATACAATAGTTACAATAATACGGTATATGTAGTTTACGCACCTAATCATAAACATTCCACACATTTAGTATAATGGTTAATGAAAAATACTATTTGAGAATATCGTTATTTATATATCTCATAACATTTCCCCTCACATAAAAAAATTCTACTTAAAATATTGTGGACAGAGTAAATATTTACGAAACAGAGTAGTATAAATTGTCGACCAAAGCGTTGTAAAAATTTCAATTTTTCTCATTTCAACTTTCAAAATTAATCATTTTTTATTTGTAACTATACTGTTAGTTATGTTTTCGATCTTCTGCGGGTTCAGTCAATACTTATTGTTTCTTTCATTTCATAATGTATCCCATTCTTTCTCACTGTTTCCGTTTATTTTATTTCATTTAGCACTTTTCATTCTCTTTCATTTCTAAAACCAAATTCCGAAATTTTCTTTTCTCAATTTTGTCCGTTTCTTGTTTGTATCTATATTCATAAATTTTTTTTTTTTTTTTAATTAAAAATTAAATTAATATTTTATAAGAACATTGAAAATGTTCGTGAAAATGATAGGGATGTTATGAAAATATTTGTCTGAATTTTTTGGCAATTTTCTTCCAGAATTTTAAAACCACTTTTGTTTTCATTTAATTTAGAAACGGTGAAGATTTCAAACCATATCGTTTAAATTAAACTTCTTACAAACTCAGATTAGAGTAAACATAAGAAAATGTATATCCTTCCTTTTAGTAATAATTAAAATCAAAGAAAAAAACTACACATTATTTATTTCATTTGCATGTATTTTAAATGGGTAGAGAAGTTTTGGCAAATTTTGAAGGTCAATTACATTTTTGTATATTTAAAAGTTTTAAATAAAATGTTGATTGATTTAAAAACAAATACTACAGACATCGTGTCTTTAAGAGCTAAATCAAAAAATTATCATCAAGTAACGATAGGGGGAGTGATGGTAAGTCACATTTCTAGAAACCTACGAGGACGAACCAGTGGAAAATTAAAGACCGTAAATATCTGTCATTTATTAATTTCTACACAAATATTTGAGTACGGTCTGAGCTAGGTTAACCGACTGTGTGCTTGAGTTCTGTTGTTCTACTTGAGTACAGGAAGTGGGCGTGAGTGCGGACGTGTGGTTCCGTCCACAAATCGAGACATTTGAAGTGTCACTCGACGCTTTTCAGTCTCCTGGCGGGAAAATGATAATTTGGTTTTCGGATCCTGCCAGAAAATTCTAATAAATTTCTAAAAACATGTTTTTGCGCTTTTTAGCGCTGCCATCTTAGTGAATATGCCGGGAATTAAAACAACGCCACTCAAATATATTTATGTAAGTGGGCTTGAATGCGATAATGGCCGCGCGGCAGATTTCATTTAACTTGCATCATTATTAACGTGTTTTTGAAAATAAATATGCAAAAACATACAAACAATATTACCTTGGAAGTTATTGAATTTGAAGGACTTCAAGTAAATACGGAGAAAACAAAACTATGAGTAATGCTTCAGAATCACATTTACGTTCTTTCGTTCGCCTTCTCACATTTACATTCTTTAGTGCGCAAATACCGATTTTCAAATGAGTTTGACTAACAACTTATTCTTATTAAAACGCAACTAACACCTTATTTACATAAACATACAAAACAGACGCCTCTTAATGTTTATCTCGATTTGCCTACAAAATGATAAATAGAGCAATTGACTGACTTGGTGGAGTTTTAATCTCTTCAAACACTACGGGGAGAAAATATGAAAGTGTTAAGCAAATCCGGAGAAGAATAAAATGTGGTTGTAGAAAATTTGGCGACAGAAATTTTGAACTAATTGATCATTATCAATTAGAGAAAAATGCTGAAGACCAGCTTACAGATGATTTTTTGTACATTTTTGTGCATATTAACTAAAAATGCATCTGTACTAAATTCAGTATCATTAAACCTTCAAGTTTTTTTTGGGCATTTATAAAATTTGAAATTGCAATATTACCAGTTGCTATCCCGTATGAAGGTAATATTAAAAGTCTTTGGGTGTTGGAAATTTTTGAATAGGAGTAACACATTATTAACTACTACGATTTATTGGTATGTACAATGCTAGAGACTGTAGAACTTATTTAAACAAAGCTATACAAGGTCGTGAAGTAAAAGATAAGAAAATAGAAGAAATGGTATATGAAAGGGTCTGTCGAACACTCCGAATTTGCAGGTGCTAGAGGATCAATGAAGATATCTTCAGAAACCGCTGACGAATTTGTCGCTTCCGAGTGCCAATCTCCTTTTGGACTAGCAAAGTTCTTAAACCAAACACTAGGGTTTCGATTGTTCGATGCAGGCTAATAATCTCGAACCCAGACCAGGACGTCGACTAGAAATTCGCTCAAGCGACGTAGATTTTCTGCAAGCCGTGTACGCTCCTGATTTTTCGAAATTTCTTTCGAACTGATAGTCGCAGCATATTCCATCTAGTATTGTGATGAACCCATCCTGCCGCTACGGCAACACACGCATGCGCGCAATGCGCGCAGCTCGCGGTCTGGGCACCTCACAAAGGGGGGAAAATACCGTCACACCGAAGTGCGTCGGTAATCAGCTGACAGGTGTGCGCGTTAAATTTATCAATGAAGGGCGCCAAACGGGCACTTACCTGTCACCTGGCACCGGCATTTCGAGAACCTCAGGGGTAGGCACTCTTGAATGAGGGCATGCACTGGGTTTGCTACGACTACCACTACTTTACAATAATCACAAAGTTTTGTAACGTTAAGTGTCAATCACCTGAATGGCAAGAACACATTTATTGCTTTTGTTTCTATAATACAGTTTGGGTAAGGAAGCCCCTTAAACTAAATTATATGTTATTTACATTAAATGACACCTTTCCTATTTTTTAATGTCTTTGGAATAATTACAAAATGAAAGTCTTTCGTTCACCTCTTTCGATGATTGCACATCCGTAGTCGTCCTCGAAGCAGTCGCCGTCGCGAGCCGCACCACGGCAAGGCGCAGCCAACCGGAAGCAGCAGTGCGTGCGGTGCTAGTGCTCCTGGCTCCGATAGGTGGTTATTGGAGGAAGTCGTCTGACGCCACCCACTCCTCACCAGGCCAGCCTCAATGACTCGGCTGCACAATCATTCCTTCCGGAGGCGCCGGCCCGTTGAAATCGGAATAAATTCCTGATTGTCTTTTTATACTGGGCGGCCTGCACTACGTTGGTCGACCCCCAAGTCACTGCTCCCACTACCTCTCATCAACACCGCAGTCTCAATTCTGTCTCGTTCTCTCGCCTTCTATCCGTCTTCTGCCAAAAATCCGCCGCTCTCGCGCTTCCTGCGTCGCATCCCCACTCTTTTTCCAAGTTTCGCCCATCGCTCCTTCACGTGATTGGAATTTTGAATGTTATTGGCCGAAATCTTAGTTTCCAGAATATTTGACGCGAGTCGGAAGCCGATAGGGTATTTTCAAATTAACCTCATTTTCTGGGCGCCTGATTGGTGGTCTTTGTTGTGCGTGTGTGTACACCGGAGATGAACAAAGCAGTCCTTTCTGCTGTCTTCGTGATGCTTATATGGGTCCTACGGGATAACTTCAACAGTAGCCGGGATCTCTATAATTTACTTGTTCCGGTGCCTAGCCGTGCACGTGGACTGGCCGCCGTTTGCCTCAAGGGCTGTCCCCGAGAGACAATTGCACCCTAAATCGTAAATCTTTTGAATCTCCTGGCACGCGTTCGCGCGTCTTGCGCTGAGCCGTGTCAAATCAGGGACCTTCCTAATCGGCGTGACAGAGGGGGAAGTTTTGGGTCCGGCGACTAGCAATGACCTCATTGCAGTATGGACTGTGCCTCTGAGCAATATTTCAGACGGTGCGCGACCTATTGCATCGTGCGGCGTCACACAAGCAGAAAACGTTGAAGTTTGCATTCACAGGAGATTTGAGAGGAACTTCACCTTCAGATTTTGAACCACTTGCTTCTGTGAAAGCAGGTTTTACAGGAATTTTCTTTTCCAGGGGACAGAATACTTTGTAAAATTTCCTTGGGATTGGTCATGTTTACTGTAATTCTTACAACCATCACATTTCGTTAGAAAAAGATGTCACCGCGTTGGTGTACGGTTATTTGTTTCAGAAAGATAATTGTTTAGCTAATCTTTTAAAAAAGGAAATAAAACTGAGGCAACTGGCGTTCATATACTACAAACAACCTCTATCACGGATGGGGGAATTTCTTTTCAATTTGGTTTGCATGTCACACTAAAAGAATATCTACGGCAAGTTGGGTAAAAATACGAACTAAATTTTAATGAACATAACATAAAGAACAGGTTAGTTGTTTCATATTCTAGAAGCGAGGCAAACTTTTTCTCACACCAGCCGTCCAGTCAGACGTGTTACAGCATAAAACTGTTTGCAACTCTCTGTTTTGCGGAACATGTCGACCCTTGGTGTTTTGTGAACATTGAAGTTTGTTCTGAGCTACATTGCATGTTCCGGAATGTCCATAAAATTATTTGTCAATGTATGAACAAAAACGCTTGAAATCTCTGCAGTACTTACGTAGCAGTATTGTGCTAATATTTGCAAATAATGAACTTTAATTTGTGACAACGCAATTACAAAATGCTAGACTTGAAGAGGCACACTGTGTTCATCTAACCTTTCTGAACAATTTTCGAAGCACATACTACTTTAATTAGACATTCTTTATTCGACAACTAGGAGAAAAAACTTCCGTCGGTCACCACCGACATTTTCACAGAAAATATTTCAACGAATTCAAGCTATTTCATCACTCTTGGAAATTTTATATTTGTGGCTGGGCATAGAGGAAAAAGTACTCACACAACCTGTATGACTAACTTCAATGGATACAGAAATTGAAACAATGCTGTATTGCTTCCGGACATGTGACATGTGTAGTTCAATATTCGATAAAACTCAGAAACCCATCAAAAATGTAAAAACAATGAAATTGTTTCTATTTTAGCATACGTCACTGCTTATGGCACAGCTGACATCATGCGACAGCAAGTCTCCAAGGCAGAGGTCGCCCGCGACTTAATATCTGATATTCAAGCGTTGCTTTGGCATGTAAACAACTTGTGTATTGTGTATTCGTACACTAATCTAAATCATTGCAGTATTTGAGAAAGATGGTTTTGTTAAAATATTAAAGTTTTTGCAGTGAGAGTGTTCAATTTGTTATTTTTTAGCAGTGTGCGTTTTACTTTTCGAATAAGCCATGAGGTTTTAATTCAGCCTCATTTTTACTGCCGAAGGCGACTCATATTTTCGAATTACTTTAAAGAACACTTCCATGGCTATTTAATATTTATATGTATACAATTCTTATACATACATAAACTGTACTACTACACAAACATAAACTGTGAAAAACAAATTTTTTTATTAACGTCAAATCAGTAAAAAAACATACACGTTATTGTCAAAAAAAAATCCAGAGAATGTTTAATGCTTATTAATACATTATTACAAAATGAAATAAAAAGGACTCCAAGCTCGTTTAAATAAAATATTATATCGTATGTTTCGTTACGATATATCGTAATGAAACGTGTATCCTTTTTACAGCAGGAGGGTTAATATTAATAGTAAAAATAACAACAACAACAACAATAATAATAATAATAATAATAATAATAATAATAATAATAATAATTTAAGTGTTTGAGCATCTGTTCGTTTCCATATTCATATGCGTTCATTTTTTGTCCTTTTATTTCAGAACAGTCCTTATTCAACTATTGAAGGAAAATATCTTTAAATAACTCCATATTATTTTTTTCTTGTATTTATGTCGCTGCCGTTTAGTGAACTTTCTTTTCCTCATCATCAGGATAGAAAATTGTTTGAAATTACAATTGGCAATTATTTAAACAATGAAATTACTAATAAAACGGTTATTTGTACAAGACTTCATTACAAACAATATACGAGTAGGATCTACATAGGAGACAACATAAGACTACTAAATATAGTCATATGGAGCTTATCTTGTAATTAAATTCAAAATAGGATTCAGCCATGAGTTATTTTAAATTATAATTTTTTGAATATGTGTCAAATTACCATGGTACACTAGTAAAAAGTATTGCATTTAATGTGATTTAACACTGCCATGTGAATATACTAAAACAAGCCCTTCTTCTCTACCAGAAAAAAATCGTAATTTTACTAATTATTAAGTTAGATTCATGACTCGTTTCGTTTGACACTCGTAATTATTTTCCGAATGACTTAGTTATTGATTAGACTACCTGGAAATAATTATGACTGTAACTCGAATGTTTCTTACGTAATATTACTATTTCCCATCTAAAATTGTCGTGCTAGCTCAGTTAAAACATATTTACTGTCAAAATATCTATTTATCAAAATATCTACTACTGGATTGCATGTAACGAATAATGATAATCAGCTTTCTTTTAAAGGTACAAATTGGAATTTATTATAAAATTCTAATAAAAGTTAAAAGAATTTTACGTCGTTAATCCAAAATGAATTATCTTTGGTCATGAATCTCTATCTTGTAATAATTATAAATCAACCTTGTTATCTTCGCGGATCTTCGCGCGCTCTTCACTTCTCCATTCGATGGCGCCCCGTAGAATCTTCTCCGTCATCGCAGCAGAATCTTCCTTCCTCATAAAGTTGCCCGCCTAATGTTCACGATCAAGTTCAAATTCTCTCAGGGATACTATTATAAACCGTTACTTCCCTTACTCGCATCACGGGTGAACGCCTATACACGTACTGACTATTACTTTGTATAATTCCTTCGTCTTTTCCCACAAAAACATTTTATCCTAATATAAGAAACCATAGACATAATTGTACTACAAGTTATTGCATCGGATATGGTTGTCCATCAACAGTCTTTCCTCGACTTGGTAAAATGTCAGGAGCCGACATGCTCATTACCACGTTGCTAGAGAAAGTGTCCCTGTTCTTCCTTAAACCCAAAGCATCAGAACTCCATATCATCCTCTTTTGTCTAGCAAAAAAATTGTTTTCCACGCCGGTTGTTTACTTGTCACATAGCGACCGTCATCGCGATCGTCGTTTGACATCCCTATATCCTACTTCATATAAATGACATTTTCATACACAAAATGGTTCGTCATTTTGGTATATCACAATACTAAAAAACGCAAATATGTGCAGACCTGGTACATGCTACAATGACAGTGGGTGGGGCGCGAAGAATACACAACTATTGGAAAGTGGTAGTGTGTTCATGGAGGTTACACAAAATAAACAATAATAATAATAATAATAATAATAATAATAATAATAATAATAATAATAATAATAATAATAATAGTTGTTTTAATATGATCATTTTACTAATCACAATACGAAGGAGGGAAAATATATTTATAAATGATTTAAATTACTAATATTCACATATCAAACCACGTTAATATTCAATTCTTATCAAACTACAGTATATTTGACTGGTGATTTTTGCCATTGTAGATGAGATTTGTGGGGTGTGAATGGTTGGATAATGTGTGACCAATGAGCGTACAGTTCTGGGTAGAAAATTGTGTTGGAAGGACTTTTGATATCTGGAAGAGCTGAGAGAGAAGAGGGTATTTGAGGGTGTGTTAATTGGTCTGCCTCGGTTGAGAGGTCATGTGGTTGAGCGGGCGGATGGGAGAGGCTGTTAAGCAAGCCTCCACGTGGGCGTTGCCGGGCGGTTGGGCGTGCGAGGGAACGGGCGAGCAAGCGATTGTCAGGGCGATTGCGCAGACGAGGGAGTTAATGATGGAACATCTGGTCGAGTTGGAACGGGGAGTTAAGCAGGCAGTTGAGCGACCATTGAATGGTCAGGTAAGTAGAAAGGCGGGAAGTAAACCAAATTAGATTTATGGATTAAAAGGATGGTTGAAAGCATGAGAGTTGTATAGGGAACTAAACGAGCGATTAAAAGTGCAATTGAGAAGCCAGTTTAGGAGCTGCTTGCGAAGGCAGTTGAGTAGATGAATGGGTAGAGGCAGTTGTTCGAGGAGTTGTGCATGCAGTTAATCAATTGGCCGATCAGGCTTTTGCGCGGGGTATTGACCGGGCGGTTGAACAAGCGTAGAAAGTTTAGCAGTTGGTTGAGAGAGAAGTTGAGTCGTGGTGGAAAAGGAAGATGGGTAGAGACCCGATAGAGAGGCTCGGTGAGTAGGACGACTATTGAGGCTAGTCCTACTCACTAAGGACTTACTCCCGTTGGAACTCAATGGGTCAAGCGAATACACACAGAAACGGTTGAGCGAATGAGCGAGTTGAAGTGGTGAGATGGTGTTGAGCGGAGGTAAAACTGCGTGATCACCATGCAGATGAGTGGTCCTTTGAAGAGAGAGGTGAGTAGGCGATAGAACAATATGAGAAGCCACTTGATAGAGGGGTTGACCGGTGGTTGAGCGGGCACGTGGGTAGATGGTTGAGCAGCTGTTCGAGAGAGATATTCTGCAATGGTTGTTAGAGGAGTTGGTTGGGACCACTATCGAGCGGTTGGGTGATAAAGGACCTGATTGAGTGGGAGGGAATGCAGGGAAACGGTTGAGTAGGGGAGGGGGCATAGATTTGAGTAGGGGAGATTGAGCAGGTGGATCACCACGAGGAGGTGCGGACGTTCAAGACCTTGATTGCTGAATTGATTGATGATTCTGGGTGCGCCAATCTACAAGGTCATTTGACCCGTAAGCGTAGTACATGTTTAATGCGCGAGATATTGGGATCTTCCTCCGCTAAACTACCGTATCCAGCGTCGATTTACCAGTTGGCTTGCGGGTTTTTTACAAACCAGGTATCTCTCATCAGCGAGGCATCTCCCCAGCCTGAACAAGCTCTAAGCTACCGACTCGTCTCCCATCATGTGGTGTCGTGTAGTGCATATAAGGGCAAGTGTGGTAAGTAAGAAGTGAGGAGAGGACAAGAAAGAGCAAGGAATGATGAAGCGCAGTCCGTGGCCCGTTTATTAGGGTACTGCTCCGGCATTCACCTGGTGTTGATGAGATAAACAATGAGAAACTACTTGTCAGAGCAGCCTGCCACTACATTCCTCCTTCGGACAACAGCACAATTCTACCTAGTAGTTAATGTCGAAAATCTTGCCACCGTCGGGACTGAAACCCTAGGACTGAGGCCCTGCAGAGACATCAAATGACCTTCTGAGCTACCTAAGGCTGTGTGTCGATCTTGAGTAGGGGTATTTTAAAGCCGAGAAGCGGTCGTTAAAACGCGTAGGTGAGCAAGCGGTCGGGCGAGGCATTGGAGGAGCAGGTGGGCGACGCGGGCAGTGCCGTGAGCAGACGGTAGAAAAACATGAGAGAATGGTTAACAGAGGAGTTGTCGCTGGTTTTGAGGGAGGTGAGTTTGAGCGGCTGGGCTTATTGAGTGCGTGGAAGTGTGTAAAAAGGGTTGAGGGTGGCAGGGCTCATATGGATGTGGAGATGGTACATCACCAGGCGGAGGAGCTGGCGTTGAGGCGCGTGACTGAGCAAGCGGCGGAGCGGGCCACTGTGGTGCGCGGGCGGTGCTGTGAGCAGACAGGAGAACTCGGTCGAGGGGTTGAGCGGTGTTTCTGAGGGGAGATGGGCTTGATTGATTGATTGCTAGTGATCCTGACAGCGTCAACTGCTTTGGTCATTAGTCCCGTTAGTGTACTGCATGTTTTTCTCGGGAGATGGCGGTGATCTTCCCCCGCTGGATGGCGAGATCCGGCGCCGACCTACCGTCAGCTAGTGGGGTTTCTCCCTAACCACGACTCTCCCACCAGCGGGGCACCGCCCCAGCCGGGATAAGATCTAAGGCGGCGGTCACATTGTAACGGATTGTGGTCAATATTTTGGACGACCGACGTCGGGCATTTCAGTCAGATATGCCCGATTCGTTCAAATACGTGCTAGTAACTGGAAATCGTCACATTGAACCCGAACGTCCTCTTCCGACGGCGTCCGGAAACATCGGCTGTCGGACGAAGATCTGTGATTGATTTTGCCGGTTCATTCATCCGAAATCAGTTGGAGAGTCAATGCCATCTAATATCAAGGCTATTTCTAGCACATGTATATGGTCCAGAGCGTTCCTCTAGCAAATGTTTCAAACAAAACTATTAGGATATTCGGCACATTTCTGGTAAAACATTCGGGTGCTTTTCGGATGAAATACACGGGGCAATTTCACTCGTAGTCGTCCGGTAGCGAGTACTGGTCCCCCGGTATGTGTGGCAGTATAGTGCATGTTAGTGTATGCGTGTGCGGAAGGGGTGAATATAGGACAAGGAAGAGACAGGAAAGATCGCGCACTATCCATGGCACATTTCTTAGGATAATGCTCCGGCATTCGCCTGGTGTTGATCAGAGAAACCACAGAAAACTACCTATGAGAGCAGCCAGTCTTTAGAATTCTCTTCCAGACAGCAACTGAACTCTACCTAGCAGACATGCTAGTGCCGATTGATTTTTTCGTGTTTTCAGGCGCGTCAACTGCTTTGGTCATTAGCCCCGTTAGTGAAGTGCATATTTTTGCTCGGGAAATGGCGGTGATCTTCCCCCGCCGACCTACCGTCGGCTAGTGGGGTTTCCCCCTAACCAGGACCGTCCCGCCAGCGGGGCGCCGCCCCAGCCGGAACAAGCTCTAAACTCCCGATCGATCTCCCGTAATATGTTGTAGTGTAGTGCATGTTAATGTAAGTGTGTGTGCAAGGGGAGAGGATAAGACAAGGAAGAGGAAGAACAGATCGCGCGCGGTTCGTGGCCCGTTTGGTAGGGTACTGCACCGGCATTCGCCTGGTGTTGATCGGAGAAACCACGGAAAACTAACGATCAGAGCAGCCGGCCGCTAGAATTCTCCTCGAGACAGCGACTGAATTCGACCTAGCTGAAAAGCTAGTGTCGAAAATCCTGCCGCCATCAGGACTCGAACCTAGGACCTCCCGGTCAGAGGCTAGTGCCGAAAATCCTGGCGCCGTCGGGACTGAGTCACCTCTCGCGGTAGATGGACTTGAAGGAATGGCTGGCTAGGGGCATGACTGAACGGATGGGGAGGTGGGGAAAACGGTTCAGGGGGGGGGGGGGGGGCGGGGGCGGGGGGGGGGGGCGCAGTTGGGGCGCAGGTGGGGGCGCAGGTGGGGCGCAGGTGGGGGCGCAGGTGGGGGCGTAGGTGGGGGCGCAGGTGGGGCGTAGGTGGGGGCGCAGGTGGGGGCGCAGGTGGGGGCGCAGGGGGGCGCAGGGGGGGCGCAGGGGGGCGCGGGCGGCGCCGAGGCGTACACCCCCGCCACGCCGCGCCGCCAGTTTATTCTCCGCCCATTCTGCTGGGGCGCGCGCTGCCTTTTATCGTCGCCCACGGGGGGGGCAGCGCTAATGGCGCCGCCAGACCGCGCACCGGGGGTGGCGGGGGCGGAGAGGGGGAGGGGTGGCCAAGGGCCCTCGCTAATGGGAGGGGGGCGGCCGCAATTTGTTCTTTCGCGACCGCCCCCATCTGACACACACACGCGGGTCAGGGGAAACAAACGAAACCGCTCCATCACCACTCGTGTTCCGTCCACAGGCATATAGACAAGATGAGGACTGTCGTGGTGACGGTTTTTGGGGGTAGCGCTAAACTTACTTTAATGAAATAAACTGCAGTTGAGCACATGTAAAAATCATATTACAATATGACAATCGTATATAGTTTTATTAATGGTATAATTTTATGTGAAAAATAGCTTCTCAGAGGCTGCAAAATGGTTTCAGTGCAGTATGAATTCTAAATCTCGGGAAAATAAGGAAGTATGAACTTTTATTCTTGAAAAATCAAAATATACCCTTTCTATCACTTTAGCAGTTGTTCTTCAATGGTCGCTTGATAACATTTTCTGTTTTCAGCATAAGAATAGTCCATGAATCAGTGTACTGTGATTCTCTTCTCGACGTAGCGTTTCTCACAGTGAAATTCGTAATCGCTCACGAGACAAACACAGCAAGAAAAGTATAATATCTAAATTCCACGTTTTCAAAATCACTGCAGGTTTGCCTACTATACCACTACCTTTTCTACGTACTTCATCATTACAACTCAACCTAATTAAACGCTGTTATTTCGTTTCATGCAAATGTTTACCTTTTTATTTTATTCCAATTGCTTCGTGAAACTCGTTTTGTTCCTCGTTTAATTTAGATGATTTTTGGATTTTATCTGGCTATCTATCTAAACAATAGTCGTCTGTCACATAGCCGGAAGCTTGGCAAAAGTTGTTTTTCTATTTCTAAACGCAGTGGAAATTAATAATAAAACGATTTTGAATTTATCGCGAGTTCCTGAGTTCTTTCAAAATGAACATCAAACATATGACCCGAGACATCAAAGATTGTTTTCAATTTTTGCGCTTATTGGAAATTAGTATACACATTTCAAATAACATCAAATACTTGAACCCCGACTAATGGCTAGGGACATTTGAAAGCACTTCGCTCGCCTAACGTCCGACTATACGTTAAAAGGATAATCGTAATTGGCAATCCTTATAATACCGCACACACCGGAGAACTAAAGAACTTTAAACTACAAATGTTTCTTCACTTCGATAGAGACGAATATATTGATGAAAATGTTTTCGCCTGTAAAATCTCAAATACCTCTTATCTCTTCCATTTTCGTTTTCATAACGCATGACGGAAACTCAAAGGCTAGCAAATAGCCTCTAATTGACCCTAAGAAAACAAGACGTCATTTTCTTGACACAATACACGGAATCCAGCCGGAAGATGTGTCTCAAGTTTATTTACGCATCGCACGGCACGTTACTGTGAAAATGAGTTAACGCGACTGTGGAATTTTGCTCCCTCCAGCTTCGCGAAAATACCGTAACAGTAGTAAATTACACATTTCGCCTGGTTACGCGTTGTGCGCCTGTGAATAAAATTCCAATTATTTCCTGAACGCGCACGACTCTTCCACTGCCGAGGCACGCAACTTGCATGTAGTGCAATGCACGAACAAGTGAACTGAAATATTTGCTAGTAATATAATTTATTGAACACAAGACAAAACAATTAGTTTTCTACATATTCTGCTGAATTGCCAGTGTTTCAGCGCTTTGAAAATAAATAGATGCATATATGCAAAGAAAACATTTTTAAAGAGAAAAAATGTGGTTGCGCTCTGTCACTTGTCTATCGGCTCTCCCCAGTGGCATGAACTCCTACACTGGCTCTAGAATCCACCGTTTGCGTTTCTGATTCCAGATAGGTGAGAGGGGAATTGAAGAGGGCAGTGTGCCAAGTGAAGCTTGTAAAAGATCCATGGAAAGAGCTCGGAAAATTAATCATTAATTCATTAATTAATATCAACTGGAAGGGGTAAAGATGAAAATAACCGGTAATATATGGGGTGAAAGTTAATTATTTATTATAAGAATATCTTTTATGAGTTATTATTAGTTGTATAATAAATAAAATGTATAATCATAAATATGTACCACCGCACGTAGTCTAATTTGTTGAAACGCAATAAGCTTAATTATTTACGATATAAAAATTATTACGATACATAAATTAATACAATAATTTGATACCTTCAGAAATATTTGTGATAAGTCTTTCGAGAATATTGATGAAACAAAATCATTTCTTTCAGTTTGTAACAAGATGTTTCAAATTATAATGGTAAAAAATAAAGACCATACTTTTGGTGTTTTCTACTCCATGTAAGGCGAAGTATATTTTCCAAAAAATCGAAAAAGATGTGAAAATGGTTTGGTACCTGCTTGATAACATTATGAAACCATATGCACAAGACAGAGACTGTATATAGACTCATTAAAATATTAACAAGTAAGTAGTATCCAAAACGATCCCAAATATGACACGGCGGTTAAATTCCTCCGGCATTACGCCGTTCTAACGAGATCTCAGGCTTCCCGTAGCAGACTCTTTGGACATTGCCTAGGAGCTCGAGTGAGAGCCACTTCCAAGCGCTATATGGAGCGCCCAGCATATATGGGGCGCTCGTCGCCAAAGATTGCATTGACAGACGTGCATCGCCAAGCAGTGCTTTCATTTTGTAATGCCTTGTCAGTCGATTTAAAAATTTTGCAGCAAAAAGGAAATAATTACACTATGTTATTCTTCTTGACTGCTTCCTATCGTTGTGCTGTATTTGCAGTATAATCTCGCATTGTAACTGGTGCTGTGAGATCGGTCATCTGTTGTAATTGCAGGCATGTTTTAGGGATAAACTAAAAAAACTACACGACACCTATGTCAAGTTTTATAATTTATAAATGAACTCGGAGATAAAATATTCCATACTTAAGCCAAGGAATTTAAAATGGGGGGAGGAGAGGGTGGCGAGTAAATCCTGAACTACTTTCCTAACCATTTCCAACCAATCTCCAAAATACTACTGTCCATTAAAATGAATACCTATCTTGTAGAGAGGTCAAAATCACTGACATGTTCACAATACATTCCCAAGTGATATAATTGTAATATTTCAAGATGCAACATGAATATTGTGTGTCCTAAACGATGATAAATCTCGCATATAGTATACACTAGTTTAAAACCCAACCTAACGCTCAAACATCGACCCACAACACCCAACCCAATTTTTAAACATTTTTGTCAGTTTCTCTCTGGTTTTCCGTAAACAGTTTATTCGAAGCACAATTTTAAACCTGAGAGATTGGAGCCGAGGCCTTCGCCGGCTTCCTCCCCGAGAGGCCGCTGTTTACTCCGAGCGAAAGTTTCCAACTGCAACATCCCAGTTGGCAGCCCGCACCGCGGCTTCCGGCCCCGCCCCCAGAGGCCGCTGTTTACTCCGAGCGAAAGTTTCCAACTGCACCTCCCACACCTCACCTCCCACACTCTCACCTCCCACACTCTCACCTCCCCACCTCACCTCCCACACTCTCACCTCCCCACCCTCACCTCCCACACTCTCACCTCCCCTCCCACACTCTCACCTCACCTCCCCACCTCTCACCTCACCTCCCCACACTCTCACCTCCCCACACTCTCACCTCCCCACACTCTCACCTCCCCACACTCTCACCTCCCCACACTCTCACCTCCCCACACTCTCACCTCCCCACACTCTCACCTCCCACACTCTCACCTCCCCACACTCTCACCTCCCACACTCTCACCTCCCACACTCTCACCTCCCACACTCTCACCTCCCACACTCTCACCTCCCACACTCTCACCTCCCACACTCTCACCTCCCACACTCTCACCTCCCACACTCTCACCTCCCACACTCTCACCTCCCACACTCTCACCTCCCACACTCTGCTGCACTAACACCGCCACAATTTTCTTCAAAAATACGGATATACGGGGAGGAATCGTCGAAGATAAGCTCTTCAGACAATTTTGAGCATATTTTGTCTAATAAACTACTTGGATATTCAGAATCTCTGAGCCGCAATAATCACTCGAAAGCTAGTTTGAAAAAACTCTTTTTAGGCAAATATCATTATATTGCCTAGAAAAAAATGGCTAAATTGAATATATTTTTTTCATAAAGGAAAATAAATACAGAAATAAAAAGCAGTCGATTTGTTTAATTTGAGCGGTTTTTTTAATTTCTGGGTTAATGTTTCGTTCTGACGAATTTCAATTTATTTTATTTTATTTTATATCGCATCAACTACAAACATACCTGAACAAATTTATTCATTTCATTTGTAAATAATAAAAATGTTTCTGGAGCAATTCTATGCTTCCGCAAAGCAAATTTTTGAATAGAAAGCGTATTTTCAAACCAACGTTTGAGTGCTTATTTTGAGCACTTGTGGCTCAGACATTCAGAATATTCAAGTAGTTTATTAGACAAAATATTCATAAAATTGTCTTAAGATTTTATTTTCTAATTTTCGACGTTTCCTTCCTGGACATCTGTCTATTTATTAATGAAACAATGTACGTAGTTCAGTATTATGTATACTACATCTTATGTTTGGCAGACTTAATATGAAACTTAAATTCGAATCTTACAATTATAGCTAACTACACCTGAATAGGAAACTCACAGAGCACCTATGGAGTCAGTCCAAGTCTGAAAATATGCTGAGGAATGAGTATAATGTATATCTATTTTTTATTCTAGTTAGGAGCATGGTAGGTAGTGGCTTGTTTGAGTTATTGTGTTTATTTTGAAGAAGAATTTATTATATAGTAGTGCAATTTGGTGAACTAAGGTGGATAAATTCAATTCTTTGCACCGCCACCAATTTTGGCGTCTCCGCCCCCCTCTTCCCCGTCCTGTCACCGGTGCCTTCGTCTCTGCTCGCTCGCAACCTTTGCCGCCGCTACGCGCCGTCGCAGAATAGGTAACATTCAGAATAGAAACTTCCCTGCACTCCATGCACCAAACTCATGCAATGTCCGCCATATCGAAACAGAGTATACTGATGGCCCAACGTCATTTGGGTCACCTGTACTTTTGGGGGCTTTTGCTGGCCGCTTGTGTTTACGTTGCTGTATGATGATTGTATGGCGTGTGTCTTTTGCAGTTTTTATTTCGTGAATTATGCATAACCGCTTGTTGTTCATTATTAAGTTTGTTTCTTTGCGGATATTACATATTTCAATATTTTTTAGTTTAAAATGAGTGTTAGGAACAAGAAAGGTGTATGACGAGTTACTCGTATTTATTATTTCCTTTCCATTGGTTTCTATATGACTTCCAGATCTATTGATCCACCTACTTCCCTCATTGAAATACATTTTAAATTCTTTCATTCACTACTAGCGTTAAATACAATTTACTTAATTCTTAAAACTACAATAGTGAAACACGTTTCATGGAGTGTCCCTCTGTCTATTTCTTGTACAATTATTGTGATCACTCGGTTTCAATATGGCGACTCACGCAATCTCATTGGCTCTCGTAGACCAAAGAATCATCATCGTTTCCTTCCTGTGTACTTTCTAATGTTAAATGCAGTTCCTACCATCCACGCCCCGACGCCTCCTCCGCTACCGTCGCTGGATGATTGTCCACCATCCACCTCAGCCGTCGCTGCCAACTACCCGCTGCCTTTTGCAGCCCCACCGCAATGCGCCCGCCTCCGCTCCGCTGCTTCTGCCCCCAGTGCAGCCACCCCCGTCTCTGTCGTCGCCACGTCCATCCCCGGTCCCGTGGGCCCATCTTGCCGCCGAAGCCATCGTTAGCGCCTTTTCGCTGCTTCTGCTTTGCGCCCCCCCACTCCACTCCATCTTCCCCCCCCCCCCCCCCGTTGCGTCCCCCTCCTCCCCCCGTTTCGCCCCGAACCCGACCCGAACCCGACCGACGCCGTCTTCGCCCTCAGTGCGCTATCGGAATCACCAGCTCTGTGCCGTCGCCCCTGTCGCCAGCACCGTCGCCGTCTCTCACCTGCCTTTTTTCGCCAGCCATTGCCTCCACAGCAGATCTGCGACTGTCTGCGCAGCTTCCGTAGCCTCCCGCCTTCCCGAAGCCTGCGACGCAACCCGCATTACCGACGTTAGCGCCAACAGCGCCCTCTACTCGCGCTACAGCAGCCGCAATTCCCACTGCGCCCCGCCCACTCAGCCCCCCACTGCACTCGTCGACTTGGTCCCAGCTCCCCACATCACTGCGGCCAACACCGCCACTGATACCGTCTCTTTACTGGACAGGACTGCTCCGACTCCTGCGCTACCGCTGGCCTTAAGCCATCTCCCTGCTGTCCAACCGACACCGCAGTCATCCCTTCTTGGTTGGCGCACCGCCACATCCCTCATCACCGCGCCCTTCACTTCTAGAGGCTTCGTCTGCGACACGGCGGGAAAGAGTGTAGATGTGGGGGGCCGTCACCGTCGCAACCAATCTGCCTTCACCACCCGCTCGCCGCAGCCCGCCGCTCGGGAATTAATTAATTTGGGATATAAATAGCAGCGGGCAGAGGCCCGAGAAGTTGAAGTAATGAATTCCATCCCGCTGCAGAAGGAGAGCCGGAATCTAAGAAATTAATATGTCTCGCGCCGCGCGTCACCCGACCAGGTTTCCGCCTCCGACCTCCCCTGACCCGCCCCTTCCAGCCCCGCCCCTTCCAGCCCCGCCCCATCCAGCCCCGCCCCTTCCAGCCCCGCCCCTTCCAGCCCCGCCCCTTCCAGCCCCGCCCCTTCCACCCCCGCCCCTTCCAGCCCTGCCCCTTCCAGCCCCGCCCCTTCCAGCCCGCCCTTCCAGCCCCGCCGTCTCCACACGGTGGCTTCAGACACGCACAAAATGGGCAAAATTCATGTTTTCAAAGTGCCCAAGTTACATGTCGCAAGTATTTAGAGATGTCGCTTCAGGTGAAAAAGAAAACTCCCATCTTGTCCTCTGCTTAATGAAAGAATGTTTTTAATGTGAATTAAAAACGTTTCGTTTCTGCAGATCAGTTTCTAGATGATTTCTCTTCTTCTATAACGTCTAGAAGGTTTTCAAACAGCCCACGTTACATGCTGCAAATATATAGAGATGTCACTGGAGGTAAAAAAAATACTACTATATTTTCCTCTGCTTGGTGAACAAATGTTTCTAATGTGAATGAAAAATGATTCGTTTCTGCACATCAGTTGCTTGACAATTTCTCTTCTTCTTCTCTAATTTCTCTTCTTCAATTCTCTTCTTCTTCGTATAACGTCTACAAGGTCCAGTTTTTGCGGAGTCAAAGCTCACAAAATAGTTCTAAGTAGTTCTAAAAAAATATTGTGGATTGAATATAAATGAAAAAAATGCAATTGTATGGATTAATAGAATCGGGATGCAATTTTCTACAGCCCTGTATTGTGCGCAAACCTGTCATCGCGCCGATGCTTAGGACACTAAAATTTTAGCCCTTCTATCGTCCTTCAAAATCATGTTCCTCTCCGCGCTCCAAAAATGCTAATATCTTCGCGAGTCTACAACAGCACTTGGGATCTTGCGGCATAATAATAATAATAATAATAATAATAATAATAATAATAATAATAATAATAATAATAAATTGTCTTTATTTGTGGCGAGGCTCAGGCCTTAAGGCCTGCTCTTCCCCCTAACCGCTTTAATTAATTTACAATTTTGAAAATTACAGTTAAGGCGTTCGGATGTAATTAATATTAACTGACTTTTCATGTCACAGAAGAAAAAAATCAATTTGTGACTACCATCTACATCAATTTATCTGTATGAGCCAAATGAATTTATTGTTATTTTTTGTTAATTCTTGAAATTTTTAAAACTGGAAAGACATGATGTAAGGAACATTCTTAAAAAATAAGATATAAAGAGCTTCCACTTATTCAACTTAGAATCAATAATTCAAAATTCGCCCGAAATGTCAGTTGTGATTACCCGACATGCCTCAACTGTGAAAAATAAACAAAAAAGGGGGATTATTTTACATTTACGTCTGGGATGCAATACTAGCGACCATCCCGGCATACGCCTTAAGCGATTGAGTAAACCCAGAAAAAAAACTCAATCAGGATGGCGGCTTAAGGCCGAAATATTGAGAGGAAGAAATATCAGGGCTGAGAGTGAAAAATAAAAGAAAAGGGGAAGAGAATAAAATTGGGGTGGACAAGAGGAGATAATAAAGAAATGATAATGAAAAGGATACGGGGCGATCAGAAGGGAAAATATAGTACATATGCGTTACAATTGCATAACAACAGGTAGTACTTGATGACATATACAATACATAATCTAATCAAAACATGGAAAATTATTAATGGGGAAATCAAAAGGATATCTTCAGTATAAAATACAGAAAGTGTCAATAAAATAATGGTGTGACTACTGATTCTCTTTGTAACAATAATACATAGTAATAAAATATATAAATAATAATAAAAGTGACAAACATCATAATTTCAGAAAGATTTATAAGCTGTAGCTTTACTTAATATTTTCTTATTTTACATTTAGAAATTATTACATTATATTAACAAAGTTGTATTTTAGATATAGCTATGTAATTTCTCGAATTTTAAACATTGTATCAGTAGTAATAGGATTAGCTTTTACTGTATTCTGAAAGTAGGAAAGGAAGAAGATGGCCAGGAGGAAAGGAGTGGGAAGATATACTTTCGAAAATATGACTTAAAAAAATCTCATATGGACGATGATATGTAATAAAGGGATCATGGTCATTGTTTTAGCAAATAATTAAGATAAAATAGCGGGTAGAACAGAGAGCGTGTGTAAACTACATTTCATTGTTACATCTCATTGTAATGATGGTATATAAGCGATGACGAAATGGAAAATTTACAATAAACCCTTTCTATGGTAATCCATACTTTTAAGATAAAAACAATGACATAATTATTTATTGGTAATGTTATAAAAAAACACTCTCGTTTTCCACTTGCTCATTGTACTTATGTAGTAAAAAGTGAGATTTGTAATGCTGCCACAAGAGGTGATTTTTTTCGTTGAAAAACTCGTATTGTGGAGCTTTGGTATCGAAAGTCAATACATATTGTTCATATTTGAGGTATATTACCTCCTCTAACGCTTTCTACAGTCAGAATCCACATGATCTGCGAGACCATGATGTTGTAAGGGTCTGTCTGTCTCCCTGATATGGTCAACACTAGTCGCTAAACCGTTTAGACGTTTTTTTCCAAAATGGATATTCCTGCTTCATGTTTGTAATTTATTAATTTTTTTAAAATTGAAAATACTCAAAATGTTATATAATTTTATTATTACATTTTTTACTTTATGAATGTATTATAATATTTTATTACTTTATGAAATCTGTTCTTCAAAGAGATATTTATGTAAGATTATATGCAATTTTCCGAATATACAAGTAGTTTTCGAATACTTTTACAGGTTATATAGACAATTTGTAATCCATCATTGTTTCAAAAATGCTCCAAATTTGTTAAAATATTTTGTCTGTGTATGTAGCAGAAAATGTTAAAGACAGTGGTGTTGGTCACTCTCTGTATTTGCGAAAACTGTGAAAAAAATGCCAAATTGCAATGTTTATGATAAATATTTTTTTTTCTTAAATGAAACCGGTTCTAAGAAATGCCTCTAAAAGAGCCCTTCACTGCACCCTTCACTTTAAGTATTTGCAGTCCCGCACGTACCCTTACCGGCGCGTCTGCCCAGGATGGCTTATTCATTTGCTATATTCTTCTTCTTCTTTCTAGGGTTTTTATCCAGCCGACAGCCGGTTACCCTTCACGTCCCGATGGGACGCATATTCGACCATACACTAGACACCAACACACTTGCGGGCTCCTCTGATCTGGGGTCAGCAGAACGCGAGGTCCTCCGCGACAACACATACATACAAAGACAAGGGACAAACAACCATACCCAAGGCGGGACTCGAACCCGCGACCCTTCGGACCGAAGCGCCGAGTCGATACTCGCTCTTAGCCACCTCGGTCATCTAGGTCGGCCATTTGCTATATTCACAATGTTAAAAGCGCTACCCAATGGTGCGCTGTGGAACTACTTAAAGACACTATTTATGTTGGTTAAGTACATCTTTATCGCATGAGGGAGCTATCTATTTTTTTAACTACCCTCCTGGGCACTCCAGGTGACGCACTACTCTCATGGACGCTCCTTGCGGAGGCGCCTGAAACTATTTAACCTCTTACCATGACTTTAATATTTTTAATTTTACTAATAAATGGAATAAAATAAAATATTACACTGGAATACATCAAATTATCTCCTACAAAAAAAATACCTCACTCTTTCGTCGCTCGTGAGAAAATACTTTCTTCTCTTTATTTCTTATAGTTACGAATCTCTTTTTCGTCACCAGCAACAAATTACAATTAATGATTTTCTATTTTATATAATATTTCTTATGTCAACGTGTTTTCTAATCTTTTGTCCATTCATTTTATTTATTCTACATGTTATATTTTGTTCGATTACAACACATTTTTTTTTCTTACATCAGGTTCTCAAATAGTTTATTGTCTCTTACAAAAGACTCGTACGATGAACATAATACTTTGACAGAATGGATTATTACGTAAGAGAATGGATTATTACCATCAAGCAGTAATACAATTTTTAAAGCAGTAGATGTAAGTACAGTCAAAATGTTTGGCCTTAAGAATATGAGTAGAGAAATTTGTATCCTCACGTGATGCTCTTGATTTCATTCGAAGATAAGAGCTCATTTCTTTATATTTAACTCTCTACAGGGGAAATTGTCAATGCGACAACATTCTGCACCTTCAAATCGTCCGTGCGGAGTATGCGGTCTTGCATGTTGTCAACTATAGTAGTTGTACAGTTTTTATTGCTTTTTAACCAGCTTATGTACCCTACATTGGCCGGGTATTTATTAAAGTAATAATCTCGTTATTTGTTTATTGGTTCCTTTCAAAATGCATGATTTTCAGATGTTATACACATTCTTTAAGGTTTAGGCTGTAGAAAAATTCTCCATTTAGTTATTTAATCATTTACTTATATCATATAATTGTATTATTGCAAAAGACACATCAATAGACGGATGAAGGGAACCGGCTTATCTGAGTATCACGCAACGTACAAACTTGCAACAGCGGTCATACAATGTTGTGAGTTAGTATGTATCTACCGTCTCACTTGCAGGAGATCATAGGGTCAAAGTTCAAGTTTGCGCACGAAGTGATTTCTTCGCCTCTGCCACCTGTATGAGTATATTGTGCAGTGAAATTTTTTCAACATCTCCAAATTAGATAATTCTATGTCGTTCCTGTTGTTTTTATTTCATGACTTTTGGCTCGTGATGTAAAGTGGTCATGAAGACGTGAAGTGCTGCAACTGACAGTTCAGACATTGTAAAATTACTATGAACAGCTACATGAACAAGTGGTCACAGAACGTTTGGTGTGGCTAGAAATTTCCGTAACTTTGCCACAAGATAATTAAAACTTTATAATTTATGATAAATTACTATTCGTAAAAGTCATTAGTCAAAAGCACATGTAATAAGTTAGATGTTCCTTTAATTGTGAATTTATTTTAGGTAAATTTTTCAATATGCATATTTTTTTTCAATCAGTCGTTTTACTACTCCTTTTCATTGTTGTCATATACTAATTAATTTTGCTCTAGATTTTGCACGTTTGTATAAAATAGTGTGGTACGAGAGTGCCCGTACAGCGAGCCAAAACAATCCTATCTCCTCTTTACCCTGCCCGTCTCCGCCTCGCTCCATTTCGCTCTTGCCTCGCGCCATCATTGCATCTTGATCACCGCAACAAGGACGGAAAACAGCGGCATTATTACATGCTTGCGGCAAACTCTCAGTAACGAATCAGAACTTCAATTAAACGAAGCGTAATTGCAATATGGAGATGAATCAATATGGATTTAATGGGATATTGTTCAAGGGTTCAGAAGCGCCTATTTCCCTTTTGTATATTTCCTCTCAGTTGAGATATTCACGAAAAAGGAAATGGCTCTTAAATTCTGCTTCAAAAAGAGGTGATAAATGGCGACTATATTAGTATTTTTTCTCTTGTTTGGGGAACAAATGTTCAACAGTTAATTAAGATCGAAATAAAACAGATTTGTACAAACACGTAAACATTATTCTTCTAAATATTATAACATAATGATTAAAAATTAGCTTAAATTATTGCTCACAAACCTCTTCCATTTAGTAATAATGTTATAATATATTTTCCGCTGTCTGGAGAAGAATTCTAGCGGGTAGCTGCTTTGATCAGTAGTTTTCCGCGTTTTCTTCTCGATAAACACCAGACAAATGCCGGAGCAGTATTTTATTACATGGGAGTTTTTTGTTTTGTTTTTTCTCCCTTTCAAAATTCAAAATTTATTGCTTATTTATTTTTGAAAATAGATTTTACTACATGGGAGTTTTGTTTTTTTCTCCCTTTCAAAATTCAAAATTTAAGTAGTATATGACTTAGTGTAGGGATCACAGAATTTTGAAAATGTGCACACAATTCACTTTTCCCCATAGCACGTCATACGCAGTTTTTAACTGTTTTTTTGACGTAAAATAAATAAATAAATAAATAAATAAATAAATAAATAAATAAACAGTACCCTAACAAACAGGCCACAGACTACGCACCATCTGACTTCCTCGTTCTAACCTCACCCGGTACTTAATCACACGTATACATGCATGCACTATACACATCTGTGTAACGAAGATCAGTGGGGAGCTTAGAGTTTGTCGCGGATGGGAAAGTTCCCCGCTGGTGGGAGAAACCTGATTTGGGAAAACCCATGAGTCGATAGAAAGGTCAGGACCGGATTTCGCCATCCAGCGGTGTAAAATCGTTTCCCCCTTCCGCGATAAAAACGTGCCCTACGCTAACGGGGCAAATGAACTTAGCAGTTGACGCGTCCAGGATCACTAATTAATCAATCCATAAATACATTTTGTTCTCTTCTTTCCGAGCGCGGACCACTGTGCGGCGAGGCGGCTGGCCTTTGATCGTCTGGGGAGATCTCTGCAACCGCGCTACCGCAAGCCGGAGTCGGAGGGAGAGCGCCACAGAGAAACCGAGGAGGGAGAGGGAGTTAATAGCAAAGATAATTTGATACAGGGAATAAAACGTTTTGAAGAAAGTGCAAGAGCACAACTGAAGGGCTAATTTGCATTTCATGAATTGTAGTGATATATCGTTAAGTTTATTACTCACGCAGAATATTTTTTTCGTATGTAGAATACGCAGTCTCAAAATAAAACAGAAAATATAAGGATTCTGCGCAAACGTCTACCTAACAATTATAAGCTATCAGTTTGAAAACTTTAAAAATATGTTTTGGTTGGCCTGGTAATTACTTAAGTAAAGTACTTTACTAATTATATCATGGCGGCTTATAAGTCGTGTTTTCTGCTTGATTGCGTAACGTCATCCTTTGCGAGCCTACGAGCAGAACGTCAAGTGACTTGCCTGTACTCGTACTTTGCAAGTTGCTATGTACTCTGCCATGCTCTCGAAAGAGTTATGTATATTTAGACCGCGCGCATTCCGCGATTTAATTAATAATATTTGTTTATTCTTTATTTAAATATCTAATATTGATTCAACACTTTCTCATAAAAAATGACTGTAAGTCAGTTTAAAAGGAAAATGGTCGTAGAATTTCTAGATACCGTAACACCAAGAATTTAATCTAACGATGAACTTAATTGAGGATGATTTTAGAACAACTGTAAATTGTGTTTCTTTCTTATTTTATACTAAATATAATACCATAACTAAAAATATTTGATCATACACAGTGACTTATCATTTTATTAGTTTTACTAACATGATATTAATGGTGTATGTTTGTCTCTATTATGTTTTGCAGTTGGAGAAAGATGGGGACAACTGAAATTACGTCATTTAAGTTCAAGAGTAGAGATGTACTTTCATATTTTGCTAGTCTTGAAAATTAATATCTTTAAATAAAATAATCGAACTAAAAATCGGAAAAATTAATCATGTGTTCATTGATCAGTGTAAAAATAATCAATTTCAATTTTTCTATTCATTGTATACAATAATCTATTGTTTTACAAATAATGATTCAATCGCCTATCCTTACTGAAGAGCATGCTGGGGCTCTGCCAAGAACTCCCGTGTAAACAGTGAAACTCCGTCACATATGTATCTAGGAATTTAGAGAGAGCATTTCAAATTATTTATTTCCGGCAGTAATCTTAAATATACAAGGAATGTTGTATCCCTCCCCAAATTACTTGCTCAATTAAACTCAAAATGCCTTTATTTGTCAACGAATCAAAAATGTTTTCATCAATTAAAATAATTTTTCAGAATATAATTTATTACTGTATCCATGTGCAAGTCGTGTATTTCTGAAAATCGTTGCCATGAAATTCATAAGAGCTGAAAGATTATCTCACAATGGCACTAAAGACTAGCCGTGTTAATCATAAGCTCTAGCGTCTTCATTCTTTAAAGATTACCTTTCATATTTCTAACTTGAAGGAAATTCTTTCTAATTTATTTATGTGTCCCTTAACTACCATTTTAATCCCTTACAAAACGTTAAAATACATGACAATTTTATATAAAAAATCTGAACTGAAACAATGCTTGTAATGTTCTTTTAAAGCTTCAATGCACAAAACTATTTAAGATTGCAAAAATGTGTAATTTCAATTTGAAGATGGACTGATACTGTGTTGACTTTAAGTGCACAGATAACTAATGAATCGAAAATATTTAAAGCTTTCAGGGCGTGATGAAGCCTACTGCAGGCACTAATATAAAACAACCAATGTAGAATATTAATTTTCATCGGAATTCATAGGCAACTATTTATTCATAACTTTTGAAAATGTTATAAAAAAGACGCACATTTTATTTTCTAATGCTTCGCATATCATAGGACAGGGTAGAGGTCTGAAATACTTTGTTCACTTCGCGTTTAAAAATCAATCCAGTTACATTAATAATGTTCATTGTCTTGATTTGAACGTAATGAGAGATTTTCTTTACATTACCAATACATTTTTAGTTTTACTGTTCGCAACTCACGCGTTTAAGAGATTATAAATACGTAAGCAACAAAACGTGCAAATCATAGCGCCCATTTATACTCCTTTAAAAGACGACAAAGGAAACTTAACTTTTTTACTTTTAATAAAGTGATGTCCATTTATCTCTGTTTCATTTCCTGTTTGTAATTAATGAATGGCCTTCGAAATAAAAAAAACTACATTTCAAATGATGACCATGATTCGGAATTGGTAAAGAGAATTTTCTTTTTCTTTGGGAATATGTTACTTCAATAATAATAATAATAATAATAATAATAATAATAATAATAATAATAATAATATTAATAATAATAATATATAAATAATCCACATTATACTAAAAGTATACTACTAAATTACTTTACAATTAAACAATATAAAAATAAATGTATTATTGGTCTGGAAGGTTAAAAACTACACATTCTCTGCGTCTTCAGCTCTTATCGTTGTTACAAAATACTAGGTCCATCTGCATGTGTACATAAGTATTCTGTCAATTTCAATTTATTAATCGTTTTTCATATTTATACACACAACTGGAAAACGTAAAGAACAAATAATTGATGACCCTGAAGTTGCGTGTTCGATACCGGTGTTGTAGTAGCTTATAGCAACGGAATGATCATTTGCCTAATTTTGCCTAATCATTTGCCTAAAACCCGATTATCAGAACTTGAGAATGAGTTTATAAAACAAACCAAATGAACTAGTAGCAGCTCCATTTGCCAGCTCAACAAAGGTAACGAAACCCAGCAATAAAACAAAATTTACAAATGAATTTCCACTGATGGGGGAATGCTTGCTTTAAAAGTCGCTATTTTTCGAGAACGAAATAAAACTACAATGAAAAACCTTACAAAGTTATACAAGCCTGATAAATGCAAAGCAACATGCAAAGTAAACGACACAGAGCTCATCAAAACTTCGTAGACAGCACCGAATACATGATGTTTACAGAGTTGTTCCAAATGATGTTCTATACTTGTAAATTTAAGAAAGTCGTTTAATAAACATGGGCGGCGAGTAAGAAAGAGCGAGATGTTAGCATATAAATTTCTTCATTTCCAAGGCAGCTCCGGACGCCTGGACCAGATGAGGACGTGCCCGTCCTCTCCCGTCAGTCGTGAATAGTCCTCAGACAGCATCAGAGGGAAAATGAAATCGTCCCAGGGAACTCAGACTCCAGATTTTGACAAAGTGAAGATTTTGGCAGTCGCTGTTGTCGCTGCAAAAGTGAATTTAAAATCCTTTCGTCTCGTGGAGACGCGAGCCGGCCAATACAAAGCTTGAAAAACCGGTCTGTACACATAGACTCCACAGAGCGATGATTCAGTCTCGCAACGTGGAACACAACTTACCACAACTTGAAACACTTACTGGCAACAAGTTAGTGGCGACGGTGAGTAAATAGCTGTTTTGGAACCATTATCAGCTAGCAGAACATATTCACAATTTAAGAGAATATGTGAATGTATGTATGAATCAATAAATTAACTATTACTGTGGCTATGAATGATAACAACCAAAGGTGAAATCAAAGTCAGCGCAAAAATTGCGTTCAAATCATCGGACGAGGTAAATTAATGACGAAAATCCTTTTGAAAATCATTTGCCATCACTCTTAGTTCACGATTAGCTCAGATGTTTTATTAATAGTAAATGACATGTACACATGCCAGTGACATTTTTTCAACATGGAAATATCTGAAATCCAAATGAGACTAGAAGTAGAAATGAGGAATATAATCAAATTTATAACATCTCGTAGGATGCAACTCACATCATTACTTATTTGAATATCGAATATTATTTAAAACCTATAAAAATAATCTAAAATATGTGAGAGTACGCTCCCTTAATTACGATCCAAATGATCACCTCGGCCTTCAGTCACTCTCCCGGTTCGTCAAGATTCCTTTTATTCAATGCGCAAATGTTGAATGCCTTAATTTGCTTCTGAGCATTAAATTTCCCGCAATATTTCAATCCATTTATCGCAGGTTTGGTTCTGAATCAATTTTATACCAATGAAATATTAATTATTTTGATTAATCGGTAACAAATTAATATAAGTTCCATCTACCTCTCTTCTCCGTTTGTCATAAAATTGTGAAATATTATCGTGTCTTTGTATCCAACGCTCCTTTCCTAAGAATTAACCCATTGAAGCGTGTTCCATATGCAGCTCCAATGTTTAATTCTAAATAAAGGGGAAAATGGTTTCGACGACTCAGGTGATGCAAAAAATGTATTTCTGCTCAAATACGTCAGCAGTCGCCTCAATGAAGATACATGTGGGAAAAACGTCGAAAGAACGATTCTCGGCCCTTTAAGAATAGCTCTCACTAGTTTCCTACAGCAGCAAAAATGGGCTGATGAAGAAAACCTCATAAAAAGGTTTTCCGAAAAGTAACACGCACACTCCTCAAGGACCACAGATAAAACACTCTCGTATAACACTTAATTAAATGTAGTAACAGAAACAGTCTTCACTAATACTCTAATAACGTGACGGTCGTACTATATAATCTGACTGTCCAATCAGACGTATTCATAATGAATACAAATCATTGGATTAGATATAACATTCACTTTAATTTCGTATGTTAATAAGAACGAAAACAGGTGATGGAAGATGTTTTCTTTAATTGATTGATATTCTAAAGAACTGTGCCCAAAAGAGACTCTGAGAATATAAATAAATAAAAACAGGACATATCCAAAAAGAATGACCTCTCGCAAGCATGTAATGTTTCATAAATAAAAGAATTTTCATGATAATAAATTAATTTTCCATATTAGGAATGAAACAGTCAAATGTTCTCACAAATATGACGAACGTTTACTGATAAATGTTAAAATAAGAAAACAACTGATTGAAAAGTGGGTTACGAACATTATAAATATTTTGGAATACATTGAAGAATTTATGATAACGTTCAAAGTATATTAAAGACAATATAATATAAAAAAGAAAAATGTAAAGATACAGTAGCATTGTTACAGAAGAGTTGTCTTTTGTTTTAAACTACGCGGTATGGTAGAATAAAAAAATTGAAGAGATGTGACGTAGATTTCGTGGTGAACGCATCGTGTTGTTTTGGTTGTTCGGGTGATTGCTTATGAGATGATCTCGAGTTCCCGTAGTGGACGCATCGCGTGTTGGTTTCGAAGTTTCAAAAATTTTAGGAAGTTAATTTTGAAGATGACATGATGTGGTTCTTTTGAAATGTTGGGTTATGGACAGCACTGGAAGGCAATCGTCGTGCAGCCAAAGGGAAGTTAAAAAACATTATATTTTGTTTTTCTACCATCAAAATTTATAGCAAGGCCAAGATTGTTAGTTTTTAAAACCTTAGAGAAAAGATATGGCCACTCTTTTGTTTTCATGTTATTCAAACTGATAAATGCACTCGTGTGAATGTTAATAATAATTAATTGTGTGAATGTTGAAAGAAAATATGTATCGTAAATATTAGATTGTAGATCATTTTCAAAGGGTATTTCATGTGTTTATTCTTTTTTTGTTATGTATCCACATGTTTTGATGTCACAAGCGAGGTAGAATTCGCTGCATATTTTGTCAAATGAATACGGAATAAACCAAGCCGGTATTTTTATACTGTTTTTATACCGCCAGAAATTTCATGTAGTCATTATTATTAGATAGCAACAACCTGAATGATAGAGAATAATTGAAATATATACATATTCCTGAAGTAATAGTAATATTATTATCGATTTCCTGTATAGGATCGATTTCGCGAACTCACGATGGATAAATTAGTTGGAATGGTGTATCACAACCCTCTTTAGAAAGATAAATATTCAAATATTATAAAAGTAATTTTATTTGTATTTGTAAGGAAAGAAGTAAAGGGGTTGCGTGTGTATATTTAGAAACCATGACCATGTATAGAAAAACAGTTTTTTACATGAGAAAAAATTTAAAAAGCTGTTTCAGAACGCGACACATGACTAGCAAATGTTTAACCCCTTACTTGGAGTTACATCTGTTGCTCTCTGTTGCTTGAAGTCACGTGTGTCGTAAGCACTGACGCATTTTGTATGATCACATTGTTTTCTATAAATTTATCCCTCCCAAATATTCATTTAATATTGGTTAATACATGTTGTAGGACTAATTTTATTATTGGTTTTGTTAAAATTCATCAAAATGTATGTAAGAAAACTGTAATGTACAATACTGTAACGTACAATAGTCGTTAATACCGAAATTGTTGATGCGACTATAAATTTTTTTTTTTATTTAAATATTAAAAATAGGTTTTGGAGGTTATACATTCAAAATATTTTATATAACTCGTTAGAAAATTTATTCATATGTAATGCCAATGATTTCAGCCACTGTCTTAAGAATTCTAGCGGCCGGATGCTCCTAACGGTAGTTTTCCGTGGTTTCTCTGGTCAACACCAGGTAGTACCATAACAAGTGGGCCATGAACCGTGCGCGGCACGCACTCACACGCACAATCCTAGATTTCACGAGAGACCAACCGGTGGCTCAGTGCATCAACTGATGTCACTGCAGTACCTCTGACCGGGAGGTTCTAGGTTCGAGTCCTGACGGTGTCCGGATTTTCGACACTAGCTTTCCAGCTAGGTCGAATTCAGTCGCTGTCTGGAGGAGAATTCTATCGGCCAAATGCTCTGATAGTTTTCCGTGGTTTCTCCGATCAACACTAGGCAAATGCCCAAGCAGTATCCAAACAAACGGGCCACGGGCCGCGCGCAATCTTCCTTTCCTTTTCCTATCCTCGCCCCTTACATTCTCACTTACACTAACATGCACTACACAACCACACATGCCGGGAGACCAGTTGGGGACTTAGAACTTGTCTCGGCTGTGGCGGTGCCCCGCTGGTGGGAGATGTCTGGTTGGAGAAAACCCCACCAGTCGACGGTACTTCGGTGCCGGATATCGCCATCCAGTTGGAGGATCACGGCCATCTCTCGAGGAAAAACATGCACAACACTTGCGGGACTAATGACTTCGGTAGTTGACACGTCCGGAATCAATAATCAATCAACCGAGAGACCACTCGAGAGTGGTCTCGGCTGGGGAGGTGCCCCGCTGGTGGAGGATACCTTGTTGTGGAAAATCTCACAAGCCAACATAGGTCGGCGCCGGATCATGCGATTCAACAGGGGAAGATCACTGCTTTCTCCCGCAGTAAACTCATACACTTAGCGTACGGGAATAATGAACCTATCAGCTGGTACATCCAGAATCACTAAACAATCGTTTTCTCTCATTATCACAGTATTTTGAAAGTGATGAATTGTGCGAATTACTTTCAAAATTTCTTTAATCAAATTTTGAAACATGATTGTAAAACAGAAAGTTCTACAAATACGTATTACATTGCGTAATCTGTTGTGTTTATTTTCCAAAAAATCTTCCCTAAAATTGTTCATTATCCAAAGTCTTTGCAAAACAGAAATTTCTACAAATACGTATTACATGGCGTAATCTGTTGTGTTTATTTTCCAAAAAATCTTTCCCGAAATTGTTCATTATCCAAAATGTTTGCAAAACAGAAATTTCTACAAATACGTATTACATGCCGTAATCTGTTGTGTTTATTTTCCAAAAAATCTTTCCCGAAATTGTTCATTATCCAAAGTGTTTGCAATCTAAACTGTTCGCTAACCGATGATCTATTCTACGTTGGAAGACAAAGACGCATTTCCAGACGGAAATTACGCAACAGTCTAACAGTCTAACCACAGAGCTACAATCAACGTCAGCAATTTAATGTAAACCAAACAACACGTGCTTCTGCTACCTTGCCTACACCGCAGAGCTCTGGGGATCCATAAATAGCACCCATTATTTACTTGTGTTGAGACACGGCGCATAAAAGCAGGTCGGTCGTAACCTAACCCCACTGTTTGTGATTACTGTTAACTTTGCGATCAGGACGTGGTACAGAACTTTACGAGCGATATTCATTTAAACAGCGACTGGATACAGTACGATGGAAGTTAATATTATGGAGTTTACATATCACTATATAGCTGTGTCGGTAAGTAATCGAGACTTCATTATTTGTATAATATAATTTAAAAATCAAATTTATTTTATTACATGCTATGTGTTTCTACTAAGGTTGCAGACCATCTTGTGGCATCATTGTGAGAGTCCGGCATATTTCAAAGCAGGTAAGGCACTGCCATCGCTGGAGGTTGGGTCTAGGCTGCAGAACAAATTTCCTGAATTTGTCAAAACATTAAACGACGGAAAACGAATGCGACTTGACACGATGAAGGCCCATTCCAATAGCACGGAATGGATTTTCCAAATCTAGCCCACATACTTGCTACGATTGTCCTTGTGCTTTGTTGATGGTCATTGCAAAAGCGAGTCGCACCGGATACTGCACACATTTGAATTCAAATGGCATATTGTACAATATTTCCAATGTGTACATTCTTATATTGTGTTGGATGCCTGCAAATCGATTAATAACTTCGACTTCCCAACAGTCCATCCTGGAGTAGATCTACCCGGGCACGAAATCACCGCAAAACACTACGCAAACAGAATTTTCGAGCGCACCAACCCTCCAGGTCGAAACATCGCCGACGCTGCCGCCCCGTCCCGCCCACACCAAGAGGTGAGCGGGCAGTGTGGGCGGGCAGACGGAAAATATAATCGCAGTTGAATTATGGAGCGGCTTAAAAAGCGCGAATAAAATTAGCAGTGGCTTTGTAAAGAAGTCATGAATACATTTTAACTTGTTCTTTTACAGACCGTTGGAGGAGCCCCATAGAATTAACGAAGCAACGCAAACTTAAGCTCTCGCTCTGATGGAAAAAAGTCTGCCCACTTTTCTGACAACAAGAAGCGCATTACCTTTGCTGTTTCAACGTAGCTCGGCTTGTTGAATTACTCATGCCCCGTCTCGCGCCGCTTCTCTGCGTAGACGAAAGGTAGCGAGAGCATTTCTGCTGATTCTTGGAAGGACACAACTTTGTGAAGAAAGTATTTATGAGTATAATTGTGAATATTAGTATTATTATTATATAAACATATTTCACAAGACTCGACTGTTGAATGTAATTTAATAATTTCATTTCATGTCACTCAGGATGTATTTTTAAACTACTTTAAACGTGATATTACTATTACGACAATGGTAAGAAATGTTTAAAGATTTTTTCTTAACAGTAAGTGCCATGTGATTCTATTTGAGGGTTCAATAGACTTAACTATTCTACAGTTCTATCACGCACCGTCTATAGTAACAGGATTTGGGTCCACGAAAAAGAGCTTCGTGTTCTGTTTCATTTTCAATCCTCGATGGGCATATCAGAAACACAATCAGGGCGCGTTCTCTAATACACCACCCACACGTAGAAACATGTGAAGAGCTTCAATGTTGCGTGAGTTATTTTGTTGTAGAAACCTGTGAAAATTGCTATTCCGTCTTAAAACCACCTATTGTCGATATTGGTTGAATGAACAGTTGTACATAACGCACCGAGGTCACGGCAATATCTTTCACAATTTCTCAGAAGTGGGAAGTCCCTTACCACGGCAAATCCTATCCCGACTTGGGGCAACCGAGAACAAACTGGCGAACGTGAATGCTCCATCTCCTACCCACAACGCCTTAACTCTACCTTACGCCTTATCCACTACCCACAACGCATTAACGAACAGGAAACATTTTGTTCATAAAACTGCAGTATTATCCCAATATTCACGACCCCAAACGTCGACGCAAATATGCTTTTAACAACCGCCGCCCTGTAAGATTGTTAATAATCATCATCATTTACATTCAATGAAAACAAATCCTAGTTGTGTGGTTTACCATCACAAGTAATAGTTTGTTTTTTAACTATTAAGGTAGGTTTCCTTCTGGACTAATCACAAACGATAACTTCAGAACAACCATTAATTCTGAAATTTGATTGATTTGATTTTGGAGATTCCAGATTCTTTGCCTTAAATCCGGAAGAAAACCATCCCAATGGTTAAATGAGAACAAATGAGTGTACTAATGTACTCCTTTTCCAAGGAAGGATACTTTTATATGGTTTCTGCTTATAAGGAAGTACGAAAAGCATTGAACGACATACGCCAGATTTCACAAATAACGCACTTGTCTGATAATAAACCCGGGTTATAGTCTCGGTTTACAAATTTCAACCGAGCGTGATACTTGCTCTACATCGGCCCAAAGACGAGCATAACTGGTACGGGGGTGGGGGAGGGTTGGGTTCCGCGCTCTTCCGCGTGCCGCGCTCAGCAGGCGCCCGCCCCACGCCGCGCCACGGAGTAAATAGCTCGCGGTTCCCCGGGGCGCTGCACCCGACAGCACGGCCCCGCCCCCTCTCCCTAGGGATTCCGGGCGCGCCAACTACTCAGGTCATTAGTCTTGTATAGCTATTGCATGTTTTTCCAACGGGAGATGGCGGTGATATTCCTCCGTTGGATGGCGACATCCGGCGCCGACCTACCGTCCACTAGCAGGGTTTCCCAATCAGGTATCTCTCACCAGCGGGGCACCGCCCCAGCCAGAAGAAGCTCTACGCTCCCGACCGGTTGGCCGGAATATGTGGTAGTGTAGTCCATGCTAGCGTAAGTGCATATAAGGGGAGAAGATAGGACAAGGAAGACGTAGGAAAGATTGCTCGCGGTTCGTGACCCGTTTTCTAGGGTACTGCTCCGGCATTCGCCTGGTGTTGATCGGAGAAAGCACGGAAAACTACCGCTCAGAGCAGCCGGCCACTAGAATTCTCCTTCACACCACCGCTTATCTTGCATTTATCCGCCCTAGTCTTGCCTTCGCATCTTCGTGTCATACTGCTATGACCGGCCTCCCATCGAGTCTCCCGCTCTGCCTGGCTCCTACCCGCCTGCCACCACTCTGCACGACCTATATGCCTGCAGCAAGTCTGACCCCACCCTGCCTGCCCCCGAACTGCTATTTCCTGTTATCCGTCTCCCCGTCCATCCCGTCCCATCCCTGACTGACGTAGCCCCTGACGATCTTGCCACCCAGGTTCACCTTTTTGGTTCTTGTCCTTGTTCGGTCTATTCTCACCGCAGAGACTAAAAAATATAGAATGACGTATAAATACTTGGGGCAGATAACTCCAATGAAATAAGACTTAGCTCCCAATTATGAGCACATATATAACTATGTTACATTGAACTTTTCACATGTTCATTCACAAAGAGAGATCGTCTTCGACTTCCTGTTACCCTAGAATTGTGAGGCACGTTTATTTTGAAACAACTTTCAAACATCTCTGATTTCTCTACACTTCCTCCACCAATTGGTTGATTCATTATTTCGTGTTTCCGGGCGCATCAAGTGCCGTAGTCATTAAGTAAGTGTATTTTTATCACGACATGAAAAGTTGTTCTTCCACCGCCAGGTGGTGAGATCAGGTGCGGATCTACCCGTCTCGTTGTGAGATTTTCCTTTTCCTGCTCTCTCCCACCACTGGGAGACCGGCATGTGTGGTCGTGTAGTGCATGTAAGAATATAGGTCAAGGAAGAGGAAGTAAAGATCGACCGCGGTACGTGGCCTGTTTGTTAAGGTACTGTTAGGACATTTGTTTGGTGTTCATCGCAGAAATCACAGAGATCTACCCATCAGAGCCGGGCGTTCCGGACAACGACTGAATTCGACCTAGCGATCTAGCTATTGACGAAAATTCGTCTACCTTCGGGACTCGAACCCTCGAAGCTCCTGGCCATTGGCACTGCAGGGTCTGCACGCATTTGATCCTCTGACCTACCTAAGCCGGTTCACCACACTCTACAAGCGGGCGTTGGCGGGGGCAGCGGTCTGCTCGCCGTGTGCTATAATTGATTGATTTTTTCGTGTTTCCGGGCGCGTCAACTGCTTCGGTCATTAGTCCTGTAAGTGTACTGCATGTTTTTTCTCGGGAGATGGCGGTGACCTTCCCCCGCTGGGTGGCGAGATCCGGCGCCGACCTACCGTCAGCTAGTGGGGTTTCCCCCTAACCAGGACTCTCCCACCAGCGGGGCACCGCCCCAGCCGAGACAAGCTCTAAGCTCCCGACCGGTCTCCCGGAATATGTGGTTGTGTAGTGCATGTTAGTGTGAGTGTGTAAGAGGCGAGGATCGGACAAGGAAGAGGAATGATTGATCGCGTGCATTCCGTGGCCCGTTTGGTAGGGAACTGCTCCGGCATTTGCCTGGCGTTGATCGGAGAAACCACGGAAAACTACCGATCAGAGCAGTCGGCCGCTATAATTCTCCTCCAGACAGCGACTGAAATCGACCTAGCTGAAAAGCTGGTGTCGAAAATCCTGCCGCCGTCAGGACTCGAACCTTGGACCTTCCGGTCAGAGGCTCTGCAGTGACATCAGTTGATGCACTGAGCTACCGCTACCGGTCCGGGTGCTATAAGGTTTCTGAACGACCGAAACGCGATATTCCATCAAGCACGATTCTATATTCACCATGAACAGAAGTGCATTACATTAAATGCTCTTAATGTTAAAAACGGCGCTTCTGCTGGGAATTCAATAGATAATAACGTCATTTATTTAGTTTCTTTTAGAGTAAGCACAGAATGCATGCATTTGTTTTCATTTATATTAAATATGTTTCTATACATTCACTTTTTCCCAGATCAAATCGTTTCATATCTCTTGAAGTCCGAACTGTTGCAGGTTTGGTCAGCGCCATCTCTTTAAAAAAATTGAGCGGCGCTGATCGCTTCGTTTCACGCCACCAGTTGTGCCGATAAGCTCGCGGCATGCCACGTTGCCATGCAGCAGCCACAAGACGCCCTCGATCTCACTGACTGGGGCCGTCGAAACCAGCGCGCCCCCGTTCGATGAAGCAATTTCCCCGCTTCCCGTCGCCGCCCGCGCGCACTGCATATAAAGATGAGCGCGGCCGCCGAGAGCAACAAATCGCTGCCGTCGCCACAACAGCGCCGCCCGCAACGCAACCGCTCTCTCAGCGGGGGCGGGGCGGGGGCGGCACAGTGGGCCCACGGGCGCAGCCGAGGGCGAAATTCCTTCTCTGGAATCCTCATCACCAGGGGAGGCCTATAACCGCGCCTATAGCATATAACCGGGAGTTCTTAGGGTACAGTCGTCACGGAGATGGTTTCGACTCTAGCTAGAACGCTAAGTCAAGTTCAGTCACGGTCTAGAGGAGAATTCTAGTCGGCGGCTGTTCCTTCCGTTGTTTCCCGCGGTTTCCTCGAAAAACATAACACCCCTCACTAGCTTTTCAGCTAGATCGAATTCAGTAGCTGTCTGGAGAAGAATTCTAGCGGCCGGCTGCTCTGATCGGTAGTTTTCCGTGGTTTCCCCGAAAACACCAGGCGAATGCCGGAGCAGTTCCCTCCCAAACGGGCCACGCACAGCGCGCGATCTTTCCTATCTCTTCTTTGTCCTATCCTCTCCCCTTAAACACACTTACACTAACATGCACTACACTTCCACATTTTCCGGGAGACCGGTCGGGGCTTAGAGCTTGCTCGGGCTGGGGCGGTGCCCCGCTGGTGGGAGATACCTAGTTGTGGAAAACTCCGGTAGGTTGGCGCCGGATCTCACCATGCAGCGGGGGAAGACGACCCCACACTCGAGCAAAAACACGCACTACACGTACGGACTAATGACCTTAGTAGTTGACGCGCCAGGAATCACTAATCAGTCTGTCAGAGGAGACCTATCCATGATTCTTGCCTAAACAAAAAGTAAGTAGCGGGTTTGCGCGGCATATCAAAACCACCTCCTCTTAGTGGTTTTGCTCAACAACTATTCATTTTACTTTCTCGCCCTAACTACGTAAGAAGAGGAAGCACTGTAATCGTGCGTCGGAAGGCAGGGAATTTTTGATAGGAAAACCTTTTTCGGGCCCTGGTAACGAAAAAGGAAATAAATCTTGTTCCTATGTTCAGTAAAGTGCTTTCTCTAACATGTTGTGTAGCCGTATTTGATGTTCTGTGGGTTCTTGATACCGATAAATCGATTGACCGTCTGTCTGTTTTAACGCTAGCGAATAAACCATCCACACGATTTTCTTTGAAATTGGTGTTCTCCAATCGATTTAAGGAAACTCGAGGTTGCAATTTTGAATTTTAATCTAGAGGACATGAAGCCTCAATTACATTTTAACAATTTTCTCAAAATTGCTGTAATGTTTTTAAAACTAAACTTTGTTCACGGATAGAGTAAAGGACGCTTGAAACAACAGGGAAAGTATATTTTTCCTTGATCACTCTGCATTGTTCACTCTGCATCTGAAGAAGTTTGCAAATATAGAAATAATTCGAGACAGTGCGTGTTGTAGCACCAGTATCTTTTCTGTGCATGTCTTAATTTAAATCTTATAGTTGAGGGGAAAATTGTATCCGAAAGAAATATACGGTTTGGGGTATATTCGAAAAGTACCTGACATTTGCAATTTCCGAAATTTCATAGTTTTAATTAAAACAGAAACTATATCTTATATACACATGCACTTTGGTGTATTCGATAAAAATATTGAAACAAAATATTTTCCCAGATTTTTTCCAAGAAAAGTTTGTAAATATCACAGGGGCTTCATGTAAAGTACCTATCAAAAATTAAAATATGTTAATTATCCCCAGAATGACACAAGATCTTACTTCTGACGTGATTACCTTAAATTTCGGCTCACAATTTGGTAATCTGATTTATGCAAACCACATACATACAAACATACGAACAAACAAACACACGTGCAAACAATCTCGATTTCCGGGTTCGAAATTGCATGTAGGACCTCGCCACCTGCTCCACTCGTTACCACTCCTATAAAAGCACCAAAGAAAATTAATTCTGGCGTATGAGCAGAGTTGAAGCTCAAGAAATTCTGAAACAGGAATATTATGATTCGAGATCGTATTGTTAAAGTGATTATTATCTTACCATTACTTATCTTCCCTAGACTGTGCTATAGGCAAGAAAAGTAATCAAGCGGTAGTGAGAAAGTAAAAAGCTTAATATATCGAAATATTTTTTTACATTTCTTCTCCATTATTTTGTAGATCAGAGCAGTTAAGTGGAAGAACGCAAACTTGACTGCGTGAGGCACCTCGCTGCAATTATTGGCTTGCCTTTCGTGTTTCATTAGACTAGAACAGATCGCGCCTGGGAACTTTCCCCCTCTCATGTGCTGACTCACTAAGCAAAGGGCCACGTTGGTGGCCCTAAAATAAACAGCCCTGGTTTCGAAGATCAAACACCGGGACCATTTAAGGCACCAAAAGAGTATACATTCATCGGGCTTCGGGACCCATATTTCTAAATATGTGTTAATGAATAATTAATTTTCTCGTCTCATTACTTTCTCTATATTTCAGTCAGGACAAATGTATTACTTCCCTTTTTTGTGTTTCAAACCTGCTAGGATCAACACTACCTATACCATTTATTGAGTGCTAAATAAGTGTACACAAATGTATGTATACCACGAAATATTTGCTAAAATAATGAAGTATCTATGAGATAGGTCCCTTACGATCCCATGTCCTTCTCGTCCTTATTATTTCTTGGAACTTATTTTTCATCTGGTGTTCCATAATACGACATTGTGTAAGAAAGGATAGCTTGTCGCTGTTTACGACATATTTGATAACCTCCTGGAATATTTAACTGGAGGAAATTAAATATCTACCTCTAGGGGTGACCTGTGGTGCAGAAGTTGCATTCCATCACTTGATCCTGGGATCAGATCCCAGTCAAGCGATGTCAAATTTCAGGTAGGACGGATTTGAAGCGTTTTTTCTCGGGATTATTTTTTCCCCTAAGTCTCACTATACCACTTATCATACATACCATATCATTATAATCATCTACCCATCAAATTCTTTTTCATGAATTTCCAGGAGTGTTCATAATTATTCGGCAAAGGTATGGTAATAAAAAGTATCCAACTTATGTCATTTTCAATCTGTGAACTGTCACCTTCCTACCAAATCTATAACTTGGGACAATAACACGCCTTCTTTGGGCCTCTAATCTCAGAACGTTTCTACTAAGTTTCAATTTATCATTTTTTAAAAAATAATTAGAGGGCTATCGCAAAGGCTGAAATTCGATTGTGGAAACCTCTGACAGATCACAATAAAACCTTTAAAAGTTTCGTCTGCTGATGTATTAAGTGCAGCATTTTCTTTCTAAGATTAAAGTCACTAACAGTGGATTGGAATCGTAACGACGAAGAGTACTGCAATCGCTTGAATTCAGGAATATCGCTTTTTGGGAGGTTTGTAGTATGTACGCATGTACACAAGGCATATGTTTGCTTATACGATTTGTTTGGTCACAACAATACAAACAGTGCAAATCTGAAGTACTCTCATTATCGTAAGCCCCGGATAATGGAAGTCGGAATAAGGGATTTCTATACTTATCCATCATTACGCCAGTTTTCGCAGGCGCAAAAGCTCGGAAGTTGGTGCTCAGCGTATACGGTATCCCCCTTCGAAGTGAGGAAGTGTCCGCTGCGACAGCTAGAGGGCGCCAGCATTGCCTCTGCAGCATTGTTGACCGGGAGGTCCTATGTATCTAATCCCGGATTTTCGACACTACATAGCTATGATGAATTCAACCACTCTCTGAAAGAGAAATCAATCAGCCGGCTGCTCTGATCTGAAGTTTTCATTGTTCTACCGAAACCAGAAGTAGTTCCCCAACAAACGGATATGATATGTTCATGCTGTCTTCCTGACCCCTTACACACGCACACACACGCACACACAAGCGCGCACACACAGGTATTATACTCCAAATGTCGGGAGACCATATGAGAGTTTAGAAGTGCTTCTGACCGGGGCGGTTCCCCGCTGGGAGAGATATCTGGAGAGAGACAACGCCGCCAGACAAAGTCTAGCCTAGCCCTGAATCTCCCTTAGCGAGGGAACACCGACCTCTTCTCGGATACATGCACTACATTTACGGAACTAATCACCTCGATCGTCGCCCCCGGTCTCTCCCTCGCAAAGTTTCGCTGTCGTTTTCCGCATTCCGGACCACAGCGCGGAGGAACGGTCGCATCACTCACCTCCCCGCTCGGCCAGCGCCCCTCGCGGCCAAAGAGTAAACACGGAGCGCGCACTTGCATCGCGCTGCACCACTCCGCGCGCTCCCGCGCCGCCGCGCGCGGTGTTTGCAGGAGGCAGCCCAAACAGCAATTACCCTCCCGACGAGGGCCCGCCCGCATGCATTATTAAGCGCCCGCACCCCTGCCGCGCCCCGTCCTCGCCCGTCCTCAGCCCGTCCTCAGCCCGTCCTCAGCCCGGCCTCAGCCCGGCCTCAGCCCGGCCTCAGCCCGGCCTCAGCCCGGCCTCAGCCCGGCCTCAGCCCGGCCTCAGCCCGGCCTCAGCCCGGCCTCAGCCCGGCCTCAGCCCGGCCTCAGCCCGGCCTCAGCCGGCCTCAGCCCGGCCTCAGCCCGGCCTCAGCCCGGCCTCAGCCCGGCCTCAGCCCGGCCTCAGCCCGGCCTCAGCCCGGCCTCAGCCCGGCCTCAGCCCGGCCTCAGCCCGGCCTCAGCCCGGCCTCAACCCGGCCTCAACCCGGCCTCAACCCGGCCTCAACTCGGCCTCAACCCGGCCTCAACCCGGCCTCAACCGGCCTCAACCCGGCCTCAACCCGGCCTCAACCCGGCCTCAACCTGGCCTCAACCCGGCCTCAGCCCGGCCTCAACCCGGCCTCAGCCCGGCCTCAACCCGGCCTCAACCCGGCCTCAACCCGGCCTCAACCCGGCCTCAACCCGGCCTCAACCCGGCCTCAACCCGGCCTCAACCCGGCCTCAACCCGGCCTCGCCAAACCGCGAAGGATATATAAAGAGAAGACCTGGAGAATGCGTCTCGTCCACACACGGCGGAAAAGGAATAGGGTGATCATATCGTGAAAACTCGATACTCATATGTCGGACTTAAATTTCGAGAAAACTTCCATTTCATTTTCCGATAATACTTAAAACATACAAGTTCCGTTAGACTAAATTCACATTAAGTTGTACGAAGTATGACTATGTATTCGGTACTTCTTTAAACATACTAGATATGTGAGGTTCTTATTCTTTATTTACTTGGGTATGTAAACTCTTCAGTCACCAAGGTCACTGAGACTCCTCAGTCATGATCTAATGAGCAAACAATTGTGGTAATGATGAGTGATGATACATGAAGCTGGAATGAGAGGCAGGGGAAACTGGGAAAAGGTCTGAAAACCTGGAGCGGACTCACTTTAAACACCACATCCAATCCTGGCTTCAGCGTTCGTCCTTATTAGAAGTATTTCAATTCATATTAAAGTTTCTAGGCAACGAAATAAAGTATATCTGGATTACAGAGAATAGATCAGTGTCACTTTAATTACACCAACTATTCCACTAAGCTAACAATACAAACATTTACCCATTTCAAGATTAGCGTCCTCTTTAAAACATATGCATTTTTATTGTACCTTCAAGAAATATGTTCCACGATAGTTGATTGCCTTACTAGTACGGAAAATGAGGTTTTGACGTACGAATGAAAAGTTGACGGAAGAGGTGGCAACGAAAGGAACCGAATCCGATATTGTGCAATTAGTACACCAAATACACTTCCTACTATTTGCATACATTAGTTTTAAATTATTTATGGAAACTTGGAAGTATGTTCCCTTAGGATCATTCTCAATATGCAATGATGCGGCCATATTGTTTAAGCCGCACTACTTTTATTTTCTTCGCGGTTCCCTGTTGTTTTAAACGACGATAGCTTATGAGCGGTACACAAACCGGCAAATAACACTTTCCATAAAGAAATCAGCGAAGATAAGTTCCTGTTTCTATGCACGAGTGCTGAAAATTTGGTTTCCAGGTACGTGTATTTTAGGGAATTCCGGTTTGTAGCATTTTGGAAATGGCCACTCACAAGCAGTTTTTCCTTAAACCTCATCAAGTTAGTTAAGTAGTGACACTTAACAATTTGAAAGAAGAAAACTCCATCGGGCTTGTTTCACTACCTACCCTCACGTTTGCAAATAGCAGCTGTTAGTGTCACAAGTCTTATAACAGGAATGCACTTACCTCTTAATATTGCGATGGAAAGTTCAGTTTGTCCCCTAAAGTTTTTAAATTGTTCAAAAACATTAGTCAATCCGACTGGGAGTCGAATCCAGGTCTTTCGGTTTCTTTTTCATATTACGTTTGGACTTTCAGTACTGCAGGTGAAACGTGCTTAGGATGTGAGGATGTTAGGAATCCTCTTTCAGCCTTTTTTACGGTTTCTTCCCACTTCTCTGCACAAAGAATTCAATGGGTTTCTCTCAGCTGTTCGAATATCTAGAAGTGGAATGAAGACGGAGTGGCAAGCGTCATGCTTAACCGGATACTTTTTATTCAAATTTACTGTTAATAAAGCCAGTAAATATTGGTACTCATTTGTAAAGAAGGTTTCGGTTTCATTCAGTTGATTTAACAGGTAAATTACATAGACGACCATTATTCCAAAACGTCCGTAGAATCATATGCTGCTAATTGTCCTCACTGTTCCAACAATTGGGATTATTCATTATTGGGGGAGCAGTATCAGCTTAGATGTTCGAGTTGTTTAAGACAAGCATTGTCGCCAATCGACAAGGAGATTTTAGAAACAAAATTATTAAAAATTCTCCATTGCACAGTGAATATAAAAATTAACGTTGTACTTCACCCCTTCCTATGGACTGCACTGCGTCTCTGCTGAATATAGTTGTCACAAGGATTCACCACATGATACTCACCTGGAAAGAAAAAATCATAATAATTAGATAACTTCAACATTTACTTAAATTCACAAACTTTTTCAGATAGTTGAACAGACGGTAAATAAATAATAAAAGTATTGTAGCGTAATATAAGTAAAATTCACGACATTTTGATAGATCAATTATAATGAAGTTCCAATTCTTAAGTTCAATTCATTTTGTTAAACAAATTTTCTTAATACTAGAAACGAACCAAGGCTATTTAGTTTAGCAAGAATCAATAAACCTGTAAAGAAAGAGTTAATCGTAAACAAAAAAGAAAATTGGCACAATGTTCTGGTCAAATACCTTTTGTATTCTTTAGTATATTACGTTGATCATTTTAGAATTACACTAAAACATTTTTCTACGCCAACCTCGTCGGGTTGTTCCTACCCTTTCACTTGAAAGTAATAATAATAATAATAACAATAATAATAATAATAATAATAATAATAATAATAATAATAATAATAATAATAATAATTACAATAATAACAAAATATTATGAATATTGTCCGATCGGAGATATTGAGAGATCTTTCCAAGTTATTAGTAGATGATAAAATAAATCAATGAACGTCTGATCTGAACATAATGTGGTTTAACTGATAGGTAAGAAACGAAATAAGTGTTAGAAGTGTTTTATGAACATGGAAACGAAGAGCGAAGTGGTCGGAGTCGTACTACTTTATTGCCAAAACAGTGCACCACGTCACATAAAAAATCTACACGCTGGAAGGCATAAAAGTCAGTTGCGAAGCAAAATTTCCTAAAAGCTCTGGAACATGATTTGGTTGTCTTCTTCAATAATTTCGTTCTGACGTACGGAAAGAAGCCGAAGGATATATTCTTCCGGTAGCACAATAAAAATCCTTTTATCCTTATTTATGGAATTTAAAAAGATTGGACGGCACTTTTATGTCAAGTTCTTATAGTTAATTTTCTTTTTTGACATAAATGTGTAATTTCCACACTGTTTAATTTGTACACTATCGCGTGCACAAATAATCTGAATAATAGAATTGAAGATGCAGTGAATAATAAATCATATCCTTTATTTGAGAGAATTGATCGGGTAATATTTGTTGTTTTATACAGGAACTTTAAAAACAACTTCATAAAATTCTTTTAAAAACATTGAATGATTTACGAAGATGCACAAGTTTTTGTTTTTACCAAACCAACTTCATTGCAGTATACAACTAATTGTCCTAGTGTTTCTTCATCAAAATCAACTTTTAGAGAAAAACAGTAATCTTACAATAGCTCACACTTTCTTGCGATAAATTATAACTGCTAAGCAATTTTATAATACTACATCAACCTAAAAAAGTGGAGCAGTGGTGTGGTGGAGGCGCTGGGGACACTGCCCCTCCCCCTTCCTCCGTCGACACTTTCGTTCCAGCGGTCGGATGCTCTGATCAGATCGGAGCGTTTTCCGTGGTTTCTCCAGTCAACAGGCGATTGAATGACTGAATGCCTTATTTTACGTGGCGAGACTCAGGCCATGAGGGCCTGCTCTGCCGTCTGACCAGGCATATTTCGTTACTCTCCTTTCACCTACTGGGGGAGAAAGAAGGTATTACTTGGGCGACGAAACAGGCAATTTGAATTTAGCTCAGAGGCTTGAGGATTTTTTACATGCAGTCACTCTACCCACATGGGACAGCCAGCTTTTACTCCGAAGAAAGGTGAACGAACAATTTTTTCGCCCTTAGAAATCCACGGCTAACGATCAGGTTTGCATCCGCGAGCTTGGGTATAACAGCCCGATACGATAACCGTTACACCATCGTGGCTGTGATCTTTTCTCGCTGTCTGCGGTGATACTGTGCCGATCTACGTCGGCTAGCTGGAATTTTTCCTAACCTGGTATCTCCCACGAACAGGGCACCGCCCCAGCCGCGACAAGCTCTAAGCCCGGACTGGACTTGCGAGAAATGTGATAGCGCAGTGCAGGTCAGGGGTAAGTATGGGGGTAAGTATGGTAGCGTAGGTCAGGGGTACGTATGGGACAACAAGGGGAAGGAAAGGTCCATGTCTCGTTTGGTTTGTTCGGGTACTTCTCCGGCCTCCGCCTGGTGAGGTGGTTGGAGTGGCGCAAGGTGCATGGAGGTGGCGAGGTATCGCGAGCGCCGGCAGCGGGTGGGCGTGGCTGGTAGCGAGTCCTCTGCGCGTATCGCCCTCGTGTCGGGGAGCGTCGACGGCCGCCGCCGCGCCGGGGTGCGCGTAGCCGGGACGCGCCGAGTCCTCGAGCGCTCGATGCGGAGGTAACGAGGCCCTCCACGCGCACTCAGCCCCGAGCGCAGAGGACGAGAGTGAATGTGGGGTCGTGGGACGGAGAGAAACGCCGCAGCGCACAGGGGATGGAGGGGGAGGGGATGGGGCGGGAGGCAGGGGATGGAGGGGTTGGAATGGAAGGGCGGGGTGTGAGGGAGTGGGCAGGGGTATTGGGCCGGGAGGGCCTTGCCGCAATACAGGGGAAGGTTGGGTGGATGGGCAGAGGGTGGGGGGGGGGGGGGGGGGCAGGAGGGGCGGTTGGGGGGGGGCCGGGGGGGGGGAATGGAACACTTGGATGGTGGAGGGGTGAGGACGTGGGGGATGGAATGGGACGGAGGGTTTTTTGTGTTGCGGAGGGGGGACGGAGAGGCGGGGGTAAACACGAGGCAAATAGAATGATAGAAATAATTTCTTTAAAGAAGCAGAAATAGAAACAAGTCTATTATCATAGTTATCAAATTATCTGCGAAATAAAGATACAATTGCCATTTGCAAACATTATATTGGAACCATTAACTTATTATACACAAAATCAAAATTATGATTCTTATGCTTTATATTCAATAATAAATCACCCTAATGTTTCAGATCAACCCTTCCTCTTTCCAATTCTAAATGTGTGAGATATCCTGCGTGATGTGTTCCGGCACGAATGGAGGGGTAGGTTCTGAGGGATGGGGGGGTGAAGGGGCACGTTGGGGAGACGAGGTATGAACGGAAGTCGTTTTAACCTCCTTCAAAATGCACGTTTTCCTTTCCTAATTTACTGAAAAGTTTGCGCAGTACGTTTAATATGGTTTACAACCATAATTTTTAAAACGCTTCCTAATAAATTCCTTGCATTGTTTCAAAATTTTTCTTTAAGTTATCTTTCTTTTTTATAAACAGCAGTCTCATATCAGGAAAAAAACTATTTTTAATATAGCTCTTCAAACTGTTGAATATTGAGAACTAATGCTTCGAAAAGGATTTTCACGCAGTGATAGTGTCTCTAAATTGGTTGATTTTTTGCTTTTTTGAAGTGTGCATGCCTATACAATTGAAATTAATTGAAATAAAAATTGTAATAATCAGTTTGCTTTTTTGTATGTCAAAATGGAACTAAGATCACCGTTGAGTAAATATTTCGTAAAAATTCGCTGAAATTTTAAAAGTGAATTCATATCTCTCCTAATTCGTTTAGAGTTTTCGTGAATAAAAAGAACTAATATCAATCATTGATATACAGTTTAAAAGATCTTATATTTGATTAAAGAGTGGTTTAAATTTCTTAACTCAATATTGACTTCTTCTTCGAAGGGGAAAGTTTTATCTGGAGTTCAACGCCGTATTGCATTTCCGAGAAAGCTCGTTCATCAAATATTATCTCACAAGCCAACTTTTAAGGCTAAACAGATTTGAGTTATAAAACCACCAAGAGAATAAACATTTCCTTTAAAAACTTGCTTGTCAATGTTAATATTTTTATGCATCTCGCAGTATACACCTCCTTCGCTGGTATGTAGGAACTAAACATTTCTGACTAAAATTTTCATATCTATTTTGTTTCTTCCGTTAAATATATGCATAGGGTCTCACGTAATCCTCTTACATTGTCAATGTAGAATATATACAAATTTAAGGAAACGTTCTAGAAGTATAGCCTGACTACTTGTAAGACTTCAGTATTCTGCTTTGAGTGTACTGTATTGTAACGTCTTGCAAATAGATATCTCTGCAGATATGCTTTTCTTCTTACAGTATCAAAATCTGAAAACTCGTTGGAGATATACTCCCAAACAAACTAACTCAGAGCCTGTATTGTACGAATAGCAGATCCAAAGTTGTCTTATATAATCTAACAATATCTCCAAAAGAACTAATATTGCTTGAGTCGTTTATGAGCTGTTAGCAATTGAAGGTCGTTTTTTCACCTGTATGTTCGTCGTACAGTGTTATTTTGAAAACCTTTTTGGAACCTAACGACATATCTCTCGTATAGTACTAAGCAGAAAAATGTATAAAAGTTAGTTATTTAATAATAAAAATTTAGTTATGACTAATATAAAAAAAATTAGTATTCTCTTTTATTAAATCTAACAAACACATAAAATCAGCCTAACTTATTCATTTGGAAACCTTTATTGACTTTTTCTGTGTAATCGTACTATTGCGAATTTGAAATAAATAGTTTTAATGGGTGAAAAATATATTAAACTCAGTTTTAAGTATTCATTGTATTGCCTTTTAAATTATTTTCAATCTCAAGTAACAAGTTAAAACTCATAGAACAATTAAAGAGAACTGATGGAAACTCCGTCACAATTTCTGAAGCACTTAACAAATCTCACTATTAGGTTAACTAACTATTACCTCACACGCTCCCTCGCTCCAGATGATAGAACAACAACTTATTTCGATAGATCTATTGCAATTCTCGCAAAAAAGAAGTACTAAACAAACGACGGTAATAAACCTGCCTTATATTTAAAGATATTTTTAGTATTTCGTATTTTTGCTATAAAATTATAATTCATCTAGATCCCCTATTTTTTCAAACAAATAAATCATGTTATTTGGTTAAATAGTACAAATGAGTTTCCGAATGGAAACCCTTTCACTCGATTTATACACTTATTTTTGAATCTGGAATCGTTTGTTAAAAGTAAGCGTGAAAATAATTTCTTAGAGTTTTAAAGCGGTTTAGTGATTACACAGGTTCGCAGCGCATTTGCGAGAGTCTCTGAAACTGCGATTCCCTCCTGTGCGTCATAGCGTAGCCTCATAGAGGACGTGCTCCGGCACATCCTGTGAGGCAACCCTGACCACTCGAGGCGGGCGGTACCGAGAGCGGTAGCTCAGGGCATCAACTGGTGTCACTGCAGCGCCTCTGACCGGGAGGTCCTAGGTTCCCACTCCCCACGGCGGCAAGATTTTCGACACGAGCTTTTCAGCTAGGTCGAATTCAGTCGCTGTCTGGAGAAGAATTCTAGCGGCCGACTGCTCTGATCGGTAGTTTTCCGTGGTTTCTCCGATCAACGCCAGGCAAATGCTTGTTTCTTGCTCAAAGTCGCTATATACTCTCCTCACTTTGTCGGCTCCATCTGTGAATCCGACGTCTAGAGTACACTATACTCGTCGTCGACGTATACAGCGCTGTCGCCAACTTCCTCTCTTACTCTACACCCTCCATTAGCTCTTTTGATAATATTGGCGCTCTCTTCTGTGCGAACTTCTCTACTTTGAACGTTGTCTTCCCAGCATCCAGCTTTAACATAACTACAGTCTCTAAACCCTTTTCCTTCGACTTGTTCTCCAATTACTGGTGCTCCAACCCTTCACTTACTCGTCTCTGAGATCTCAGCTGCAACTTCCTTGTCCTTCAGTGCGATTTTGACTTCATCGTCAACTCTTCATCTTGTCGGATACTCCACGTTCTCCTTTAGCGCCTTTCATTTGCAGCCCTCTTGGTCTTGTCGTCCCGCACTCCTGCATTACGTTTTCTTTTCTGTTGCCTTATCGTCTCACTTTTTCTCCTGCTCAGGCTTTTCCTCCGATTCCAGCGCCATCTCTTTGTCCTCATTATTATGCTCTTCTTGCTCTTTATCCTCTACTTCTTCCTGCTTCTCATCTTCCTACCTGCCTCCCCTTGGGGTCGTTCGCCTTCACCTCTGACTCCACCATCTCTTCACCCTTTGCCATCCTCTTCATTACCCTAACAAACGGACCAGGGACCGCGCGCGATCTTTCCTTCCCTTTCCTTGTCCTATACTTACATCCTACACACACACTTACATGCACTACATTGCCACATATTCCGGGAGATCGGTCGGCAGCTTAGAGCTTGTCTCAGGTGGGGCGGTGCCCCGCTGGTAGGAGATACCTAGTTGGGGAATTCCCCGCTAGACGACGGTAGTTCGGCGACGCCGGATCTCACCATCCAGTGAGGGAAGATCACCGCCACCTCCCGATGATAAAACATGCACTACACTAATGACCTTAGCAGCCCGCGTAGACTGTTCGCTCGCTCCGTGCTCCTCCTGCAACCTTCCAGCATCCTCGTCCTTCAGATTCTCGGCCTCCTCCTCCATCCCCCCTGCCCCCTTTCCGCCGCCGCCGCCGCCGGCAGCGCGAGTGGCGGGGTCCTTACGTTGTGTGCGCAGCGTAACCTCTTAGCGGCCTGTCCCCGCCCCGCCCCGTCCTCCCCGGAGCCTTTCCTCCGCCTCGGAGGAAGCGCCGGCGATAAAAAAGTCAATCGCGCGGTGCGCGGGGAATCGACGAGCCGCGTGGGCGGCGCCCGGGGCTTCTTGTGCTCCGCGATCGAACGCTGCGAAAGAAAGGAATTACCCGCTGTCCCTTCGGTCAAACCGGTGTCTGATGATCTCGTTTCCATTTGCGCGTTTTCAAGTCTAAATGGCGTTCCCCAAAAACAAACGATGCTTCAGAATAGTCCTACAATAAAATTGTTACACTTCACTTCTCTTTGTGTGCTAAAGGAAGCAACGGGAAAAGCAGTTTCATGTGTGTGAAAGTGTGCAATATTTTGGCGGTCGCCGTTGCCGCTACCTTTGGAGCTCCTATCCTAGGATGTCCCGCTCAACAATAGTGCAGCAGACTACGTTACATGGGTAGGTGCCGTGTTATAGAAGTGAAACGACGCGCATAAACTCTTCACTCGTCTAATGGATATTTATAAAACATCTGGAAGGCATTGATAACAAACTTTACCCCAAGAGATTACACATTGTTTTAAAATAATAGGTGTTCATTTAGGAAAGTGAAGGAAAATGCATTAGGTATACGTTACACAATGCTCTACAGTGACACATTACAAGATGTTCAAAGTTTCATGAGAAACAACGTTTAATTATCTCCGTATACGAAAAAAAATCTGATGTTTTGATGTTCTCTAAAAGGGTACAAAAAAGACCCAGTCTGGCCTAATTCTAGCCCTAACCCTCGTCTTAGTACACGACATTATGTAATACCCAGAGCCTGAATTTTAGATTTGAGATAATTACAAGTAGTAAATTTACAACGAAACAAAATTGGCAAAATATTTTGTGTGTTGGCTAACTTATGGCGTTGATAACTAATTCGAAGGTGAACTTTATTTTCTCAATTTTCCTCACTGTCATGATTGTAGAACGTTTTTTGCGTCGGCGAAGTACAATTTTCCATTGCATTCAGAGTTTTTTACAATTCTTCCGAATTCCGAGATCCTGCACGATGCCAGACATTTTAATGTTAATGGAAGAGTTAAGAAACTCTATGAAATTGAAATAAAACGATATGAAAAGTGTAATAACATTATTAAAATCAGTAAATGTATAAAACGATGTGCTATACCCAACCAAAGTATGGATGGGTACCCAACCAATGGGATAATATCTTTTATGCATTAATCTTTGCCCAAAAAGCACTAAAATCTGCCATGCAAAGTCCGTTCTTCTTTGGTTTAATCGGCAAAATAGCAACATACTTTTGAAAATAAATAATAATTAAAGATTGAAGAACCTTCACACACTTTCGTGAATTTTAAAACTATTTAATCCTCAAAACAACCTCTACTTCTTTGTTTATTTTATTAATTTCTACATTATAAACAATATCAAAAACAGGTAAAATTATAAAAGTGTTCAATTCAAAACCCAAAACATACCACATCATATTTACATTTACATTCTTTTGAATAACAGCAAATTTGAAAATTAATTTCAAATAATTCTAGTAGCTCTAGAGAAACGATCAAGAGAAACGCAATTTACAACATTAAATTACGTTCGATAACCCAAAACATGAATACTAGTTTCCGAGAAATGAAATAATTTATACAGAGCAATTAGCTGCTTGCAATTAACAAATCAACATAAAAAATTCAAACTCGTATGTGCGTAACCAATACAAATTCTGATTTCAATATTTGGATACAGCCTTAGTTTGTAAATGAGAATTTATTGTTTCACTTTCCCATATTTTTCAATCGAACGCAATTATTAAAATGATAACCAGTGTTTCAAATAGCAGAGTAAAAGAATCAGCAAATACTATTTATGGACTCATGAATAAAAAAAAGCTTGTATATTCCGCTGCGAACAGAATCGCGGAAAGGAACGAAATAAATGATCTAATAATCACTTTCAAATGGAACTACAAAAGCTAAGATAAAATATTAGCATTTGCCTTGTGAGAAAGGGAGTCCCATTTACTTGCATTGTTTCAACTCGTCGAGTTTGCCTTCCATTCGTAAGATATCTCTCCGAGAGGACTCGACCCACGTCGCCCAAAGTTCTAGCCTCACCTTGTGCACTCAGCAGAGCTCCCTGCTTGACGCGTGGCGACGGGGGGGGGGGGTCTCTGGGGACAGTTTGGAAAGCAAATCTGGCGAGGGCTTAAAATTTACATCCATCTTCATAATTTTATGATGAATTTAATTATGCAGGGATCGTTCGCGTGTATTAAGTGAACTTCCTTGCGGGGGAAGGGGGAGGGGGAGGGGGAGGAAGGCAGGGCAGCCGCGAGTGCAGCCGGCTCATTTCCGGCGCGTGTTTGCGGAGCGGAAGCAAATACGCGCCTCGCGGCGGAACTTTCTTGTGTTCTCCTTCGCCGCCCCCGCCCCGCCCCCCCCCCCGCTCGACTCACGCCGCTGTCGCCGCTCGCACTGTGGTTCGGATTGGCGCCTCCGCGGACGAAGAAATATTAATAATAATAATAATAATATTAATAATAATATTATTAATATTAATAATATTAATAATATTAATAATAATAATAATAATATTAATAATAATAATAATAATAATAATAATAATAATAATAATAATAATAATAATAATAATAATAATAGCAGAAGCAGAAGAAGTTATCTTGAATTAAAACTCAATTATCAAAACAATGATTTAAGATGACAACGAGCAAACAGAAATATCATGAGAATTTATAACCCGACATACTTTATAGCTTGAAAAATTTTAAATAGTTATTTACAGTATATTTACGACAGTAGGTACATAGCTCGTTGGTTTCAGCTGCTGTCTGGAGGACAATAATAACGCCCTGTGCCTCAACAGCATTGTGCAACGCATTGTGCCTCAACAGCCCTGAGGAAGACCACGACAAGATGGTCGAAACGTCGGCAACACAGCCTTCGACGCGGCGTCACCTGGACAGCCAAGATCATTTACACTACTGAATTTTGGCCGCGTTTTACGTCCTTCAACTCACCGTGCGTCGTCTCGTCTCTCCTCAGCTCTTCCTCTGTCTTCCCCTCTCCCCTCACCCTGCGCCCACTGGGCCCGGGGACCCGCCGTGCGAAATTCTCACTGAGCTGCCGCGCGTTCCCTCCGCAATGATATTCTCTTCTTATGAAGTGCGCCGAGGCGGGCTTCTTCAAATTCAGTTCCGCTGCGCGATGTAACGCGAGTAATATTCAGAGTCGGAAGCTCCCGGGCGACTGGCATATTCGCGAAACAATGTAATGGATTGGGGTGGAAATCTCGGTACAAAACGTCCCTTTATAGCATTTTGGCCATTAAAATTATATCTCATAAATTGATGAACGACGATGCGGCTAAAAGATCTGCATTCGGAAGGTCCCAATGGGGGTTCTCCTTGGATCTCCTTGATCTGTTACATCATCAGTCAATAGATTTATTCATAAGATATCTACATTCAAATTTATAAACTCAACAATATCTCATTGACACATTTAATAATCGTGTTTCTTCCTCAGACTACGATCTAGAAAACTATCCACAGTAATTTTTGTGCAAATTATCCTTCAACATCTATCCTTTTATTAGGATGTCCTAGGTTTACATCGCTTCTGTGGATACATCAAAACATAAGAAATGAATGTGATAATTTTTCTTTTATAGGCAAAAACGAATTCGTTGGAACCAAAAACGAAGTTTTGTTGAGCAAGATTGACAGAATCAATGAAAAAATAAATATGTATTGAAAACGTCAGAAGAGACCACGTTCTTTAGATAATATATCGAAGCTTTTACGAGAACACAGTCATTCATAGATACATGTGTAAGTATGTAGAGAACTCCTGGCTCTTGCCGTTTTTCTACAAGAACATTTTAAAATCTTATTTATTATTAAATACATTTTATTTTCATTGTCCACTCACTGTACACTTTAATTACATGTCTCTTGGCTGTCCGGAACAATACATATGAGTTATCATTTAATCTACGTTATGTCGTATTATTGACAATTTTGAACTACGATTTTTATCTTCGCCGAGAAATGTAGTTTCTAAAAGTAAATAAACGATTTCAGATGACTGAAACCCGTCGAAGTTAGAAAAGAGAAACCAAGTTCACTTCTCTCGTTCCCCGCTGAGAGGCTCAAGTGCTGTCGACGAAGATGGATGAGTTTTTCTTTGATAAAGAACAACAATATCGCTGAAGGACTGTTTCAGAATGTATCTTATGACAGCCTGCTAAAATGGTTTCTGATATTTTATTACTGCTCGGCATTTCTCACATCATACAAGTCCAAAACACTTTAGTTTTTGCTTAAGTTTGTTTTTCATACATTCTCGCAACAGTTGTTATGTCGGAGAGAGCCTCATACAAATAAAACTTAAAATCTTTTTGTTGAAACTTCTTGAGGTGAAGTGATAACCAGTAAAAGTTATCTGTATTCAAAGTAACAGGTGCAAAACCCGTTAGTGGTACGATTTTCATTTCTCTTACAAGGTAGGCTCGTGCTGCCTGGATGAAAATTATTTTAGAGGGCAGGCGCTTTATCGATTAATTTGTATGGTTTTCTTCTATCAATTTCTAGAGGATACAGATCTATATATTAACAACGAATCGTGAATTATTCACGGTCCTTTCTTCCTCATCGTTTCTTCTTTAATTTTGGGGTCAGGGCTCTGGAAGTTATACATTAATCTCTAAGAGATCCATTCCCTATGATCTCCAAATATTGTTCATTCTGTGAGAACTCGGATAACACGCCAAAGCTCATTTCAGCTTGTAGAGCCAGGAAAGAAACAAATAATTTCATTTCCGCAGTACTGTAGTAATATATCAACAAAATAAAGGAACGAAACACCATCCGGCCACCGGCTGGAGCACGTACGGGATTCTGTCAGTAGGCCGCCTGTTTGGAGGAATAGAAACAAATGAGTTTTATCTAAAATAACGTACGAGTACTCTTCCGCAAATATAATTCTATTGGCTATTTTTATGTTTTTCTTTTCAAATAAAAATTTTTTGTTATGATATCGCTAATAACGGAATTGATTGCTTATAAACATCAGTTAACGCCCCTGTTTACGAACTCCAACTGTGTCCGTTATTTTTTCTATATGAGCGTAATGACGAAGTTTTACTTCAATACCAGGACCTAGTCATAATAGTTTGAAAAGGAAGCATTTTTTGAATACATATTTATTTTTCATTCGGATGTACGTAGTTGTGTTACATTCACTTTTTTATATGTATTGAATGGATTACAACTATTCTTATTTCCTAATCTCCAAAATTAACTCTAAGTAGGGGAAGGGGTAGAAAGCTAATGTAGTCTGTTGAGACGAGGTTGTAGTGGATGGCGTGAGATATAGAGTTGATACTTGAATAAAACGGATCGGAGAGATGGGCTATGTGTTTGGTGATGGAAGTTATATTCACTTCTTTGTGTATTTGTTTGTTGGATATAAACGATGGATTGTGAGTAGCTAATCGGAGAAATCTATTTGTAGTTTATTTACGGTTGTAGTTGATGCGTTAGTCCAGTCGGGCAGGCGTATAATATTAAGGGTCTGATTAGCGATTTGTATAATGTGATGGCATTGTGTATTGATTGGCAGCTCTTAGAGTTTATTAGAGGTTTGTTTTGTGCCATTTTGCATTTTGCTTGCTTTGAAAAGGAAGCTGTACACTTTCGTGCGCTGGCCTTCTAGGGCGATTTCCTCCGCGGCCTTATCTCCAAGGCGGCGCGCCCACATGTTGCGCCATGCGGCCGGTACCACGCCCCTCCCCCTCCTCCCTCCCCGCGGCTGCCCGCGCCATCTAATGACTGGTCTGACTGTGGAGACGCACGCACTCAAACTCTACACTTCGCGATAGCCGATTCGGCGGTACAACGGTGAGCGTACCGGACTGTTGTACCCGAGTTTGCGGGTTCAAACTCAACCGTGGATTCTTAAGGGCGAAGAAATCCTTCGTACGCATTCCTTCGGAGGGAAAGTAAAGCCGTCTGTCCTATGTAGAAGATTTACTGCATGTAAAAGATCCTCAAGTCTAAAAGAAGCCTATGAGCAAAATTGAGATCCATCTGTTTCGTCACCCAAGCCCTCGTTTGTCCGCTAGATGGTGAAAGGAGCATAGCGTTTTTAAGGGCTGTCCCAATGCTTCCGGTTCGCGCTCAGTCGCCCACTGGGCACTGCACATCGCCCTCTGTCGCTCTTGAGCCAAACAAGCCCTTCGCGCCACACGACACCGCCGCCCTTTCCCACAGCCCGTCTGCGGACCGATGCAAATGACCGCTCTTTATCCTAGATAATTACAAGAGCAACGCGACTGCGCACACGGGGAAAAACAAAGGCTACTCATTTGCAACACTAGCCCATTGTTTTGTACGGCATATCACGTTCTTTTTTCACTCCCCAATGTTTAGCTACAGTCTACAAATTACACTTGTGATGCTTTGCAGAAAGCTGGCCATGTAGTGGGCTTCTGTGTTCAGGATATTAAATTTCACTTCGAACGTTTCCCGCTGAGAGCAGCCGACAATGTACTAGTATCTAAAGAAATGTTCCACTAATTGAATTGGTTGGAAGAGAAAGGATATAAAGTTCATCATTGTATAGTAGACGTTAAAATATGCTTCATTTTGATCTCTAGAATCCCCAGAACCCAGTATATGTGTAAGATGAGAAAGAGAGCACAGACAAAGGCGCGGGCCTTGGTGAGTTGAAAGAGCTGGCAGAATTTTTATGAAATACGAAGAGACACAAGAGTAGCGGTCGTATCTCAATATTGACTCTGCGGAATGAAACTTCATTTGTGCCATTTAATAACCATGTCACGTCACGGTCAAATATTCATACAATAAAATTAATATTTCTTAGGCGACGAAATTATTCCTTATTTATAAAATTTTCTCACCATTGGAATATTCTTAAATATTCTGCAAATAGCATAAGATGGGAGTTAAATGTATGAAACTCAATGGTTGGATGACATAATAGGTAGTTATAGTATGTTGTTGACACACTGTTTGACAAAGTCTCATCATCACTCTCTGCGCGAGGTAGGAGTTATTTTAGAGAAAATATGCGCATTCGGATAAAATAACTTCGGATAAATATTACACGCCCACGTTTTCTTGAGTTCCGGAATACCTAACCCCACTCCTTTGCCAACTTCATTTGAATTAAGAATAAAGTATAGAAGCGAGCGTTGTAGACAAAATCTGATAACCAGATATGTTCGCTCCCGTATACTAGAACTATTTAGCACCGAAAAACGAACCCCAAATTGGATGTAAACTTTCTTTTGTCAAAATAACGAAACTCCCCACTCCTCGTGCAACTAGCGAAGCGAGGGTTCAAGTGATTTTGATTGAGGAATAGGAAGAAGTCTAGGAATAGGAGAGGTAGGATACAGCACGAGGTTCTTCTGCGTCCTTACCTGTGTGGCGAACCGCCATTACCACATCACCCCGCGCCAGGAAAACGCGCAAGGCAAGCGGCACGCAGCGTCTCAAAACATTCCGGCAGCGGCCTCCAAAAAACGCTGCCGAATGCAAGTCGGCCCAATATAAACGGGCCCGACAGAGTAGCAGAGAGCAGTAGCAGAGAGCAGAGTAGCAGGAGGAGACAGTGACGGAGAATGGCTGGCAGAAGCAGAGAGTAGCAGTAGTAGCAGTGGCTGACAGAGAGTGGCGGAGACTGACGGAGAATGGCTGGCGGTAGCAGAGAGTGACGGGCAGTGACGAGCACTGACGGACTTGCTCCTCCGACTGCCGATTCAGACTCCAGACGACTCTCAGGATGGTGACGACACGCTCCAGGGTGCTGCCGCTGCTGTTGCCGCCCCCGCCGTAACGCCTGGTCCACGGGGAGATGGGGTAAGAGTCCGCTATCAGTAATCTCGACTCCCAAGCATCTCCCTTCAATCCATCTTTCCCCGTCTCTCCTTTAGTTATTAATAAATGGTACATTGTTATTGGAAAACGTCTTCTGAGTAAGCCGCCCTCCCCCTTCTCCTCAACTTTCCGTAAGTCACCTAATCAATCGCAGTACTCAAGTGACAAGTCACCTTAGGAATACGCTGAAGCCAGTCAGCTCCGAGGGTGGCTCATCACACCTGCCCAGCCATTTCCCACGTCACCCCTTCCATCCCCATGCAGTTTCTCCTCGTCCTCGAGCAATTGTTCCGTCTCGCAACGTCATGCCCTCCCCACGTCACCAATTCACGCCTCGCCTCGCCCCACCACGCAACGCCCATCTCTACGATACCCAAACTACGCCACGCCACGCCAAGCCACAAGCCACAAGTCACAAGTCACAAGTCACAAGCCACAAACCACAAGTCACAAGGCAAGACACAAACCGGGAGCAGTAGCTCAGTGCATCAACTGATGCTCCCCACGGCGGCAGTATTTTCGAAACAGGCCAGGGATCGCGCGCGATCTTTACCCACCATTCCTAATCTTATTCTACCCCTTACTTACAGAGACTTACATTTACATGTACTACACTACCGTACATGCTGGGAGACCGGTCGGGAGTTTGAAGCTTGTCCCGATTGGAATGGCGCCCTGTTGATGGGAGATACCTGGTTGCGGGATATCCATGCTAGTCAACAGTATGTCGCTGGTGGATCTCACCGTCCAGCGGGGAAAAACCGCTACCACCTCCCGATCAAACGGGGCTAATCTTAGCAGTTGACGCGCCCGGAATCACTAATCAATCAAGCAAACCGCCCCCTCAGCCCGCAACACGTCAACCTGACCCTACGCGACCCGACCCACCTCACCGCTCTGTGCTCGACGCCCCGCCCCCAACAGAGGGCCACCTGTCGCCAGGCGCTTTCGATAAAAATGCAAATGGCGTTGGGGCGGGGCGGGGCGGGGCGGGGCGACGCCGGCGGGAGGCGCGTTCGCGGAACCGGTTAGGCGGAGAGATGCAAAGAAAACAGCGCCGCCTCGCGGGCGTTCGCGGGCGCGAGGCGCGGGACGCGGGGGCGCTGGAATTAACTTGTTTGCCGAGCGCTCCGTCTTCGTTCGCGCGCCTGACAAACAGCGCCTCCCACCGGGAAGACAACCCCCGCCCTCCGCGCCCTTTGTCCCCGCACTCGAGGACGGGGCGACGCCTCCGGCCCGCCCTCGCGCCCTTTGCCGACAAGGGCGACGCGCCCCGTCCCCGGCCAGGCCGAGACGGAGGGGTTCGGATACGCGGCGTGTCTTTTGGCCTCCTCGTGCGAATCCCGTCGAGCAAGTTGTGTAGGGTACAAATAAACGGGCCGTCCATTCATTATCGCACGGATTGCTGGCATTTGGAGAGCGAGGTTTGATTCCTTGATTGATTGATTGTTAGTGATTCCGGGCGCGTCAACTACTGAGGCCCCATAAGAGTAGTGCATGTTTTGTCATCGGGAGATGGCGATGATATTCCTCCTCTGGGTGATAGCGGCAGGATTCGACCTAGCTCATAAGCTAGTGTCGAAAATCCTTCCACAGTCGTGACTCAAAACTAGGACCTCTCAATAAGAGGCACTGCAGTGACGTCAGTTGATGCACTGAGATACCTATCCCAATGCGAGGTACGAATTCTAGACCTGCGAGTTCAAACTTCCGTCTCGAAGTAGGAGATTAGGAGATGCGTTAGCTATTCGCATCGTCTCAGATTTTATGTTTTTCGCATATGCAGAGCAGACTCTGGCGTTTCTCGCAGAGAGGAGTAGAGCAAGAAGTTTGCATAGAGGTTTCTTTCGGTTAAATTTTCCATAACCGCATGAACTACAGAATTAGTCATAAATACAAATTCGCTTAATTGGATCATCGCACCTTTTTAATCCCCTGTTATTCAAATATAAGTTGTGTGACTGCAAATACAAATATTTAAAAAAGCTTTCCTAATTTTATGTAAATGCTGTCTTACGGGAAAACAGGTTTTACGTGGATATTAACCATAATGGCAAGTCTTGACTAGAACTTCAAAAGTACTTTTGTGATTATATTAGAAAAAATATTTTTTCTTCCACTTATTATAATTTCATTTAGAAGTATTTTCTACAACGATGTATATTTTACGAGCTGTAAATTAGTGAACCGCACGTGATATTTGGATCGGTATACCTAATCTCTCAACGTAATAAGAAATATTTACTGCAAATACAGCTTCCTCTTTGTTTTACTGCAGCGTAATTCATAAAATCTATGCTTATTATTTCTTGTCAAATCAATGAACAGGTCACTTTTGGAGGGATACTGAGAATGAAAAATCCCTCAATATTTATCAAGGCTAAATCGTTTATGTTGTTACCAATACAGACTATTAATATTCGGCCGTACGTTTTATTATCTTGCATCTTACTTTAGGTTCAAATGATTTGAAAACGTCCCAGTGGTCGTGTCTACTTATAATTTTTTTAAAAAGAAAACTATAATTAGATTTACAACTACACAATTTGTTTAAAATAATACATGACCTCAAAACAAGTGTAGTGTGTTTTGTTTGTTTTTTCTTCAAGTCTTTGATGTATTCGTTCATTCATAATTCATCCTGATAAAAGTACAAAATACCCACGTATGTGGTTGCCTATGATAATGCGCATCTCTGTGAGCATTGAAATAAGGAACAAAAATTCGATCTGTAGTATCATACCTGGTGATACAACAATTCTCACACCACGTACATCACTGCCTACGAAAGAATGTCACGCGACGAGGAGGAAAGAAGCTTGAGTTTTCACGAATGTCGATTCAGAACACACTATTTTCCCATCTGCTCTAGGTTTCTAGCGCAGTGGATTTGACACAGTCGATTAGACTCGATTAGACACCTGCAGCACTTTTGCTACTGCACGACTGTAGTTAGTTTCACAAGAAATTTACATATTCACAAGATAACGTTCATGAATACTTCTTTACACACAAACACATTTCCAGACTACTTGGGCACAAAAACATTTAAAGATAAGGATTTTTAATTGCTCAAATTTCTAGATTTTTATTTAAAAATATCGCCAGATATAAAACAAATCCATTTTCGTTTCTTTCACAATCCCCCTCACAGTAAATATATTCGTACTACAAAATCTAACATCATATAGATTCAGATAGCGGATGTATTTATAAATAACTCCTCTTCAGGCTTCTCACTGTTGCTACTTTTCAATGTCGAAATATCTACAACTCAGTAAACTTGAGAAATGCAACGTAGAACACAAATCGTTTTATAGAAGACAATTCATTATTCCACTGGTTGTCAGGAACTGAAGAAGTTCCTGACAGGAGAAGGGCACTGAACGATTGCCTGCAATTTTAATTCGGCCGCGTGTTACGGGGGTCCGCATTCCGAGGGTCGTGAGGAGTGCATTCGCTGCAGGAGCGACGGAAGGCGCGGGTAATGGGGGTGGAGGGGGGGGGGGGGAGGGGGGGGGGGAGGAGGGATTTCCCGTCGAGGGCGGCTGCCGGGGAAGTGCTCTGCGCACAAATTACATCTCACAGCCCCACGGCCGCGCTGCTTTCAGAGGAAGGACGAAGATATTGCGATCCGGAAGCCACTAAGCGCGGGGCAAGAATCGGGCAAGTGGAATTTGCGCGCTTTTTTCATTCAACTCGTTTTTTAATTTAAGTTTATTGTTATTTATTTTTTCTTTTAGCTGACTAAATATGAACATTAATTTCATGAAACATCGTTGATTATCTCTATATTAATAGCACGCATGCTATTAAAATTACACCATGCAATTAAAAATTCATATCTAACAATCAGAATTCAGAAAACAAGCCTAATCGTTTAATTAAGAAACTATAACACAGACGTAGCCAAGGTATTTGCAGTCAGCCATGAAACATGAACAAAAATGTACATCACATATTGCGTACCTACAACAACTACATTTAAACAAGGAATGAATGAAACTAAATTGGAGAAGTAAGTGTTAAGCTAGCTGATTTATGGAACAACATAAAATATTTAAATGTTTTACGGTTAAAACATTTGTTCTTAGGATTACGAATGTAAACAATGTAATGTCAGTTGTGTTTACGGATTCTAAAACGTCGGTATAGCAAAACTGTGTCAGAAGTGACTAGTTTTTCCCCTAATATTTATACATGTTGTATTCTACCTCATACTTGTGTTTACTTTTCGTGGGAAGTAATGTTTTCATGACTTTGTCAGCTTTATTCCCAATATGTTCAGTACCATCCATTTGCAAATATTTCCTGAAACAAAAACAATGCAAGGTTCACTAAAATATACTCTTTTCAGAGCAATACTACGTCATGAAATATATGCCTATGATTGTGAAAATGTGCGTGATTTTTTTAAAAATTTAAACTATATTCTTAAATGAAACGAAAAAAATTGAACGTAACATGTGTATAAAGGGGTATAATTGCACTCGTGGTATGTAAGAAAACTCGCCCCTATCGTCGCTCGTTTTCTTGAACATAACACTCATGCAATTATCCCCCTCTTTATACACTCGTTACGTTAATTAGTATTATTTTTAATTATTTTTCATTAAAACACTCTCACACAATGTGAAGTTATGGGGCCAGAAAATTTATATTTAGTAAGTTGTGTAAATGAAAGTAGCCATTTCAGTAGCATAGAATCAATAGATCAAAGAAAAGTAAATAAAAGTCGCGAACGAGATGGTAGAGATCAATGATTTACAATAGCGGCTACAGTAATAGTTTTTATAATTATCCGTTATAAATATTTACAAGATCTGTTGAAATTAGAAGAAATATTTTAAACAAATACTACTCTTATTTTTGTATCATCTAACTTTATAAAATCATAAATGTAGAAAATAATAAATTTAAACTGGTGTAATGACTTGAAGTGATTAATTAATCTGATATCATATGAATATGAAGACTGCGCCGTAAATTAGTACGTGCTTATTTTCAACTCTGTTTCTTTATATTGGAATGCGTCTACACATGGGTAAGAACAGTTGGAAATAATACTTATTTGTAACCGTATGAAAACGAAACCTGTATTCAATAAAAAGAAAAAAAGTTATTTGAAAGAACTAAGTAACTGGCCAGTGAGAATTTTTCAGAGAATGACTACAATTTCCTGCTGGAAAGGACAACTCTTTTAAAACAACGTTTTTAACAACAGTTTACGGTCCATCTCATTTTCTTTTGTTTTATTCTAACAGTGTGGGGAATTATTAAGAGACATTTAGAAAACGAGCTCTTCCAACCATTTGGCAATCACGCAAAGATTGAATATAAAATGAAATTAATTTTTTAAATTATCATTTAAGTTATGATTTTATTCCTCTAGTAATATGTTTCGCTTAATGAGAAGTTTAATGTTTATTGGGAAGGGTTGGGAAATGCAGTTGTTCCCCTCTCCCCTCTTCCACATACGTTGCTTCAGTTCGGAAGAAATCCAACGCATGGTCAAGCGCGTTTACAAACGGACAGACGGATGGATGAACGGACGTTTTGCTTTCAATTTTTTTTCGGTATCAAGGACTCGCGAAACAGGGATTCTGACTACACCACGTGTAGATGATTGTTTCCTCTTAATTTAGCCACTGCATTTATCCACACACACCACACCACCATATTTATCCCCACACACATTCGTTATCAGTGGCCGTCAATGAATTTTTTCTGTAAAAAATCCGCCGTGCTTTTGCGCAGCATTACATAACTTTCTCTATACTACGTATATTATTCCGTATATACGTACGTATACGAGAAAGTAAAAGTTGTTGTAACGAGGGAAATATGAAAAGAGTTGAATGGTGCTACTTGTTCTCTTAAAGAGGGTATAATGAAAAGGAATTATACGAGTGAAATATCAGTCCCTCCAAAGCTTAGTCAAGTTAACATCAAGTTAATTAGTAAATAAATAAATCTAAATCATTAAAATTTGGCAAAAAATAAAATCTTGTATCTACCACGAGCGTTATTTGGTTCTAATGATTGAGCGGCTACAAAAAGTCCTCGGGACAAAGGTTCACTGCCTTTTTGTCACCACACAATCATTAGAACCAATTAACGCCCGCAGAGCATAAACAACTACGGTTGCGATTTCGTTTAATACCTAGTTGTGTATAATACAAGGAATCAGGTTTCAGCAAATTGTGTAATCTGCTAATGCCAGGGTTGCACACCCTGATATAATATGATCCACATTTTCAGTAAATTATTATCATTGCATTCTCAGACTTCTTAACGCATCCTGGTTTATTCTTAACATCGAACAATCCTGAAGTTCAAATGCCTTGTAACACAATTTAATAACTTATCCTCTAAGTTTTATGCACTTTTTCTATCTTATCCAAACGCTTCCTTTTTTCATCGTGACAAACAAGCCAATACTCCTAACAGAATAAAATCTCTTCTTCCCAAAGATACTTTTAGACTCCCTTGATTTAAATTTCCGCAAATGTCATCTCACAATATCGATCTTTAACATTCCCTCCAAACCTTAACAATATCAAACACGAAAATCCTTCCGTTTGTTACCTCACAATAAAACATTTTTTTCTTTGGTTTTAACACCCGAGCAAGATACTCAATCGACTTAGGAAATTTCCAGGAATTATTTTTGTGTTCACAACTCTGTAGGAGAATTTGATTGAGAACATAGAAATTTAAATATTAAAATTAGAATAAAAATTAAAAATAGAAATTAAAAAAATATTGTTATTATAATGAGCACGTATTTCCTCTATTTGAGTGCTTCAGTTCGTTTGGCGGTGGCGCTGGGCGTGCCCGAAGAGGCCGTGGCGCCAGGCGGCGCTCGGTCCGTCGAGCAGCCTTCGGCGCGTGGAAGGGCTGAAGGGCCGTGGCCAGCGCCCTTCGCCGCCCGCCCTTCTTCTGTCCTGCCCTCGCCCTGGGGCGCTCCGCTGCTCGCGTCTCGCAAGAATAACATGGCCTCTCTCTGGAGATTTTCCCCGCGCCAGCGCCGCCCGCAGGCGACCCGCTCCGCTCCGCGCAGTGGGTCGCAACACTTGGCGCATTTCACTTCTTTTTTTAAATTGGTTTATTTAAGGTCGCTTCAACATCTAAGGTCATTAGCGACCACTATTGCTGTTAACGGTATGGTAACTATGTGGATGAAACGATATGGTGATTGATGATAAGGGGTGAAAGGACGAACACAAATACAACCATGCCCGAGGCGGGACTTGAACCCGCGACCCTTCGGTCCGAGATCACTACGACACTACTGCCTTAGCGATCTCGGCCACCGGGCCGGCATTTTACTTCTTTATATTGGCGTTTCTTTATTCTTCTTATTATTATTGTTTTTTTCGTTTTGCTTTTTATGAGGAGTAAGAAATCAAGCCTCACTAACTTTGCTCATTTTACTTCTTTATATTATTTAATTTTTTTAATTTGTTTTGTTTTGTTTTTACGAGGAAGAAAACTTAGCATATTTTATTTGCTATATTATGTTATATTTTCTTTCCTTGACTTTTGTTTAGAGTATATTTTTGTTTTGTTTTTTTACTAGGAGTATTACAAGCACCTCTCCTGGAATTCAATTATTGTCTGCTTTAAGGACTTTTTTGGCAAAACAGAAAGGTTATTCTGAGAACGGTTTCATTACCACAAAAGTCCGGAACGCATACGGTACTGTTTTGAGACCTTCAACTGTAGGCGATACTACTTCTTCGGAAGAGTATCATTGTAATAATTATTATTATTATTATGAAGGAATTGGTTTATTTCAACGCCGTTTTGTTTTGATCTAATTATCCCTAGCGTAAAAATGTGCACGTGCGTACACACAGACTTCCAAACTGGTGCCGGGATTGGAAACTGCGACCTTCGCACAGAGGACATTATAGCATTATGCGTCAGTGAGTCGGCTCTCCGAATCAGCAATGGAGCGTATTTTTTGTGACATACTCAATTATGAGCAGACAAAAATTAAGAGATTTAAGCATATATGATTCTTTATGAGCAGGTGATCAGTTTCTTATTTGCTTCTTCGTTTTCTTTGACTTTCCTTGCATGAAATATGGTAGGACGATCATCATAGATGAATAATGATAGTAAAATGATAATGATATTCAAACGACATGCACGGTGAATGAAAGTTAACCAAACTGAAAAAAACGCCCAACGTGAAAAATATGAAATTTCAAACTGCGGCATTTGGATATGTGCACTTGTACGGTTTTCCACGATCCTGCATCAGTGACGTCAGAATGGAAATAGCATGGTTTCCACTTCAACACGCTTGAAGCCAAGCAGTGCAACGAATTGCAAAAAGTAAAACTAAAGTATGCTGTAAGCTTTTATACATGGAGAACGCTAAAATTCTTACAGCGCACTCATCAAAAGATATGAATTCAATGAATACTTTATTACTCTAAATGCAGTGTAATAAAGTAAAAGTAAAAATATTAATAAACATATCAAATTTTAATTAAGTACTCTAATCCCTTACTAACCATCTCTCATGCGTAACTTTGGGATCGATTTTCACTATTACTCCCTTCTGGCGAGGTTGTGACGGAAGAGTCTCATCAATGACCTGCGCTACTGAGGCCAACTTTGAAGTTACTATAGAGTAGGCAATGCATTTAAGTGGTTCGATTTCCCTGAGGTTCCCCTTTGCCAATCACAGGTTTACCTCCGTCACTCTCCATTCCGCTCACAACGTGCCGAATTTAGAGATATTTAAACGACTTTTTATGGTATTTACGTTACTATTTTTCATTACACGCAGAAATTGAAACAAAACTATGCAGCCTCCGCCATTTTGAGAGATGTCTGTTATTTTGTTAGATCTCGATAATGAAACTGTTTGATTGAAAAATTAAAATATTTTATTTTGTTATTCAGTGTATTCTCATACTGCACGTAACGACAAATTATCATACTCAGTGTCTGACGTCCTCCATCAGAAAGGGTCCGAATAAGAGAACGGCCACCGTTCATTGGCCACGTTTTGTTATTAACGTGTTGCGTCATGAAACAGCAACGAATTAGATATTCTTATTTCGGAAAGAACTGTTGTAAAGTACTGTAATATCCGTACACAGTATGGTATTGTAGTATTTGTGAAGACTTATTCAATTATTAAATATTTATTAATTAAATTATAATTTAATTTATTGCAGTATTATGAGATACTATTTACTGTTCGCTGTTTTGAACAATGTATGTGCTACTTTTTGAAGCATCATTTTGTGCCAGAGGCATTTTTGCTGCAGCAGGCCTCCACTATTTTTATTCCGATTGTCTCAGTGTGAACGATGCATTCCGGATCTCGGAGAGCGTCGGAGATATTCTGAATCAATGCGATGAGCCAATGGAGGATACGTCATCAGTCCATCGCTCGGAACTAACATTTAATCCACCAGAATATAGATTTTAAATTTTAAATTAATGTGTATTCTTATCGGAAGACACTAAATCAGATGTTTGAAACCTAATATCATGTATAAGTGAAATAAAATTAATAACTGTCTCCATTGACTACATTATATAATATTATGGAAAGTATTGAACACACACGGCTGATAACAAATTGGTTGGTAATAAAGTTGTGCTATCGCCTCGGGTTTACAAATTTCAGTTTCATGGGTTATTTCCTGTTTATCGGTTTAATGACGTTAAAACTATATTGTTCTAGGCAATAATTTACTAATCGGTAATGCAACCCAGTTTTTGTGTTAGGCTTCACATCATACACCGGTTAACACAGCAGATGACTCAGCATTAATAATATTTAAATACATTGTACGACCTTCACTGACCTACGCCTGCCCAATCTGGGGAGGTGCCGCTAAAAGCAACCTTCAAAAACTGGAAGTATTGCAAAACAAATTTTTAAGAAATGTTTTAAAAGCTCCATGGTATATCAGAAATGATCAAAATTTAAAAGAACTATCTATAGAACCTCTAAAAACTTGGATTTTAAAACTTTCTTCTCATTTCTACTCTTCTCTTTCATCTTGCCCAGCCACTCCTTTGTACACTCTTGGTAAATCAGCCAATCTTTTTCCACGAATAAAATCAAGATATTCTAAAGACCTACTACATTCTCCTTAATTAGCTGTAAAGCAGGTTCCAACATTTATAAATTAAACACTTATGTCTTAATTCAAATTGTATGCATTTTTTTTCTGAAGGACCCTTCCTGGGTATCTTTAGCCGTTATTGTGTTATTGTAAATATTAGTCTACTACCATTGTTCATACATGACGAAATGTAATTACAACAAAATTGTATCTTATGTATCATCAAACTTATCATTATTATCATCATAATGTCGAACAAGGAAATAAAAAGCCGGCCCGGTGGCCGAGATCGCTGAGGCAGTAGTGTCGTAGTGATCTCGGACCGAAGGGTCGCAGATTCGAGTCCCGCCTCGGGCATGGTTGTATTTGTGTTCGTCCTTTCACCCCTTATCATCAATCACCATATCGTTTCATCCACATAGTTACCATACCGTTTACAGCAATAGTGGTCGCTAATGACCTTAGATGTTGAAGCGACCTTAAATAAACCTATTAAAAAAAGGAAATAAAAACTTAAATAAAAAAACCACAGCAGATCAGTGCAATTCGAAGGCCGGCTGCCATGTCCGTCGCTGCCTTTCGCGCCAGTGTACGCTGCCCGTCGCCGGCCACCCCTGCTCTCCCCGCGGGCGGCGACGAGCCGAGGAATAAACCGCCGCAAGAAGCGGCGCTCACACGGGCGGGGGACGAGCGCTGATACAGCGCGCGCGACTTTCTTATGAAATTTCACGCCCGCGCCCCCCCCCCCGCCCCCGGCGCGCCGCGCCCGTGTTTTCCTTTCTTCCGTGACAGGAAACGGCGAGGGCGGGAGAAGCGGCTGTGGGTGGACAAAGAGGGAAGGAGGGGGAGGGGAAAAGGGCGTGGGAGAAAAACAAGAGGAGAAGGGTTGGTGATGAGAATAAGGAGAAGAAAGTCAAAACAGAGGCGTAAAATAAAAAAAAGAGGAGAGAGATGAAGATGATCCAGAGGAACATTTGTGGAGGAGAAGAGAGATTAGGTAAATATGGAGGAGAATAAAAAGGATAAATAGGTGGGAGAGACGAAGGCGAAGGAGGCGGACCGGGAGGAGGAGAAAGCGGCGGCGGGCAAGAGAGGGAGGGAGCGGGCGTGAGGAAGAGGAGGAGCCTGAAGGACTCGAAGCGGCAATGGGGAGGCGGGGGGGCGGAAGATAGTGGAGTGAAAGTTGGAGAACGCGGAGGAGGAAGTCAAGCGGGAGGAAGCGTGGGTGGCAGAGGAGGCAAAGGCGATGGGGGACGTAGGCATCTTGACGGTGAATGAGGAGGAGAATACAGGAGGGCAGGTGGCGTTGGCGGTTGTGGCGACGAGGGACATTGAGGCCGGGGATCGAGAGACGCAGAAGGAAAGGAAGGGGTGGAAGAAAAAAAGGGGAGAAAGGGGGGGGGCAGGAGGAGGGGGCGAGGGAAGTGAAAGGGCAGGGAGGGGGCCGCGCGGGGGAGGGGCGGGGTGTGTCGAGAGCCAGTCGTTTCGGGGATGGGGTGGTGCGGGGGAGGGGCGGGGCGGGAAGGGGCGGTGGCGGGCAGAGGTGGGACGCCACTGGGTAGGGACGGGGGCGGGGGCGGGGGCGGGGGCGGGGCCCGGAAGGTCCCGAGGGGCGCGGCCGAGCTGCGGTGGCGCCTCGGGTTAAAGACGACGTCGCACCAACGACGCGACGCCGCCTGGGGCGGACGCAAACAAAAAGAAGACGAAAGCACCGCGCACTGCTCTGCACAACCACATTGGGCGAAAACGTCGGATTCTGTGCTATAACCACAAAGTATGGAAACTCTGCGCTTGCACAACATCCATCAGTTATTTGCCTTTTAAAAAGCTTCATTAGGTGATTAAAAACGTAATGGTGTGAAACAAATGAAAAGATAAAAAAAGATGTCTCGAATATGAAAATGTTCACCACAGTCAATAAACTGCTAACGCTAAAAAAATTTAATTTTTATAGGACAACAATATAAAATATGTCTTGCCATCCGGTGATTATTTGAATTCATCTTTCAGCGTGAATAAATATAAAGCTGGATTTATTTTATGTTAATCTATAATATCAAATCAGTATTATGGTTTGAATAAAATCAGACATCTCTAGCCAAATAGTTAAAATTTGTTATGAAATTTAGGTTGGGTTAGTAAACACCATGCACTCATATCTCAATCACCAACATAAATTTCAAACATCTGATTACAGAAAAAAATAAAATGATTAGGAGAACCCAGTACAAATGTACAAGATCCACAAAGTTTTCACAATATCAGAGACATATGTGATTAGGAGAAAATACGAGTTAACCGCAGAACCAATGACTATTGTCAGTCACGTGGTCCTCAGAAACCAATATCGAAAAGAAGAAGCTGACATTAAATGTGTAAGTCGACTCACCAGTCTATGTATTGGGATTAATGATAAGTAATGAAGATTGCTTGCCATTTATTTTTATTTTCTAATATTATACCTCATTACGTAGAATGTTTGTATGTGTATCGTTAATAGTAATTTGATCAAATAATTTTGTCAATTTAATTATTTTTCAATTGAAAATGTTGCTTTCGAGGGCAAAATGAATTTGCAGTTAATATTGTTCTGAACCGAGTGACTGGGATTGCTGAGGCAGAAGTTATCTCAGTTAAAGCGATGGCGACTTCATGCGCCACATTGGAGTTGGGTTCTTGTGTTTGTAAATTCAGTTTTCAAAATCATCTTCATCACTATTCTCCTTTATGGTGCATCTTTGGCTATCAAATATAGTTGTTGTGAAGTTCAACATGGATTTAGGAGAGGGAGATCTTTCAGTGACTGTATAATTACAATTATCCAATTAACGAAGGAAAGACTAGAACAAAATTTACCAATATTCTACCTGTTCATCGACTATGAGAAGACTTTTGATAAAGTTAGAAGTGCGCGGTAGGGCGGTGCCCCGCTGGTGGGAGATACCTGGTAGGGGAAACCCCGCTAGTCGGCGGTAGGTCGGTGCCGGATCACGTCATCTAGTGGGGGAAGATCACCGGTATCTCCCGATGAAAAACATGCACTACACCTACTGGACGCTTTGTTGGCGCGCCCGGAATCACTAACAATTAATCAATCAATCAAGCGACTTATATAGGCCGGAGACGGTGGTAGGTCATATGACGGTTGGAGAAAAAGGAACGAACAGGGCACCGAGTAAAAAAAGACAAAAGAACGGAAAATATGTGAAATAGAAAATACGCACTGCGTTTCTGGAGGAACTTGAAGCGTAAGAAAATACGGGAAGGAGCAACACAGCTTGGTGAATGAAGAGTTTATGAATAGGAAAGTCTGATTTTTATGACAAAATTGTATGCGAATTCTTGTCAGAAGTGAAGCTGAAGACAGATTAGACAGACTTCTAGGTCGCAGCCACATTAGAGGAAATATTTAAAAATGTTTTCAATCACATTAATCCGAAACAAATTCTGAAATGTTGAACATAATGCAGCTGGAGGAGTTATTTTATTAAAAGAAACCGTTGGAAATTGAACTTTTATATACTAAATTTTTTTGGGGGGAGGAGAGGGCCCTTTTCAAGCCTAACATGGATATTAACCACGTTGTGCCTCTTATTTATGCAAGTGCATTCTGATCATTCCTTCTATATAAAACAATATGAGGAAATATGGCGTACTTTTCCATTTTGTAAGAAACCATGAACAATATCCCGAACTTCAGTACTGTTGGAGTAACATCTTAGGCGTGTATTAAACAGGTTTAAGGCGAAGAAAATTGAAGTTCGCAGTTTTTACATATAATCGCGCGTAGCTCGAATACGGTGCGTGCTAGGCCCTGAAAACCAGGTTTTTCAACTCCCAAAGGCAAATGAGTTTTGAGGGGACGTGTGAGTTCTGGGGAAACACGAATTTTGGAGGGGAGGCCTGGACAAGCGTCAAATGGGGATGTGAGGTAATGAAAGGATACCGATAGGGAAAAAGTAAGGGTATGTGGGGTTTGGAATGGGTAGGTGGGACCCGAATTAGGTTTTTAAGCTTAATTCTACAAATGAGTTGTTTTTTTTTGAATTTCTATCACATTCCACTCCATAGCCAGGGTGGTCAGGAAAGTGCAGAGAACATAAATATATGTAAACTTAAATTGAAGGATGAGTACAGAAACAATCTCTCACGTCTAAATTAAAAAGATTATTTCATTATCTGGGCAATTTAATATCAACGCTCTGGCGCCGAAGCTCTAATGCTGTAAAGAACAGTTCAGAGACAAGCTTTTGGAAGATAGGGTCTTCTATGAAGAAATTTTCACTTTTAAAATAATTTACAAAGTGTGGAGTTTTTTTTACAGATTCAGCTAATTAACGAGTACATCTCTTACAGGCCAAATTATTTTATTCTATAAAATATAAGGAACAATAACAATAATAGTATATTTCCTCTTTTTCTACAATACCGATGTATGTTCTTCTTTTACATAGAATGTCGGAATATCTTCCCTCTCTTTTGTCTCACCTAAAAGGGATATTGACGTCCAAGTAAAAATAGCTGATAGATGGTTTTGATTGGCCACTACCAAATAATAAACCACTATGTAGAATTGTGGATTATTAAATAGAATACCTGATTGTCTACTATTGCTTTCCGCCAAAAATGCGGAGTAAAATCAACCACAGTTTGTATGGGATTCGAAACCACAATCCTAGTGAACAGTGCCGTCAGTGCTATTCAGACCAGCATGAAAATAAAGAGAGTCTTCATATTTATATCTCCTCGTGTTAAACTTCTATTTCATAGTATTGTAGTCGTTCATTCTTTTCATTTCGCAAATGCTTTCCTGTAATACAATACGTAATAATGCATTATGCATACTTTTAAAAATGAATGTCCTCCATCATGTCAATTGCCATCCTTTCAATCCGATGACTAGCCAATCTCTTTTTTCCTCTTTCGCATTTTCAATTCGCAATTCGCGAAAAATGATGGAACGATTGTAGAAAATCCAACGCCAGTTCGCGAAGAGGCATTCGTTCACTGGACGGAGCGACGGTGAATGCCAGAGGCCAATTTCCCCAAGTGACATCACGACAGATGGCGGCTTTTACTCCAAAATGGCGACCGCCGCTCGTCATGTCATCGGCTTCCCCCTCCACGCCACACGCGCGGACGCACAGTGGGTCTCTGCTCAGCACTCGGAGGGCCAAACAAAGGAACTCCGTTCGAAACGACTGAAGTAGCCATAGCAACCTATGATGTTTATTGAACAACAATGAAGGAGATTGAGTAACGACATGAGCGAATTGTACGTGAATGGAATGAATAATATATGAACTGTCTTATTGATTTAACGGAACGGTTGAATGATCGAATTGTGGATTGTATTAAACTGTTAAGGAAATGAGGAGCCGATTTTCCAAACCAAATTAGGAACCGATTTTCCAAACCGGCATCTCGACAGGCGGCTCCATTTACTTCAAAATGGCGGTCATCCTTCATTTTGACAACTGTTCTCCCTCCTTGCTTCAAGCTCTACTGCACACCTGGAAATATACAGTCTCAGTGCGCGACGCGAGGAAAAATACAAAAGGCATAGAAATCTATGAATTTTTAATGAATAAAATAACGATTTTTTAAAATGTGCCTATTAAGTAATTTGTTTGTATAGAAACATTGGACAAATTTACATATTTTGAAAATGGTATGTGGCAAGAGAACTTCATTCATTCTCCTTCGATGGCTCTAAATTAATAAACTTTATCTAGAATATTATGGGGTGTACACGCGTGCACAAAATGGGTTCTTGTGCATGACTCGTAAGAGAAACTTCCGAACTCACCATTCGTAACCTATGATCTGCATTACATCTAAACACCCAACAATGTTTTGGAATGCTGAAGATCGTTATAGTTGCTTTTGCTTCGGTTGGAAGCGCTGGACGTCTAGATTCAGACTTTCCAAACTTGTTAACAGGTTGTTATATGTTGTTACTGAAACTCAAAATCTTCTCTTGAAACTAAGATGCGTCAATATTGAAGAACATTCGCAGTGTCACATTTTATGCCAAGTTGAAAACAGACATCAAAAATGCAAGTCGCGATTGACTTAAAAATTTGCAATTTCAAATTACAAACTCTTATATAGCCATTACTTTCAAAATTGTTTAACGTTTCCTAGAATATAAAAGATAATGAAGGAATAAAATTGGAATCAATCGGTACAGACGCTTTAATTTACATTAATTAAAATGTACTTTGTTGTTTAGCTACTAGAGTGATGTAAGTGAAAAGTATATGAGGGGAATCATTCTGTATATTATGTCAAGGGATAGGTGTGCGGTGGTGCAACAAAATAGCACTGGTTTTCTCCTTGTATTAGTTACAGTCGTGTCAAATGTTAATAATTGTTTTACAAATGAGGTACTTCTAATAATTCAGCCAGGTACATCATGTGCAAATTTCTTTTCATTAAACAGGTTTAAACAGCGTAGTGTATTTACTTCAAGTTTCTTTGTAGCATTACCTTTTACCTATTTATAGTATGCATGGTCAATAATGTGCTAAGAAACGGTCTATCTAATTATATGAATGTCATTCAGCGTTCGTTGCCTTAGGCATAGAGACTGCACAAAGTGGTCAGACACTTTCTTTACTTTAAATGTTTTCTTCTGGGCACTAACGTATATGCAAAAGTTTCAAAATTAACAATCGCTACAGTTAATTTTATAGAAAATATTTACACATCTAATTTAGCAGGTTCTTTTTTTAATTTTGTAGATATTTTGATTTGTAAAAACACGTAAATTTATGTGAATTTTCTCTCATTTTTGTCTCTTAACAGATTCATTGCAATGAGGCATCCAGAAAAGTTTAGAAAATGAAACCTACTTTGGGCATTACATATATTTTGAAATGATATTTCGTCGTAAAGAGAAGGTTCAATTTTTATTTTAAAAAATGCATAACTGCTAATCGTCACAAACAAAATATACGATTATTAGAGATACGTAAATCACAGTCCAACTTAAAGTACTATCGTGTGGCTTTGTAGGTCGACTATCAATGTGAGGAGAAAATTCAGTTTAATTTTGAAGCAAGAAATGCAACTTGCAACACACCGAGGGATTGCGGGGCATGACGATCGGGACGCTAGAGGGCGACGCAGAAAATGTCGGGTGGGCTGGGCGAATCAGGGATAGGGAGAAGCAGGGGTTCACGTAACATTACTACCGATTTGTAATATTATATCAGATTAATTCATGAATAAAGATGCAGTTTCCTTTTACATCACAATTACTTTATGTCTCTTTACAAACTCATATTATTATTATTTCAACGATGTGAAAAGCCATTCAATATTAATTACAGTATCTTCCCGTAAGACTGATTGTCTGGGTTAGTTTGGGAAGAGCTAAACATTTTACAATACGACTTCACTTTGACACAGGATTTTTTCGGAAATAAGTCACAGGTTTTGTTTGAAAGAAATCTAATAAATCTAATAAATCTAATAAATCTAATAAATCTAATAAATCTAATAAATCTAATAAATCTAATAAATCTAATAAATCTAATAAATCTAATAAATCTAATAAATCTAATAAATCTAATAAATCTAATAAATCTAATAAATCTAATAAATCTAATAAATCTAATAAATCTAATAAATCTAATAAATCTAATAAATCTAATAAATCTAATAAATCTAATAAATCTAATAAATCTAATAAATCTAATAAATCTAATAAATCTAATAAATCTAATAAATCTAATAAATCTAATAAACATAATAAATCTAAGAAATATAAGAAGTTAATTAAAAAAACAAAATAACGCAGTTTGGGGTAGAACTACTACTAGCCGGCTCAACTCAACATAAGAATTATTGACATTCATTAGATCATGGCCAACATACGATCTTATCGCATTTATGTTCCACTACCAATGTGCCGTGATAATACAATTTAATTTTCGTTCCTTTCTGTTTTCCGGGAATATGTTACAATGCATGTAATGTTTGGAGCTGACTGTTGTAACGGTGGCGGTAGCATCAACGACCGCACCGAGCATCGCAGTTCAGATGGGGTAAATGCAAGGCGGAGCGAGGCGGAAGAAACCTGAACTTAACAGCTCTGAATTTAATTAGAGTTCGTTCAGGTCTCCGAACATACAGTCTGTCGCTCACATCTATAAATTATTGAATCTTCAAATTTCTCCAATACAGACATCCTCTGTGGATAACGTAAACGTTGCACTCCTCTCTATGCTTGAACATATAACACGCCTTACATAGCACCAAAGGTTTTTTACTCATCTACCAGACCACGAACCATTCTCTCATTCAGTCAGACATCTACTTCCCATGTGGTTGCTGATTTACTTTCATGGCGCATCCTGTCCGGCCTTGGTAACCTGTAGTTTCAGTCCAAGCAGACCGTGAATGCGAACGTCTTATTAATGTTTACAGACTCTGACACCTCGAGTCTTTACACTATATAGTCTCGTTCGTCACCTCTAAAGTCAGTTTTGTCCCTCGAATTTGCATGTAACAACCACTGCCAAGTTCTGATCGAGGTCCCGACACGGAAAACACTGCGTCGGCGGTGGCGGGGCGAGGCGGGGCGAGGCGGGGCGAGGCGGGGCGAGGCGGGGCGAGGCGGGGCGAGGCGGGGCGAGGCGGGGCGAGGCGGGGCGAGGTTTGAGTTGGGGGGTCGAGGCGGAAAGGGTCACGATAGGATCGCATCGCACGCAAAGAAATTAATAATTCTTCCGCCCCCCCCCAAGGGCCGAAGGGCGCCCACCAGTCACAATCGGGTCCGTGCCCTTCGCATGGAGGGGAAAGGGCGGGAGCAAGAGCGGCTTAAGGCTCCCTTTATGGCGGGGGCGAAGGTCGGATTAATTCCGTGGAATTTGTGAGACTTCTCGCACAATGGATGAGCGGGCGCGGTTGTCTAATATTAGTATGTTCAGTTATTTACGGACGTCAAACAGCGATAAAAATTTCATAAGACGTTGATGGGGACGTAAAAGAAGGTTGGTGTACCGGAGACTATTTGGGGTTTAAGTAAGTCTGACGAGAAAATCATAACAATGTGATATTTGGGACGTAATGTAGTGCATAGAATTTATAACATTTATTCAAACAAATACATAATATTGCATCGTAAGCTTTATATCGTAATATATTAAAGTAGAAAGAACGATATTTTGAACTGAAATGTTTGCATTAAGTATTCTATTTTGGAGCTAGTATTTGTGAAAGCTTTTTTATTAATGCTTTTGTTCCGCTTGTCGATTTGCTTGAGTGATTCTGTTCATTGGTTTGTCTGTGAAGATGAGTGTGTATGTGTACATGTGTATTGGTCACATTTTTGTAAACTAAATGGAACTCTCGAAAAAATTTTCTCTCTTTAATGAAATGTTATAGTTTTTTTAGATACGTTTTGTTAAAATTGAGTCTGCGATAGGTACGAATATCGATTGCTCTCACTAAACTCGATTCATATCCTGGTCGATATGAATTTTATTCTGAGATTAGTTGTAAGTTTGTAGTCTCCTCGCCGAATTACTCGCATTTTATTACAGAATTTACAATTATTGTATTCAGATAGCTATATAGAAAGAGTTTCTATAACTGATTATTCCACAAACTGGTGTCCCTATCGAGAACTATAAAAGAAATCACATTCATTTCGTGTAAAATTATTTTATTTCATGTATTCCTTCATTGTATGTATTTTTCTGAGATTGCATGGGCTTTCATTCATTATTCAAACTTAATCGCTGCGCTGCGCGATATCTATCATATACGTTGGGTGCAAACAATACAGATTACAATACAATACAGAAACAATACAATTACAATACAGAAAATTAACAATACAGAAAAATCAAATCTGTTTGTTTCTTTACTGTTAAAAATAAGTTTTCTGTAATTTTCGAACGAAAATATCTAGTTTTTGAAATGTTAATCCCTCGCTTTTTTTAAATTTTTTATTATTATTATTACTATGATTTTTCATCTTTCAACTATTAATAGTTAACTTGTTGGGAAGGGATTCTGAAACTCAAGAAAGCGTGCGCATATGATTTTCTCCCCCATACGTCACATACAGTTTTTGACTGTTTTTTACTAAATAAACAAACAAACAAACAAACAAAGGCGCTGGTGCATTGTGATCTACTGGCCAGAGCGGTAAGTAATCATGACATTCTTTCATTCTTGTCTACAATAAGTGCCTATTCATAAAATGTAATAATGTGCCTTATCTACAATCGACTGTCACAATTTATTCCAAAAGAGAAAGAAGATGGAGAAGGAGACGTCTGTAGAAAAATGAAAAAATGTGAACCTTGGAAAATAGACAAAAGATAAAGACTTTCTAAATATTTTTGTGAAAAAGTAAAATACAGATTTGTTCAAAACATGCCTATATGTTATGGGGAAATTGTATTTAATATTATTTTATATGATAATATCATGTTAATTTTTTTTTGTTGTACTTTGTCAATTTTTACCTTTCTCAACATAATTATTCAGACAAGAATTCTGCAGTGTAAGATTAATTAACAATTGCATTGAATGATATGTACAAACTGAATAATATATCTTTGAACCCTGTGAATAAGCTGATACGTCATATACACTTAGTTTTACAGGAGAGCAAAAAACAGAGTTTAAATGAATTAAATTAGGGATTAATGATATGAAAACGAAAGTGATATTCAAAGAAAACTATTTTTGTGTAGGTTTTGTTTGAATATCAGTAATCCCTTATTTATAGCATTAGTGTAAAGTTGTTTTTGCTCCCCTGTAAAATTAAGTTTTTTGACTTATCAGCTTATTCCGGGGTCAAAGATATCTATTTCAGTAATTGGTCAGTTCATTTGCATTTATAAAAAGTTAGAGCTATATCTGAAAAATACATTGCGAGCACTGACGTGAGTCAACCTATTGCGGGCACTCTGGGTTAAGATAACTTTATTGACAATTCAATCGTTATTTAGGCACTAAGATCGTAATAAGGGTTCTAATGATCGAGTGGCGACAAAAAGTGGGGGGAAAATGAATCTCGAGCTTTTGCCATCGCTCTATCATTAGAACTCTTTAATTCCCGTGGTAAATGCAAGATTTTATTTCTTGCTTAATTTTAATGATTTAGATTTAATTATTTTCTAATAAAATAATTGTTAACTTGATTCGATTTGTTTCTTCATATTTCCCTCACACAAGTCCCTTTCATAAATCTCTCTATAAGAGAATATCACGCGGCATTCAACTGTTTTCACATTTCTCTCGTAACGACGACACTATTGACCCAGATAAGTTAAGCAGTGCGTAGCAAATTCCATATAAAAGGCAATAGCAAGCCATAACGTATCAGTAAAAAAATAAAAATATTTATGTGGTTCTGAAATGAAGTTATTACCCGTCCAGTAAAAAAAGACTTGCTGAATACTCTACTGTTTCCGTGCTGGTTCATGAAGTTAAAATTATTCTGCTCCCGATAAAGGAAGCTTCCATAGGGAGTAGAATTCAGACAAGACATGGATTTTTTTTATTCTTTCGAAAATTTTCTTCTCCTTTGCACATTTTTGTAAAAGTAAGGTACAGAAAGTTATAATTTTATTTAGGATAAAGCGATATTTGTCAAAATTCGTTTTATGGCTCTTGATACCGAAAAGGTATTTTTCGTGCGGATGTAGCTTTTGGTAAGATCCCTTCAGAACAACCCATGAAACGTCATTCGACGAGTCTCAACTTCTTAGTGAGAAATTGAACATTTCTTACGACTCTATATAGAATATTTTCAAAACTGTCTCTAAAACGATTTTGGGCAGTTTTTAAGTAACTAAAACGTGTTTTGAGTGACTTATGGTTCCAACAGAGTTCATCAGCTCATTGAATTCGCTTCGACAAGAGAAATCAATTGACACGATTCTTATCCGGTTCTTGGTAGAATATTCTGTAAGAATTCTAGAAAGCATATATTTTAACGGTTTTAATACTTCTATCGTATGCTACTATGGCCAAACGCCGTGAATTACTATACCTCTTTCCGGCATTTACATCAAGTATGACTTTATTCATCCGCTTGACGGTTATTAAACCTACTTATGTTTTGAAACAAAAAACTAAACAAGTATTTAATCAATACATTTTCATGCAATTTTGCATGCCCGTAAACGGACGTGCCTGGCAATTACATTATGCTTAAAATTTGTTTTTGTTACGAACTGGCAAAGCACAAACCTTTTTTATATTCCTGACTTATTTTGTTACAAGAAATCTTTCATTAAATGACATTTTATGGTAATTTTAGAACATACTTTCCATTTATGGCACGAATAATTGCGTCATCACAATCTCAGCCAATCGCAGCGAGAGAATCGTGCGGAAGGAACGGAAACCGACCGCCGCTATTTCGCACAACGTCAAATACTCGTTACGTCACGAAGTTGTTTCCAAAATATAACTATGATTCCCTTATAAGGTTATAAAGCTGTTACACAAAAAATTACGTTTGTAATTCGTTAATAATGTCACTTTATAACATTCGTACTAATTTGAAAGCTAGTTTCTAACGTCGCTCGTTTTCAAAACATGTACTCGCGCAATAAAGCCTAACATTATGAACTAGTAGCATAATATATAATTAGCATAAAATACTAGCTGGAGGTGCCATGTTAATCTAGTCAAAATGAGACAAGTGTGTTAATGGTCCCGGTGGCTCTGGCCGAGCGCTTCCTTGGCTGAGCACCTTCCGGCCCCTCCAACCGCCTTCCGAGGCGGCGTGTTGGCTTTGACACCGAATCCATTAACACGCCCGCACCAACCACCAAAGTGGACGCCGTGCCGCGCTTAATTAGGACAGCCGCTTCCAATTAGCGCAGTGATGAGCTTCGGAAGCAGGCGGCACCGGACGGGTCCTTCCACGAGACGAGGATTAAAAACTTCCGCGCGCTTTGTTGGGCCCCGGTTCCTAGTTCACGGCCGGCACACTCTGGGCGCGGAATACCCTGCCGCCGGTAAATGTCTAATAGGCACTCAGGATCGCACGAGGTTGGGCACCGGGAGCGGTAGCTCAGTGCATCAACTGATGCCACTGCAGTGCCTCTGACCGGGAGGTCCTAGGTTCCCACTCCTCACGGCGGCAGGATTTTCGACACTAGCTTGTCAGCTAAGTCGAATTCAGTCGCTGTCTGGAGGAGAACTCTAGCGGACGGCTGCTCTGATCGGTAGTTTTCCGTGGTTTGTCCGATCAACACCAGGCGAATGCCGGAGCAGTACCCTACCAAACGGGCCACGGACCGCGCGCGATCTTTCCTTGCTCTTCCTTGTCCTATCCTCTCCACCTTACACACACAGTTACACTATCATGCACTACAGTACCACATATTTCGGGAGACCGGTAGGGAGCTTAGAGCTTGTCCCGGCTGGGGCGGTGCCCCGCTGGTAGGAGAGTCCTGGTTAGGGGGAAACCCCACTAGCCAACGGTAGGTCGGCGCCGGAACTCGCCATCCAGCGGGGGAAGATCACCGCCAGCTCCCGAGAAAAACATGCACTACACTAACGGGACTAATGACCAAAGCAGTTGACGCTCCCGGAAGCACGAAAAAGCCAACCAACCAACGAGGTTGGGACAAAAGACCTCGATGAAAGATAGCTGGAGGCCTTGATGCAGCCAACCTCAGCCACCGAAATGGCCCTGCATTTGAAATGTCATTTCCTCACAATCGTCAGCTCTGTCCTTTTATTCGGGTTTTCAAAAAAACAGAAAGGGCCAAAATGAAGCTTTCATGTAGAATCTTTTGTGCAGCAACGCAGAAAACATAACTTTCCTCACAGCTCCAGTTGCTAAGAATCAACGTTGAAAGATTAATTCATGTTATACCAGAATTCTCTCTACTCTCTCACTACAATTGTGTGAAATGTTTCTACGAATTAAAAAGCGTTTATAGACATGTTTAACACTCAAATACGTTTACAAGCTATCTCTAAAATAAATGTTCGGCGAGAAAATATTCATTAGCTATTTTCAATCAAGAAGTATCGAGACAGAAAGCAATGAAAGTGGTAAATTAGAATATAAATAAAGATTAACCTTTAATACATACATATACCTTACAGCAATTCATTTTCTAAATTCGCGTTAATTTTGGATCAATTATAAATTTTATATTCCGTTTAAAGACCACCAGTACAACCAGATTCCCCATTCGGGGATTCTTTTGACAAGTTATACTGATAATAAATTCTATAAATCTTGACTATCGGATGAGCCTCAGAAACTTAAGCAGGACCAGCAAGAAAATGGTTTTTCTGGTGCAGTTATTATATTTTCCTATTAATTGTAAATTCAAAGGTTGTTACGGAATCTAAATACCACATAACACAGGTAACATACATAATATATGGATGGATTAGACGGATGGATTACGTATCAATTAAAAATAATTCACTGTTACTGAAAATAATTAGAGAATTACGGTCATAATGACAAATTGAATGATTTATTTCATCTTTTCTGGTATATCACATATAAAGAAACTTATACTATCACAATGTTCTGTCAGTTCCGGTTAATAAAAGGGAAACTACACATTCACCAAAGTTGTTGAATAAAAATTATTCTTTCACAAGTCAATTAGTTTGTCTATGAAACTGATATTCTTCTCCTACGCCAAATGTATGTAAACAAAACACAGCAGAGTTAAAGCGGACTTCCGACAGGAAAGGTTTTCCAACAATGATTTAAGTTAAGAAAAAGATTTTAGAGATACAAACATTGAAAATATTAGAAAAGAATTAGTACTTGAGAAAAAGATCTGAGTTGAAAGGTAGTATTTGGAAAAGAAAAGATTACACAGTCGTTAAATTATACCATTAGTCTATCACCAAATATGGAAATATATATATGAAGCAGTGAAATGTTTCGGATCATTTTAATGATTTATTTCGTTTAGTACCTTCATTAAATGACTCCAAATTCTGAAATTGATGAAATTAAACGAAGCCAAAAGTATGTGCGACCTTTATGTTCTCAAAATTCCCAGAAATTCATTTGGCCAGCACACTAACCATTGTGAAGCTAACTGTGTCCCGAATATTGTGATAATATTCCGGGAAATTCCCAGTATAATGCAGAAAATAATAATCCTAATAATTAGTATTCGCCATTCATGCAATTGCATGGAACGACAGTGCTCATTTGCTGGGAGACGTAAATACGTTTTGCATCGTAAATGTTGCAGCGTCTGCATCTTGCCGAATGACAGTGTTTTTAATACATTGGAGAAAATTTGGCATTTACTTTCTTCAATAATTTATCATGCACTTTTCTTCTCCCCCAATTGTTATTGGATTTTCCGTTGCATTTATTTATATATTAGTACACTTGTTAGGAATATCAAATGTAATTAAATTATCTGCAGTAGTTATGTGAGTGGTAAAAGTGTCATTTTATTTTCCGAGTAGGAAAGTAGAAGAACGAAGCCTGTAGACCGAGGGGCGAAATCCTTCTAGTAAAATAAAATCACTGACCACGTGTGTCTATTGTTTACTGATTTTCATTTCATTTTAATTCAAGAACACCATATGTTTCATGATATTTTAAGGTCAGTTGTAGATAGTGCGGCCAGGCGCAAGCATTTTCTTTTCTTTGTTGCACTTACAGATTTATCTGAACACTTCATCACCTCACTTTTAGCTCCAGTGATAAAAATTGAATTTTATGCACGCTTGTATGTCTTGAAACAATCGCGTTTACCAGTGGCTACCTAAAAAGTTACTTTTTTGAAAATTACTTTCAATTTTAACCTTTGAACACCGTTCTAAGTTGTGTGCGACAGCATTTCAACGCGCAAAGGAAAGATGTGTGCGTCACCGCTGTAGCAGGCAGCTCTCTCCCCTCTACACGCAATGCGCCACAGAAGGGAAAATCCCATGAGGTACGGAGACCTGCAAGTGGAGGTGGCCAGAACGTGTCTGAAGACGTCTTCTTCGCTGGTGGGTGAAGCGAGACAGCTTTTAAATTCGAATTAAAAAGAAAGCCCTGCATCCTCCACATTTTTCTTTTTTTTTCTTTCACATTTTTGGAGACTTCTCCGCCATTCCATTGAAACGATGAGGAGAGCCAGGGCAAGCACTTTTCAGAGCAGTGGGGATTAAGGCCTCGCAATTTCACCGATGGTAAGTAAACGCGTGAGCCATATCCCGGACCGTCAGCCATATCCCGGGAGCGGTAGCTCAGTGCATCAACTGATGTCACTGCAGCGCCTCTGACCGGGAGGTCCTAGGTTCCCACTCCCCACGGTGGCAGGATTTTTCACACTAGCTCTTCAGCTAGGTCGAATTCAGTTGCTGTCTAGAGGAGAATGCTAGCGGTCGGCTGCTCTGATCGGTAGTTTTCTGTGGTTTCTCCGATCAACACCAGGCGAATGCCGGAGCAGTACCCTACCAAACGGGCCACGGACCGCTTGCGATCTGTCCTTCCTCTTCCTTGTTCTCTCCTCTCCTCTTATACACAAACACACTAACATGTACTACACTACCACATATTCCGGGAGACCGGTCGAGACCTTAAAGCTTGTCCCGACTGGGGCGGTGCTCCGCTGGTGGGAGAGTCCTGGTTAGGGAAAACCCCACTAGCCGACGGTAGTTCGGCGCCGGATCTAGTCATCCAGCGGGTGAAGATCACCGCCATCTCACAAAAACATGAACTACACTAACGGGACTAATGACCACAGTAGTTCACGCGCCCGGAAAAAATCAATCAATCAATCAAACCCATATCTTGGCATTTGGCGGGTCTCGTCCACGCCATCTCCCAATCACCAGCACGCGGGACTCTTAGGGCGCTGTAAAGAAGAGGTCAACATGAGAAGAAACTGACGGAAGGAAAATTTTATCACTTAAAAAGAATACCCTAATACATTTAGCAATATAAAAGAGTTTTGCAGTTTCTTTCAAATATTTTCAGTTTTTGAGGCAAGGTCATACATGCTTTTTAATTTTTGGTTCTGGTGGTCCTTTCGACGTGTAAAGAGGTGACCTCATCATTTTTAGAAGAACTAATCCACTATATTGCGCAACTCTTGCATCGGTCACAACTTAAACTACAAGATATACTTGTTCATTGCTAGGCAATAACGATAAGATAAGATAATGTGTTTATTGGCAGGCTTGACTTGGTTGTAAGAGAATGCCAGAATTTCAAGAACGTACTACGAATTATTTCGTAAACGATTTTCAATAATTTTATAGGCAACCAACAAGCGTTGAAAGACCACTATCGCTTTGTGACAGGAAAGGTTTTGATAATAAGTCTTATAAGTTGTCCCGGTGGTCGAGATCGCTAAGGCAGTAGTGTCGTAGTGATCTCGGACCGAAGGGTTGCGGGTTCGAGTCCTGCCTCAGGAATGGTTGTATTTGTGTTCGTCCTTTCACCCCTTTCATCACCATATCGTTTCATCTTCATAGTTACCATACCGTTAACAGCAATAGTGGTCGCTAATGACCTAGATAACCTTAAATAAATAATTTTAAAAAAATTGCAAGTATCTCGTCTGCATCTACGCCAATCTTTATAACAGCTCTAGTAGCCTTTACTTCTAAATTGTACGCGAAGGTACATGTCAAAAGAACCTGAAACGGAATTTACAACCAAAATACACCATCGTATTGTTGAGGTGAATCACTTTATCTCCCCATACTATACTATAGAGAGGAAAAGTAAAAAGAAAACAAAAAACAGTACTGTGAGTTTTCCACTGTTTTGTGATTATTAAAGCTCACCGCACCACCGTTGGTTACCCTATATCCTCACTCGAGGATACCCGCGCCTCCAAATATCGAATATACATCCGGGAGCGGTAGCTCAGTGCATCAACTGATGTCACTGCAGCGCCTCTGACTGGTAGGTCCTAGGTTCCCACTCCCCACGGCGGCAGGATTTTCGACACTAGCTTTTCAGCTAGGTGGAATTCAGTCGCTGTCTGGAGGACAATTCTAGCTGCCGGCTGTTCTGATCGGTAGTTTTCCATGTTTTTTCCGATCAACACCAGGCGAATGCCGGAGCAGTACCCTAACAAACGGACCACGGACTACGCGCGATCTGTCCTTCCTCTTCTTTGTCTTATCCTCTCCCCTTACTCACACACACTTACACTAACATGCACTACACTACCACATATTCCGGGAGACCGATCGGGAGCTTAGAGCTTGTCCCGGCTGGAGCGGTGCCCCGCTGGTGGGGGAGTCCAGGTTGGGGGGAAACCTCACTAGCCGACGGTAGGTCGGCGCCGGATCTCGCCATCCAGCGGGGGAAGATCACAGCCCTCTCCCGAGAAAAACATGCACTACACTAACGGGACTAATGACCCAAGCAGTTGACGTGCCCGGAAACCAATGAATGGAATCTGCAAGGCCAGCTGCTGTGGAAGGCTCGTCCGCGCGGCCGGCCGGAGTTCTGCTCCCAGCAGGGGCACACGCGGCGGAGCGGAAGGGAGAGTAGCACGCGAGAGCGGTCCGGTGTCGCCGCCGGTGGGCGGAGCACCTGCCACAGCGCGGGGGGGAGGGAGGGGGAGCGATGTGTTATCAATTGTGCAGAGCGGGCGCTACATCAAAGGGCGTTGGCCGTGCGGCGGGCAGCGAGCAGCGGCCCGGGAGAGGCGGGCGGCGGTGAGGCGTTATCACGGGCGACGGGGTCCACCGCAAGCGGCGCGTTAATCGCTGCGGCCGCCGCCCCCGCCCGCCGCCGGACGCGCGGTGCACGCACTAATTACCACGCGTGCGCGCCTCCGCTCGCGCTCATCGCGCGGTGTACGCACGCGTGATGCTGCGCCCGCAGTGGGAGAATAGTGGTGGAGATGATTCCGTGGTCATTGTGGCGTGATTTTCCTAGTGGTGGTAGGGGTGAACCAGATGGTGTTAGTTGTGAATTGGGGAGTATGTTGCAGATAAATTAGGTGGTGGTGAACGGGGCGATGATGGTGAATGCTTGGATAGAAGAAGCGGTGTTAAAATATGGTTATGGTGGTGATAACGTGGTGATGACAGCACAGTGGTGGTGATAGTTGTGATTGTTAAAAGGGGTGGCAATTGTAAATGATGCGATCGTGAACGTCGAAACTGTGGTTAATCGTGTTTATAAGAGAGAGCTGGGTTGTTTTTTGCTAAATTTTGAATTATTTGAGGTGCCAAATCACGTTCTTCATGATTAAATCAATCTCAGAAATAGTACAGTAAATAAACCTAAGTAAATAATAGTGGATATCAGTTATAAACACAACAATTTTTTCTTAACTTTCTAACTCTATTTGACGTTAAAATATTTCATTTTCCTTTATAATGTGCTGCGATTCTTAGGTCGTTCAAAGATTTGTGCCAAATAAGCTATTGGAATCTTAAGAAATGTCTTGTATTACAAACTCCATTTACGTCCATATATTTGACCTCTCACCTAGTCGGTGATGGTACGACTTATATTACATTCAATTTAAATATTGATTTTCTGGGTTTCGTTGCTTGGATGATGCTATTACAGCAAAATACGAGATAATACTAGGCAATGCAGCAATTGTAGGAAAACGATAGGTATCAGAGTACAGTATCACAGGTATCAACAAAAAAGAACTGCATTGGATACCATGGATTTGGAAACAAAGGCTTCAGAAGAACGGTTGAAAGGCGAGCTAAGCGGAAGACGTGACAGTGGAACAGCGCGGATGCGCCATACGCAGGAACAAAGGGCCGCAGGGTCAGCTCATCCGTTGCCACTATCGGACGAACACGGAGCAGTGAATGCGTGATACGAATTTAGATCGTGGGAGGGCGCAGTTTCCGAAGAGAGAGGCGCGCATAATTGACAATGTTGCCGCGAGAGTGGAGTGGCGTGGGCGGCGGGAAGCTGCCGGGGACAGCGAGGCCTCGCGGGCCAGTCACGAAACGGGGTGACTGCCGCTGGTGGGCGTGGCGGCGGGCGATGCTCCATCACGCGCTTCCTCCGGGGCGGCAGTGATGCTGAATGCGCGTTATTGCCCTGCTCCTCATGCGGCGACACTTCCAGGTAGGTGTGTTATGGATGATTAAGCTCGTCACCAAGAGGTCCTAGGTTCGAGTCCGGACGGTGGCAGCATTTTCGACACTGACTAGGTCGTTTTGTCTTTGCTTGGAGGAGAATTCTAGAGGCCGGCTGCTCTGATCCATAGTTTTTCCTAACTTCTCCGATCAACGCCAGGCGAATTCCGGAGCAGTAATCTAATAAACGGGCCACGGAACGTGCGCAATCTTTCCTTCCCATTCCTCGGCCTGTCCTACCCCTTACTTACACACTTATACTTACAAGCGCATTACACTACCACACGTAAAGAATAACCGGTCGAGAGCTTAGAACTTGCCCCGGCTGGAGCGGTGTCCAGCTGGTGAGAGATACCTGGTTGAGGGGAATTCCCGATAGCCGGCAAGTAGGTCGGCGCCGGATCTCATCATCCAGCGGGGGAAGACCACCGCCCGCCACTCCCGAACAAAAACATGCACTACACTTACGAGACTAATTACAATTGACGTGCTCGTGATCGCTAATTAACCAACCATTAAGCTTGCATGGTTGAAGAATCCCAAAAAATGTGCATTACGCAGAAGTTATGTTTCATAAATGAATTCACTGTTCATATTTCCTTCGAAAATTCCATTAATCAGAAATCATAAAAAATATATTTTTCAGCAGATAAACGTGGAAGCTAGACATTTATGTAAATCACTTTCATTAGAATTGTTATTGTGGTCTAGTGCAATTTACTGTAATATTTAATGATTGAAATAAACGTTTTTTTTTTAATATGTTGCGCCTACATATTTACGCAACGCGTCTCCAAGCCCCTTAAAGGGCGTTGAGTGCTGTAGCGCTGGGGAGTAATCTGCATTCACATGCACGGGAGTAATTCTCCATTATCTTTAAGTCATGGCACGTCACGTTGCAGTCAGTTGTCAAGAGGCCCACCAGGTAGCATCTCCGCGTACGCGCCTCCTGCTACGCGCTCCTGCGTCACTACCCAGCGGCCAGAATTGGGAAGGAATAAGGATAGGGTTTAGGACACTTCACAGGTGTTGGACTAGCCCTTGTGAAGCAGACAAACTCGTTTTGTTGGAACAAATTTCACATGAGATTCGACGGGAATGGAACCCGGACCTCAGTGGTGAAAGCCCAACGACTTCGCTATGTGTCACGAGCGCGTTTCATTTCATTGGATTTAAAGATGATGCACTATAGACATAGATGATGAGCTGCTCCATTTGTTACAATTGGGTTTCTATGTAAAATATTTTCAATATCATCATCATTATTATTATTATTATTATTATTATTATTATTATTATTATTATTATTATTAGTATCATCTTATGTCGTTTTATGTCGAAAGCCCGTAAGCTCTTTCTTTGTAGGGTATTCTAATTTTTTCACATTTTTTACTTATCGACTTGTGATGGATACTAATTACATGATTTCTTTCAGTTAACCACTACAATACATGTATTCTATATATGTAGTTTAAACAAATTTACCACTTTTACATTTACAAATGTAATTTTTATTTCATAAATTGCAATACTACTCACCTATTATTCATTTTATGTCAAGTCAAAATTTCCTATGTGTCAAAGTCGTTTAATGTTTTGGAGACATCCAGGATACATGAACATTTCTTTTTACAACCTTTTCAAAAGTTTGGTCATCTCTGACACGCATATTCATCACACATGTGGTACACACATCACACAAATCTTCCAATTACATTTATTCTTACTTCTCAGAAGTGTAAGCGATCAGCGATTTCCGGTTTGAAGTTTTCCACAAATTTGGTTCATGAGTGGTTTCCGAGGGAACATTCCGTCCAAACGCACTTTTGGAGACTCGCGGCCGCCAGCCCGCCCCGCCCCGCCCCACCCCACTCCGCCTCCCCGCCCCGCCCCGCCACACCCCGCCCGCCCCACCCCGCCCCGCCCGCCCGCCACGCCACGCCACGCCCGCCACGCCACGCCCCGCCACGCCACGCCACGCCACGCCACGCCACGCCCCCCCCCCCCCCGCCCCCCCCGCCCCCCCCGCCCCCCCCGACCCGCCCCGACCCGCCCGACCCGCCCCGACCCGCCCCGACCGCCCCGACCCGCCCCGACCCGCCCCGACCCGCCCCGACCCGCCCCGGCCCTCGCATGCTGGTGCGCGCTTTGTGCGGCTGCGCGGGGCGAGGCAGCGCGCGAGGAGCGATGGGGTGAGGGGGTGTGGCAGGCAGCAGAAAACTGCGCTGCGCTCCGCGCCCGGGGCTTCGCGCTCGCCCCGCCAGGGGTGGCACAAGCAGGCCAGAGCGCGCATTAAGAGTTACAAGCAGATGGCGTTTTGCGTATTAGACACACAGGCTTCTCATACTACGTGCATTAGAGATACAAGCAGAGGATTTTTGCATATTAGAGACACGGGCTTCTTATACTACGTGCATTACAGATACAAGCAGAGGATTTTTGCATATTAGAGACACAGGCTTCTCATACTACGTACATTAGAGATACAAGCAGAGGATTTTTGCATATTAGGGATACGGTCTTCTTATTCTACGTGTAAGAAGTCCGTGTAGCATATGAAGACTGAAATTGATATTGGTATGGATTTCGATCACACACATATTCTATCTCTGCTGTGATAGCTGGGGGTAAGAAAACACAGAAGGAAGAATGACTAAAGGAAATTTTAAGGACATTTATGATAGACTTTCGGACAAAAAAATACAAAATATCTTAGCAAATACGACCGAACAATGTTCGCTAGTACTTCAAATTTACAGGACTCTGGTATCGGGTTGTAAAAATTGTGTTGATACTCTTCCAAGGGACCTTTCAACAGGTATAGTTAGAAATCTGGCCTCATTGTTTTTTCTGTAGATACATATTCACTATTTATGTGCGCTGTGAAAAAAAATAGATGTCACCACGCACTGGATGTGTTTGAAAAACAAACAACTAAAATTCCACACTTTTCACGACGCAAATAGTCTTTCCCGCGGGATTCGTCCGGCCGTGCCTTTTGGGATAGAATTTCCGCCGAGAGAGCAAGCCTCCTACGGCTGAAATCTAGGGCTGCGAAATACTAAGCTCATGGGATTGCTTAAGCCCTTGACAAGCCCGTACACCGCGCGGCGCAGCGCCCATTCTTCTGGGCACTAGCTCGTCGACATTTGTTGACAATTTCCACGTTTTTTGCGACACAGAAATCCGATGTAATGCCACAGTGTGCCCTGACATGCAAGTACAGTTAACATTCTTTGCCAACATTTTTTTTTATTTTTGATGCAGACACATCAATATGTGATGGTTCAGTTGAATGTGTTTGTAGTCCACCCCAGTTAACAGTCATTTTGATCATTATCCAGGCTGGTGTCACCTGGTGAATTAACTTGAAAACAACAATTCTTGTGATTAACATTGCTTCGTTCGACAAGACGGTTCTGAGCGATTCGAAAGGCAATTGTTGTTTATTTATATTACAATCAATGACCTAGGCATCGCTTTCGAGGCTGCCTAGTGGCATTGTCACGAGGTGTTTAGAAGGAAACACGATTTTTGTCGAAATGGCCGCATATTTTAAATTAAATCTCAAGAATACATCAGAAATTTAAAAAAAAATTAATTGAGACGACACTCTATCATCTCTATAATAAAAATTTTAATTGACTATAAATTAATCCACCTAAATATAACAAACTTAATTATATATATATATATATATATATATATATATAAAAAAATTTTAATTCGATTAATTAAAAAAACAAAATAAATCCTGAAATTTAGTATACCAGGACACAATGTTCCCGAAATGAACTACCGTTTTCCGCCTGGTGAAATCATAACAGACATCACCGAATAGAGGTCCTAGATAGCCATGCCAACGCTACGTGAATAGTTTGTTGCAGCAAGAGTTATCCTCATCATTAGCGAAAATCGCGAGGCCAAAACTGACCACCTTTCGTTCAGTAACTTCCAGTGTGGAGCGGCAGCTATTTCTTCCTTACACATTTAGTGAATATGTTTCAATAGAAAAAAAAATCAGGTCTTATTTCGTCCTGAACCTGTTGAAAGGTTCCTTGTTAGAAAGGACGGATGGTACGGTTGGGGCTGGGGAAGATATATTGATTAAAAGAATTAAATGGCAGTGGCATCGTGGTGCTTTGTGGTGTTACAGCAGTGAGTAAATTATTAAATGCGCGCATTATGGGTTAGATAGGTGTGCCTCTACGAGAATTGCAGACACGAGGGTACAGACGATCTTCTGTGCCGCTGTTTCATTTCAGGTGCTAAGATGCCCAAATTCTGGAAGATTGGTTAATTGATTAGTGATTTCGTGCGCGTCAACTACTAGGTCATTAGTCCCATATGTGTAGTGCAATGTTTTTCATCGGAATGTGGCGGTCATCTTTTCCCACAGGATGTCGAGATCCGGCGCCGACCTGCCGTCGACTAGTAGGGTTTTCCAACAGCGAGGTAACTCCCACCAGCGGGGCACCGCCCCAGCCGAGACACGTTCTGAGTCCCTGACAGGTCTCGACCTACATCGGCTTCCAGGGTTTCCCTCAACCACGTATCTCCCGCCATCTGCAAAAGCTCTAAGCGCCCGACTGGCCGTTCAACATATGTGGTCGTGTAGTACATTTGGTAGTGTAGTAAATGTGTGTTCTGGGAGACAAGTCGAAACCTTAGATGCAGCACCTCTGACCGGGAGGTCCTAGTTTCGAGTCCTGACGGCGACAAGATTTTCGACAATAGCTTTTCAGCTAGGTCGAATTAAGTCGCTGTCTGGACGAGAATTCTAGCGGCCGGCTGCTCTGATCGGTAGTTTTCCGTGGTTTCTCCGATCAACACCAGGCGAATGCCAGGGCAGTACCCTACCAAACGGGCCACGGACCGCACGCTATCTTTCCTTCCTCTTCCTTGTCCTATCCCTCCCCCCCCCCCACCACACACTAACATGCACTACACTACCACATATTCTGGGAGACCGGTCGGGAGCTTAGAGCTTGTCCCGGCTGGGGCGGTGCCCGCTGATGGGAGAGTCCTGGTTCGGGGGAAACCCCACTAGCCGACGGTAGGTCTGCGCCGGATCTCGCCATGCAGCGTGAGAAAATCACCGCCATCTCTTGAGAAAAAAAACACTACACTAACGGGACTAATGACCGAAGCAGTTGACGCGCCCGGAAACACGAAAAAATCAATCAATCAATTCAAAGCTTAGAACTTGTTGGAGGCTTGGGGACGATAGGAAACTCAGCAAGTCGACGTGTAGGCTGGCGTCGGATTTCACGCGCGAAGAAGGAACACCGCAAAATGTAGGCTTCCGCAGAAGAAGTCAGTAACCACTCGACTGTCTAGAAGGCACCAGGAGAAGGCCATCATGCTGGCCGTTTTCTTCACGCAATTCGTTCTAAGGAAGTTGATTGACGACTGATCGTGGAACCTCTTCCTTTGACGCGGCTTTCACGGACAGCCAAGTAGTTAGAGGAGCACCCCGAATTACGAGCTTTAGCAGGCACCAAACTTACGAGAACAATGATGTAAATAGCTGATTGCACACGGAATCAATAATTCCTTAGGCAACGTCACCGTTGATTTCGACTCTCGATGCGCGACTGCGGACTGGGCCGACTGGCCACCCCTGCACCCGGAGTTTACATAACCATCACAACGGGCGTCTAACCTGGAGCCCTCTCACGGCGGCTCACAAAGGGCGTTGGGCGGCGCGGAGCGGGCTCCAAGGGCGAAGGGCAGGGAAGGGAAGGGCGGCCCTCGAGCCACGCGCGAAATGCGCGCCCTTAATTACGTTTTCGTCAATTGAGAACGTTCCCACTGCGCTGCTTGTTTGCGCGAGCAACTTTCGCTAATCTGCGCCGCCGGGCCACGCCCCCTTACCCCCCCCCCTCGCTCGCACTCGTTTGAAGGGATCGAGCGCCTTCACACTCAAATTGGGCCTTCACACTAAAAGGTGCGTGAGGCAACGTATGTCTAAAATATTATTAATAAAACTATATGAAATCTATAAGAATTTTTGTACTGTTATTTTTCTCGGAATTTGATGCACCTTCATTTACTACTGTGGGTAGAGATAGCTCGGGAGCGTGCAAATTGTAAAATACAAAATTGTATTTACTCCAAAACATAGCGTAGAATTACATTTTTCCACGAATTTCATTCAGTAATCGCCAATATATTAGTTGGGTAGGTGGTTCATGATTAGACTTCATGATTGCAATAAGTGAAAGATTAAATGACTAATTATTAAGCGATAAGTGTATTAAGAATCAATTTATTTAACGTTCGATTTACATGGTGGTTAACTTGAAATGGCTCGCTAACCTTCTATTTTTAGTCATCCCTCTGTAAATAGGTCTTTGTCTACTAGGAACAAACTACCCTCTGATTATTTTTACTCCAAGCCAGTTTCCTTTAAACTTTTAGCGATCGCGTGAAGTAAATCGAAATGTTTCCCCTCCATAAAAACGTGGGTGTTTTTGAAAAAGTGTGCAAACGCAGAAATGGGGTGGAGACAAAAAGGTAAGCAGTTTAACCTATGAACACTTGGTCCAAGGGATCGGAGCTTGGCGCTGCGGTTGCCAAAATACGACACTATTCTCCTGCAATAAAGACATTTCTACAAGCATTTAAGTTGTTAAGTGGCCACTATATGAACCACCAAAGACAAACCTCGCAGAGGGGGCCTTTGCGACTTTGACCACGGTCTCACACTTAACTACGTTGATCCTTAAACCAATGTAACATTCATTTGTTCACTTCTTTCTAAAACGCGCTGTATCACTGCTAAATAAATATTTACACTTGATTACAAGTTCAGGAAGTACTTTTCTGAAACAGAACTTATTAAAATAATACTTTCCGTACGTTAATTTTAACTGTACCTTGACGGAAATAATCCAATCTGTCGTTATGATTTCTGGTCATCTCGTGTGCCTCACATTTAGTGGATAGCAATGAATCCTGAACATCACGGACCTAAATTATCTACATTCATTTTTAACGCGCGCATAAATTGAGAGAAACCAATTCAACATCCACTTTTTAGAGATGGCTACAATTTCATTAGATACACAAGAGCTCATGAAAAATATATAAATAATGAAATAATTTCTTTTATTTTTTTACGTTTTTTAAGGTTGCTTTTCAACTACTTTTAGCGACCACTGTAAGTAACATTGAAGACAACGGTATCGATTTACGGGCATACACAAATATCCATGCCCCGGACTGGATTCAAACCCGCGACTCTTCAGGTTCGAGGCAGCTACAGCTCTTCAGGCATAGCGACCTCAACTGCCCAGGCAGACGAAATAATTTCTTGTTTAAGTCAAAAATGGTTTTGATGAGCTGAATAGTCAATTGTGTTATTCCCTCCTCTTCTCATACGGCGCTTAATGACTGAATTATCACACTCAGCGCGTCCCATATTCCACAGGTGACGTAAAGTGACAGCAAGGGTTCGAGGAAGTGTTTCTCCATTAAATATTTACTATTTGCATTTTACGCAATGGAACAGTAAGTTTCTGATATTTAAAACTCTTGCAGCATTTGTGAAGATTGTTTTTGTTAAAATGATTAATTTGTTGTAGTGATACACGAGTGCGATTTCTTTGTTGTTCTCGAGGAGAATGCGTAATACGTTCTAGAAAACCATTTTGTGTGGTTTTCATCAGCAGTATTTCTACTGCTTTCATACCACTGTGTGTATATAATTTTCATAGACAGCAATTAAATATATAAAACTCTGTTGTGCAATATTCTGCGTTCCCTTAGGTAATGTGCTAATCTCTGGTATTAGAAAAGGTAAAATCTCTGGTAAAGAACTGTCAACGATCTCGTCCTCATTTCATTATTGTCTTTCTGAACATCCCTTGTATTTTCTTCGTTTTCTTATAGCTCCTGGATAAAGAAAATACTCCAAATTACTTCGGGATGACGACTTTGTCTGAATCGGTTGAAATATTTTCACTGCATCTAAATCGATAGCTCATCATTCACCTCGAATGAAGGCTATCCAAAATGTAAATTAAAATATCTTATAAAACAAAACCATTCGGTCCTGTCTTTCTCAGTCTTATCGAGTTAGTTCAGGGAAGAGATTTATGGCTCAACAGGATTGTTAACTACCCCCCAATGAGCACGTGCGGAATTCCGAGGCAGGGTTTACCCCTTCCCAAATTCCCCTCCAAGGCTTGTTCCCCTCCTGGCCTTCCCCCCGTAATGGCCCCAGCTCATCGACTATGACGTAGGAGAACGAGGTCATTAGGTGGAGAGTAAGTATATCTCATTTGCTGCAGAAATCACATAAATCAAACTAATGTTATACAACAGTACATACATTCTAATTTTATTAGTTTCGTAATATTATAATATTGCAACTTGAAAGCCACACTTCAACTGTCACGTCAAATTATAAAACTTAAAATTACGCAAAATATTTAATATATTAAAAATATGTCCATGAAATTACTTAAAATTTTATTATGAGTAATAGATTGCATTTGAAAAGAAGTTTTCTTTAATATCATAGTTGTCGCAAGTTGTGAAAAATTAGAAACTTCTGCAATTTTCAGCATTCTAGAGGTTTTATAGAAAATTGGACGTATGCCATTTCATCACGCATGAATTGGCATATTCAAGCAAAAAAAACTGAAAAAAATATAGAGTTATTTTGCAGAAACAAATCGTATGTATGTACTTTTTCAATCCTTTTAAGAACATTTCACGAAAATAGTTAAAATTTAATGTGCATCGGGTGTTAACCGAAGGACGTTGCCCGATTGTCAATTCTTTATACTTATACCTCCAAATAGTCATACAATAAGAAGCACTGAAATGCATAATATATCAATTGCAAATTTGATTGTAATGGATGTGATTACAGTCAATTTTTATTGAAGTTTAGTCATGCCTACTAAATGCAAAGACATTTCACTGACCCTGCCACCCACATTTTTGTTGCTAGAATACAATCTGTTTGTAAACACTTTGACGTTTATGTGGAAAGTCTCCAGAACTGCTGCAAGAAAGCTGTTCCATGTTTCGACCTCAATTTACTGACGGGTATTTCCCAACATTGCTTTCGTGTTCCATTGGGTTTATTACTTTCTCGTATAGTACGTATATACGGAGTAATATACGTAGTATCGAGAATGTTATATAATGCTGCGGAAAATCGTGTTCGAGATTTGAATGGAAATACACTTTTTGGGTCCCCTGATACCGAAAGAGTGATTTTTTTTCAAAACGTCCGTCCGTCCGTCCGTCCGTGTGTCCGTCTGTGAACACTACTAGCGCCTAAACCTCGCGTAATTTTTTTTAATTGACGAAACCCGTGTCCACCTCGCTGTAGTTGAAGCTTTGAAATTTTGAAAAAAAGTCTAAAATTTGGGGGTACTTTACATGAAGCCCCCCGGGCATTTTCACAATTTTCTTAAAAACGGCTGCAAATTTGTTCTTTAAATTTCTTGTTAGAATAGAGTAAAATGCAGTTATAAAGGTGGCATAGGTCCGATGTTCACGGTTTACTATGAATTTTCAAAAATTGCGAAAGTTTTAATTTTTTAGCGTCTTCCTACGACCATAAAATTGAAGACAGATATTTTTCTGTAAATGAAATTTGTTGTACATAAAGAATTTTTTTTCATGAAAGTCATGTCATGTGAAATTTATCGTTGAACTCAATACATTTCTGTGGAAAAGAGCTTCAAATTTCACATTTAGAGTAACGCTTCATCCCCATTTTCTTAAAAATGGTTTCAAATTTTGCAATGCAAATTTCTATTTAGGACAAGGTTAACTCTTCTTTAACATTCTTAAAATAATATTTCGGTTGAACTATTAGAATAACCGAAAAGTTGAGAAAGTAAAAAAAATGAATTTTGGGTGACGATAGATGACAACTGGCAAGAAGATGGGCCAAGACCGTAAAGCCAGACCACATCAAGGAAATTAGAAAACTTTTCTACGAGAGTCTGTGCCGTCCTGTGGTGCCACTACTTTTTCTGTTGTGCTCATGACGTTCCAAGTAAGCGGGATCATTCAGTCGTTCTTAAATTTCCCTTCAAGTCGGCTCAAGCTCAAATGATTTCTAACGAGTACATAACCTGACTCACATTTTTTTAAATGTACCCGAGATACCTTTGAGATTTAATTTTGATTAACAAATTTAATTCATAAAAAAATTATTTTTCTTCAACAGTAATTATAAGTGACGTACGGGATAATTACTCTTAGAAAAATTCAAGCACATTCTAGTAAAAGTACTTAGCAATCAAAATTAAATTGAGTCTGTTCCAAATGTCGTGACCAAAGTTCAGAAAAAAATCTTAAAAATATTACAAAAAATATTTGAAACTGTTTCAGCGATAATTTATTGGTTATTAAGGTAATTAGCTTATTATGAAGACGCATTTTTCTGTCAATTTCTCTAAAATTATGTAGATTGCTTGGCACACTAATGAGTTTTCAACATACAGCACTGACATTTTTGTATATTCTGATGGAACGCTCATAAGTAATGAATATAAAACATTAAATAATAATATAAACGTAAGAAACAATTATTACAATCTAGGGGGACGGACATCGAATTCAATGTGTTGTCCTTTTTATCGAATAAAGTCGTAATATTCAATAAATTGCATTATGAGGAGTAATTGCAGCAGAAGTTTTCAACATGCTCTGAAGATATTAGTGAAAGATGGAAATACTCAATTGTATTAGAAATGAATTAATATTTAATAACACAGTTGGAATACTGGCGTGTATCGATTTCCCGTAACAAATTCATTCCATTAAGACCACATTTCATTAAATCAGTCGGATATTGTTTCCTGGATATTGTTATTATCATTAATGAAATTGCAGCGTGGAATTTTTATTATAACAAGGGAAGTATTAAATGACATAACATGCAAATGACTGTAATTAAATATTAGACGCGTGTACGAACACATAATTAGTTGGGCTGTTATTGTTTAATTGCGTTTGTGTAGAACTGGCGGCCCCATCAACGTGTTGAGGCGACTGCGTCCATTTCTAGTCCCCTCCTTGTTCTCTCCACCATTCTCAGTTATTGCTCGTCTGTATCTCGTCTTCAGGTACTTTTCACTGTATTCCACTAGGTCCCTGTGAATTAGGGTCATTGACCGAATTGTCCCTTTACTTGGTTTTCATTCTCATTTGTCTGTCCCTCTGTCGATACTACATGTTCCCCATATTTGTAACCATTTTATCCCCCCCACAATTCCTCCATTTGTTCACGAAATATTCAGCTTTCCAACTCTTTATCATTCTATTTGTTCCCATTCTCTGTCCCCACTATCACCCTCTATGAACCTCACTCCCCATCTCCCTCTTTGTGTTCCGTTCCAATCTTTCTTTGTCCACACTCCTCACCACTTCGCCCCCTCTGGTTCCTTCTTCCCAATCTCTGCTTCGCTATGTCCCACGGTGCCCGCCTCCCAGCGCCGCTCCACTGTGTCCGTCATCATGGCACGTGCAGGCGCGCTGTGGCCGGCGCTTGTTTGCGGTGCGTCTGGCCTGTTAGGAGCTGTCAATGTATCGGATAACTCGTGGTTTGGGTGGGGAAGCCGCGGTGGACCACCTGGGAGAAGCCGTGTTAATAACGTGGTCACGTTGCGTGTAATTATTGAGCGACAATATGCGTAGGGTATGCATCATCGGCGCTGTCCCTGTCGTATTTTACTTTCTCGCATACATGAACATTGCAAGCGAGAAATAATTTTAATGTTGGGTTTCATTTGATTGAGATTTATTTTCGTCGAAAAAAAAAGATACATTTTATCGAAAGAAGTGTATGATCTGTACACATTTGGAAAATATCTTCCAATCCCTTTTACAATGCATAGTTGAATGATCAATAAAAGTAACAATAAAGCAAGGTAGGCAATATTTGAAAACTAGAAACTTTTGCCCCCAAATAATAGAAGATTTTTTAAAATTTAACTAATTAATGGTTGCTCGGGTCATCAGGGACCTCATTATGTTTATATCAGTACATATATATACACATACATATATATATATATATATATATATATATATATATATATATACATAATATAACATACATACATACATATATATAATAAAAATAAACAATTGTATCATTACATCTTATGTATTACATCATTGCTTCATAACAAAAAATTGAATCATTATTATATTACATTTATCAATTTACTTAATTTTAGTAGTTTTAAAATTTTAATGTAACTTTCTGCTGATTTGAACAATGTTTGTAGACTAATAGAATACTTGTTTGTATTGGTAAACGAACTACAGATCTCAATTCTCTCCTCCGTACGTCATATACAGGTTTTACTGTTTTTTGACCAAATGAATCAAATCAAATCCAAATTTGATTGTATTGTTAAAAAAGTGAACCCACAGCTCAGGCTCTACTCCTACCACAACTAGCAAAAAGTGAGTACAACAAAATGTGGGCATAACGAAGCAACATTTACATCCAGAGGCGAAACAAGAAGCCATCTTAATATTTGCTCGATGGATAAAGGAACAGCGGACGGAAAATCTTGATTCCAGATTCCTCCTAGCTACGAGACTTGAAGAAATTTGATTTACTTGTCTGAGATAACCTTCAAGTAAGAATTCCGGCCGATATTTCACAATTGCAGGAGTAGAATATGCAGCAAAGGGCTGCTTAATACTGGAAGGTGCGGCGGGTTACTTAGACTCTGTTCAGGGACACTAGAGTCAGCACAAACGCATAAAATCGTCATTAATGGCCGTTGAATTATACCTATATTCTTTGTGCAAGTCTAAGCAATAAATTGAGAAAGGTTTATCGCAAGTGGATGAACGGTACGGCAGCGCATAAAATTCGAACAAACAAACATTGATTGTTATATATTAGATTAAATGATTGAAGAGACTTCCGTATACACTTCTAGTTTTTCAATAAATTAAATGCATCTATTTTAACACTTCTCGCTTTTATTTTGGATAGGAGTTTCTCAAGTGATGGCTCAAGTATTAGGATAAAAAAATGCTTTAATATAATATTAGGTAACCGTTAAGGATAATACAAGGAAGTGTTATTCTGTAGCACCACTAGTTAAAATATCTCTTGTTCGGCATTCATTCCTCTTTTGCGAACTCTGTCTAATTATACACTTTTCTTTTGTGTCGTTCTTTAAATTATTTATGCCCATCATTACTCCTTTTCAGAAGTTTTTTTAACTTCACATAGTAAACTTTTTCATGGCAAAAAGTGGAGAATAGGAACACGTCTAAAACTGTGCATAATAGTTTTCCTGCATTTTTAAATCTGCCCTGGACCTGTTACATTTCCTCGTTTGCTCATTAGCAACATCCCATTTGTTGTTTTTTTCTTCGCTATATTACATTTCTTTACCGTTTCATTTTAACCCAATTATGTCCATCCATCTTTCTCTAGCAATTCCGTTCGAAAAAGAACGCATGGTATTACAACGTAAATTGAATTAATGAGAAATACGGAATTGTTAGGAACGCCCTGACATGTTTCAATCAAAACTTTTTTTCCCTCACGAGACAAATACGGGGAAAGCTGAGTATTACAGCTTATGGTAAAAAGCAAACATTTCGGAAAAGGAACATGTATTAAAATATTTATTCAACCACATGTGGTTTACGAAGTCAAAACCAGACATTATTAGAAAAGAGCATTCTTCAAAACCAGGAATGAAGAATTTCAGATATTACTACAGAAATAAGAAGATATATCGAAAAGTATGATAAAATATACCGTAATTTCCAGAATACATGAACTTAATTAACACGACAGTGATGAAATATACTGATATGACGGTTGTATTTTCAATGGGCAACGAATGACACATGTCAGGAAACAAATGACAATTTCCTTGCAGGTTAAATATTTTGTATTTAATTGCAAGAGAAAAATTGTATGACAAACATAAAACATAAACTACAATCAATATGTTTTAACGAAAAATGTACACTAATTCATTTCTTAAAACAACAAAATGGATGTCATTTCGGATTATATGACAAACGAGCACGTACAAGCTTTAAAAGCTTTGTCTCCACTTCTATCTACATATCTACTTCTGACATGAGGCAATGAAAAAGCACGGTAAAAAAACGGTGTTATATATATTTTAACTACAACAAAATTATTGAAGCAAGTTCGAGTAAGAAACCACTAATACTATACATTGTATATTTAGTTCATCCACGAAAACTTGTGACATGGGGTTCAAATTTCATTTTCAAAACCGATGCCATGCTCACGATCTGTGAGCCTCCGCTGAATGTTCCAAGGTCGACACACGTGCCACCTTCCTATTTCCAACGCAGCTCGGCGCGTTTCTTCCCAGCAAGAACACTCCCAAGATAACACGCAAGTGGAATATATATTTTTCATACTTCAACCGCCAGGTGTCTCGAGGTCAGCTTACAAAGCTCCATTTTATGAAAACAAAACCAATGGCACGCGGTGCTCCGGCTCGGAGCAATGGGAAGTGCCTCAGCAGGTTATTGCGGCGAGCTGCAGGCGCTGGCAACCGCCTGCCGTTGCATTGCAGCAGACTCCTGCCAAGAGAGAGAGTAATACCGACGAACCGCTCTCGAGACCGCCAGCCACACCACCGCCACAGCCACCCACCGTCCCTTTTCGAACCGCAGGGTCATTGACACAGCGCCGCCTTTGCGAAGTAATATTACCACCCCGGAAGCGGCGGTTCAGGGCATCAACTGATGTCACTGCTGCACCTCTGACTGGGAGATCCTGGGTTCAAGTTCCGATAGTGCCAATATTTTCGAAACTAGCTTGTCTGCTATGTCAAATTCAATCCGTCTGGAGGAGAATGCTGTAGGTCGGCTGCTCTGATCGGTAGTTTTCCTTGGTTTCTCCGATCTACACCAAGCGAATGCAGGGACAGTACCCTATCGAATGGGCCACGAACCGCGCGCGATCTTTCGTTACTCTTCCTTGTCGTATCCTCACCCCTTACACACACACACACACACACACACACACATACACACTTACACTAACATGCACTGGACTACCACATATGCAGGGAGGCCGGTCGGGGATTTAGAACTTGCCCCGGCTGCGGCGGTGCTCCGCAGGTTGGAGATACCTGGTTCGGGAAAACCCCGGGAATAATGATCTCAGTAGCTGGCGCGCCCGGAATCACCAGCACTCAATCAATCAACATCCTCACCGACACCTCTTCCCTCGCACCACGTCTTTCCCCTCTCGGCGACCTCCTCTACGTGGCGTTCTATTCCCTCCCAACGCTCCTCCCTCAATAGCCTCTTGTACACACGGTACCCATTTTTTCGCCTCCTCCCCATCCCCACCCACTTTATACGCCCCGTCTCCATTGCGGCCTCTCCCCTCTTGAATGCTTCTTTCTTCTCCTCTCCGCACCTTTCCCACCCTTCTCCCACGCACCTCCCTCTTCGACACGTCCTTCCGACACACAGCGCCACCCAACGCTACCACGTCACACCGCGACCTGCCACGCCACGCAACGCCCCGCGCCCGCCGTCAAAGCCATCGTCCCCCGCGGGGCCTTGGCCCCCCTACAGCCACGCCCCCCGGCGAACGCCATACTCGCCATGCCTTTTGAAGCCTCGCAGCCCACGCCAGCCCACGCCAGCCCACGCCAGCCCACGCCAGCCCACGCCAGCCCACGCCAGCCCCCCCCCCCCCCCCCCCCCCCCCCCCCCCCCCCCCCACCCACCCCACCCCACCCACCCCCCCCACCCCACCCCAGCCCACCCCAGCCCACCAACTCTATCAACAGACTCTGCGCTCCCCAGATCAATCTCCCTATCACCAGACTTCCTGGCACACCTGCTACACAGCTATACACACCTTCCGTAGCCAAAATGCTCACCGGACGTATTCCATCGCCATTTTGGTTTCCATCCTAATAGCCGCGCTGGTGCTGATCATCCTCAGGCCTGCCGACACTCCCACGCCCACTCGTCATTACCACGTTCACCATCACCATGTGTTACGTTTCCATCTCAGCCAGATTCGTTACTTTTTCTAAAAGCTTTAACTCTTTCAACTACGAACATTTTTCACATTACATATTGCAAAAACTATTACATGATCCAAATGCATATAGGCAACACAAAACATTAGTTCTTCAAACTTACTTCCCTCTCCCTCGGACTCCGATGCCGCTGCCGCCGCCAACCCCACACCCCGGCGGCCGCCACCCCCGTCCCCGCATCCGCCGCCACCCCGATATCCACCGGTCCCGCCGCAGTCACCCCCATACCCGCCGCCGCCACACCCGTCCCGCCGTCGCCGCCGCCACCCCCGTCCCCGCATCCGCCGCCACCCCGATATCCACCGCCGCAGTCGCCCCCATACCCGCCGCCGCCACACCCGTCCCGCCGCCGCCACCCCCGTCCGCCGCCGCCACACCCGTCCCGCCGCAGCCACACCCGTCCCGCCGCCGCCGCCGCCACCCCCGTACCCGCATCCGCCGCCACCCCGATATCCACCGCCGCAGTCGCCCCCTCACCCGCCGCCGCCTCCCGTCCCTCCCGCCGCCGCCGCCACCCCCGTACCCGCATCCGCCGCCACCCCGATATCCACCGCCGCAGTCGCCCCATACCCGCCGCCGCCACCCCGTACCCGCATCCGCCGCCACCCCAATATCCACCGCCGCAGTCGCCCCATACCCGCCGCCGCCACACCCGTCCCGCCGCCGCCGCCACCCCGTACCCGCATCCGCCGCCACCCCGCTCTCCACTGCCGCAGTCGCCCCCATACCCGCCGCCGCCACACCCGTCCCGCCGCCGCCGCCGCCGCCGCCGCCACCCCCGAACCCGTATCCGCCGCCACCCCGATATCCACCGCCGCGTCCCCCCATACCCCCGATATCCACCGCCGCAGTCGCCCCCATACCCGCCGCCGGCACACCCGTCCCGCCGCCGCCGCCGCCGCCCCCCCGTACCCGCATCCGCCGCCACCCCGATATCCACCGCCGCAGTCGCCCCCATACCCGCCGCCCCCCCGCCCGCCGCCGCCGCCGCCACCCCCATTCCCGCAGAGCTCCACCGCCACCGCTTACATCCCCGCCGTCCCCGCCGCCGCCGCCCCCCCCTCGCCGGCGGCGGCGCTGGGGGGCGCGACTGCAATGGCGGCTTTCGTCGCCTCCCGTCTGGGCGGCGCCCAAACCGCGCAGCCTTCGTTTACGAGCTCGGGCGCTGCATTGTGCGCTTCGCCCGCCAGCGCGGGGTGGGGTGGGGGGACGCGGACGAGCTCGGCGGTTGGGCACCCGGAAGAAGAGAACGTTGGCGCACCGCGCGGAAACCTTCAACGCGGCCAGCGGCGTGGAGCAGAAAAATTTCGCAGACGTGCACGCTGGCAGAAATGGAAAAACCCGGCCGCATTCTACATGTAGGGAAAAAAACAACGCATTTCATTCTCGTGTAGGTTGAATTCAGTCGACTGAAGGAGAGTTCTGGTTGCCTTCTGCTCTGATTGGAGAATCCATGGAAAATACCAATCAATACCTGGCAAATTTCGGGGCAATACCTTAACGAACTGACCGTAGACATTCCTAGATGTTTTTCTCTCAGCATTGTACCCCTCTCTCCCTTTACACAAGCACTTACACATGCATGCAATCCACTGCCACACAGAATGGAAGATTTTGGTCACTAGTTTTTCAGTTAGGTCGAATTCAGTCGCTGTCTGGGAGAGAATTCTAGCGGCCGGCTGCTCTGATCGGTAGTTTTCCGTGGTTTCTCCGATCAACACTACGCAAATGTCGAAACAGTACCCTACCGAACGGGCCACGGACCGCGCGCAATCTGCCCTTCCCCTTCCTTGTCTTATCCTCTTCTCTTACACACACACACACACACACACACACGCACACACACACACGCACACACACACACGCACACACACACGCACACACACACACTTACACTAACATGCACTACACTACCACATATTCCGGGAGACCGGTCGGGAACTTAGAGCTTGTCCCGGCTGGGGCGGTGCCCCGCCCCGCTGGTGGGAGAGTGCAAGTTAGGGAGAAAGCCCGCTAGCTGGCGGTAGGTCGGCACCGGGTCTCGCCATTGACAGAGCCGCCAGCCGGGGGATAACATGCACTTCGCTTACGGAACTAATGACCATGGTGACGTACCCGGATACAGAAAATGTTCAAGCAACAAATGAAAATTTGCTTGTTGAGAAACACGCGTATCGCAAACACACACTGTAAAATCTAAGATCTCGGTGAGCGAAGACAGAAACTTTGGAAGGGGAATGAGTTTAACACCGTCTGACGTTCAAAGTGGGGATAAAATGTGAGCTCAAAACCATATCCAAAACATGTGCTTCGGAATCGTTCAGGCTGGTAAAAAAGTCGCGTACCGTTAATGCTAACGACGGGTTTAGCGAAGAGAAGGACTGATCAGCTACAATGACAGCCTTATATATACAAAACAATTCGACCTCGGTGAGCGATTAGGGGAAGATGCAATGTGTATCCTGTTCATGAGTGACATGTGCTACTTTGCCCTGCAAAATCGTCTTTCATAGCAATGGATTATCCACATTTTCCTGCAATTAAGCAATTTCCAGCAATTAAGATTTTTCACGCGATCCAGAGCGTAGTGGTTAGCGTGTTGACTCTACTCTATTAGTGTTCTAATACTCTACAAGTATTCTAAACCCTGTCAATATAAATGAAAATTGTCTCTGAAAATGGAATATCTCCCGAAAACAAGTTTTGGGGAGATATTCTCAGATTTCTCCCTCCTCCCTCCATTTCATTCCATCACTGTTTCACCCCCCAATTATGTGATTTCTAACGCGCTTACTCATCAGATCATCGATCTCACCAAGGACGATCTTAGCCAGAGTGCTTGACTACTGGCATGGTAATAAATAATTCAGTAATTTTAGGGAATGTAAACAATTCCTTCATTTTGGTGAAATAATATTAATCTCTTGAACTCATGTCGAATGAATATGGCCGATGTTTCTGTCGAAAGCAAATCCTTTATGGTATTGTGAATGGAACGTCGAACACTGACGCATGGGATGATGGGGTCCTTCGGCAGAATGTGCTGTTGCTTTCTCCTGAGCTCCTGCATATTCAGAAGGCTGTGGATAAGCTGTATTGTGCTGTGATCCTGAAGAGAATTCATATATTCATGAATTATATCTCTGACATCAGACAACTCTCCAGCCTGGCAACTTGGCTCTGTCACATGATTCATGTAGTTTCTAATAAATACAAACTTCATTCTCAACTAGGCGAAACTTCAATTTTGATCTTTCACTTAACATATTTTTCGCAAGAATTAAAAAAGTATTTTTAAACTAAGATTAGTGTAATAAATTTATTACTTTAAAAATTATGATTCGATACCAGTTTGTGAACGTACGCTATTTACAAAATCAATTGAATGCAGGAACTTACAAAATTTGACAATGTGGTTATACAGGTTGTAGTTCCCTTTATTTTCTCCTTACTCAATTTCCACTTCTTTGTTATTTAATTTTGCTTCAATATAACAGATAACTAACTCTCGTCACGACGACAATCATTTAAAGCGAGCAAATTCCTAACCCCCACTTGAGCTTCGGAGATGTAAGCAAAGTCCAGAGAATTGGTGGAGTTTGTTTGGCGCCCGATTATCTCGGGCGCTTTACTTCTTCTGGATTCTGTGCACGGGAACCTCCTTTCTAGGGCCTTCTGAACAGCTTCCTCACTTTTACGTCTATTACTGGCACTTGTCTGTTCACTCTAGTGCAACGGGGGCTGAGAGCTGCTCTCGTTTTCAATGAGCGCTTGTTGACTGGAGAATTCATCAACCCAAGGACGAGCACGGTGCCGTCGACTCTTCTGAAGGGGGAGAGCCCTCGTGAGGTCATGCCAATGCCGCGTGGATTCTTATTGGAGAACTTTTGTAAAAACGAAACGAAGGTTCGGCAATTTTAGAGACAGAGAGAGAGAGAGATACAGAAAGAGGAAAGAGAAAAATCACAAAATCACTGAGAACATAACGAACCAGAAAGAAATTTGGGAGCAGTGGAAAAGAGAGGGGTAGAGAAGAAGACAATGAACAGGAATAATAAAAGCAGGTACAAAAAGACAGTGGAAGGGAAAGACTAAGAAAAACTGAGATAACAGAGAGAAAAAGTCAGAGGAAGAGAATGAAAAAGAGGAGAGGGAGAAAAGGAAGGAAAGAAAAAAGAGAAGGGCAAGGAAAGTAAAGGCAGCGGAAGAGAACGGCACAGAGAGAGAGAGGGGGGAAAGAGAGGGAGAGAAAGTGAGATTTTGGAGAAATATACGGAAAGAAGAAGAGCGATCAGAACGGAGGAGACAAAAAGATAGTCGCGGCTACACAAAATTGAAATAGTGTAAGACAGAGTGAAAGGATAAAAATAGAAAGGAAAGAGATAAAAATATTGTCTTTAGCTCTCAAACAAATTCGTGAATTTCATATCAATATGGCATTCGGATAGAACGTAAACTTTTCAGACCTTGCACCCTGCATTTTCAGAGGTGGAGAGTCGCAACATCCCAAGACAAATGCAATGTTTGCATCTTGGGTGGTGCTGAACTTCCCATTGCCACGAAATCGTTACCCAGCGGAGCGAATGGAAGGAGAGGTAGAGGGACAGGGAGAGAGGGGGGAAAGACAGTGTGTGTGTGTGTGTGTGTGTGTGTGTGTGGAGAGAGAGAGAGAGAGAGAGAGAGAGAGAGAGAGAGAGAGAGAGAGGAAAACAGACAGAGAGGCGTGGACTAGCTTCGCACATGTGCGCACTGAAATGTCCCTCTTAAAAGTAATGAATATGCATAACATGGAAATGTAGGCAAACCTACTCACATTCGTCATAAGCGCGTAACTCCTGTTCGAAAGTGAGCTGGGCGTATTTTCCCCTGTAGAGCGTCACAGTACATAGCTTGCTCACGTACGGAACTCTCACTTCGTAGGAGGCTGCTGCACAACACCACTGTTGCCTCGAGGAACTGCTTATTGCTCTCTACATTTTTAACATCAAAACCGTTAAAAACTGTGTGATACGTGCTGTAAGAAGAATTTCAATATCTGCACTTTTTTAAGCTCTGAAATTACCAACCTAATCCATATACATGATAAGTTAAAATATACCGGTAGCCACTAGCGTTTTTGGCAATATCGACAAGGAAACATTCTCCCCCATGTAATACAATCTATTTAGAAAGACAAATCATGTACACATTTTGACTATTATCCCTTATCGCGCCACCGGCAGTGGTAGCTCAGTGCATGAATTGATGTCACTGCAGCGCCTCTGACAGGGAAGTCCTAGGTTCGAGTCCTGACGGCGGCAGGATTTTCGACACTAGCTTTCCAGTTAGGCCCAATTCAATCGCTGTCTGGAGGAGAATTCTAGCGGCCGGCTGCTCTGATCGGTAGTTTTCCGTGGTTTCTCCGATCAACACCAGGCGAATGCCGGAGCAGTACCCTAACAAACGGGCCACGGACCGCGCGCGATCCGTCCTTACTCTTCCTTGTCCTATCCTCTCCCTTAACACACACACACACACACACACACACACACACACACACACACTTACACTAACATGCACTACACTACTACATATTCCGGGAGACCGGTTCGGAGCTTAGAGCCTGTCCCGGCTGGGGCGGTGCCCCATTGGAGGGAGAGTCCTGGTAAGGAGGAAACCCCGCTAGCCGACGGTAGGCCGGCGCCGGATCTCGCCATCCAGCGGGGGAAGTTCACGGCCATCTCCCGACAAAAACATGCACTACACTAAGGGGACTAATGACCAAAGCAGTTGACGCGCCCGGAAACACGAAAAAATCAATCAATCAAACCTTATCGTGCCCTTCGTGAAGGAATCAACTTCTTTCAAGAAAAGATAGAGAAGATTATTGGACTAACTCTGGTCCCAATCAGCTCAAGAAAACAGGCAGAAATAGTAAAGATACAGTTACGTCCAAAGCAAAAGAAGGGGACATCTTGGGGCCATTTGCTCAACGGACCCGGGAAACTGGACGAAAAATTTGATTGAGATGGGGTGATTGAAAAGGGATGATGGAAATTACTTCGTCTAGATTTTAGGCAATTAATTCTACGTCTGTCTCTTCAGAGAAAAAACTCTTTTTTCCTTTTTTTCTTCTTGTTCGTCTTCGTTTCAATTATCTATTTCTCATCTTTCACTTTCTGCGTCCGTTCATTGGCACATTCCGTCATTTTTTCATAGCAAAAGAGGTCTGTATGGTCGTGTGTAGGTTATAAAAGCAGGGCGTTGTCTCTCAGTGTATTCTATCTTTTATCTCTTCGCACCTGATAGGTAAACGTACGGATACTGCTGAAATTCGCAAGGCTGCCGAGTGAAAATGGTTTCATACAGATTTGAATGTAGAAGAATTCATCCTTGACACAATCATTATTAAAGTATGTAATGTTCTGAAATATGTTTATCCGCTAAATAGCTCTATATCAGTATATTATAAAAAAAAGAAATAAAACAACGATGGCGAACTTTGTAGACATCTTTACTGATTTTAACAAGTTTTGTGACATACCAGTTAGTTGTCACATCAGTAACGTATCTTATAAATCTTCGTTGCCCTTATATCATTGTGCGGGAATATTCAGTACAGTCTACTTACAACTCAGATCTTTTGAGATATATCTGATAACGAGTAATTAAAAACAAAAACATCTTAAGAAACGTAGATGTTATTCGTTACACAATATATCCAGAATTAGGACTACTAAAAATACATGGTTTCTGGACTGTATTTCCATAAGGAGTGTTCAGAAATAGCAATATTTAATAACAAAAAGGTGATTGCAAAATGAGGTTCATTTGAATCAAAGATGTTAAGAATCACTAGAATCACCGTACATTCAGAAAAGTCTCACTGTTTCTCAAGACACACGTGCTTGCGGACAAAGAAAAATCGAACACAACAAACAAGTTGATTTCAAACAGCTAAAAACCCAATCTACATGACATCAATAATGATCATGAATGTAAATTAGTAATTACCTTCACTGTTTGTTAAAAGAGAGTGTTACTCTACGGCATGGACTCAGCCAGGGCAGGGGAGGGCAGTTGCCCCCCCCTAAATCTTAGGACATTTATAATTTTGTATAAAAAAACAAATCGAAGTGTTGTGTTTTTAAAACATTCTAAGAAAAAAGAAGAAAAAATGTTGAATGATTCAATTTTAATATATAAAATAAACAGAAAACATCTAAATAAAAATGTAATCCTTTTACTTAAACTTAGTTAATATTGTTTAGTCATTAAGTAAAAATAAATCGTTCAAGTTTTCATATTCGATTGTTCAACTATAGCGGATCCGGTCGCAAAAAAAAAAAACATAATTTGGTAAAGTCTCGGAGGCTGCCCCCACCCTGCGGCATCTGAGATTTCCCCTCTCGGCGATAAGGACGCGCGTAGGCGACAAGAAGAGGCGACTGCGACACGGAGCGATCGCACTCACCGTCACTCGTCATCACAACCCTCATCGTCAAAAGAGGAACACGCACTGTCAGGAGAGTCCAGAGAAATGAGTGTCAATGGTGACGCTTGTTCAAAATCCTCTCCAAAATGACTTAGGTCTACAGATTGAAGGATCATCTCAGACGACACCAGAAGAAAAATGCATGTTTCTTTAAATCTTGTTACATTCTATTGTCTACTTATGATTCCATTTCAACCGTTAAGAACATGTAAAATTTGCTATTTTTAATTTTGTACACTTTTTAACGTTTAAAATTTTATATATTTGAAGGTAATCGAAAAAGAAAGCTGGAGAACAAAAATGAAATCACAAATGAAAGTGACGAAAAGAGAGCTAAATTTACACCATCACTCAATCCTGCAAACCCTCAACCAGGACCTTCATCGACATATCTGACTAGTGAATCAATCGAGTCTCATGTTGGTGATCCGCTCCAAAATGATTTGGGCCTTTGGATTGGACGATCCTCTCAAATGACGACAGAAGAAAAAAGTACGCTGTTGAAATCCTGTTGGGTTCCACCAACTAGTTATGATTTCAATAAATATGTAAAACCATCCGAGAGACGATTTAAACATATTTGGCTAGAAACATACTCTCCATGGCTTGTATATTCGAAAGCACTTAAAGGCGGGCATTGTAAGTTTTGTGTTCCGTTTCCTTCACCCATTAATTCCGTTAAATGTGTTCTTGGCTCATTTATGATATAACTTATTACACGGTACAAAAATTTACATGAAGATTGTAAAAAACATTCCTCTAATCAGTGGCACAAAGCTGCAGTTGCTGCCGCGAGGAATTTCACGGCTCCAGTGGATGTGCAACTTTTACACGGGCACAAAAAAGTTGAAGAAAATACTAAAATTGTAAAATCGATAATCTCCACAATCTTATTTTGCGGGACCCATGATCTACCTTTAAGAGGAAAGCTGCAAGATGGAGGTGTGTTTTAATACTTGATTCAATTTCGAATTGAGGTTGGCGACGAGAACTTGAGATAGCATTTTGACGAAACAAATGTTTAAAAAAATACAACCTATAGGTCTCTTCAAATACAAAATGAAATTATTAATTTGTGCGGTGCTGTCATCAAAGATGACGCAATAGAAGACGCAAAAAAAGCGTACACATTTAGTGTACTTGCGGATGAGACATCTGACATATCGGGAAAAGAGCAATTGTCAATTGGATTAAGATTTTTTGATGAAAAACAGATGAAAAAGCGGGAAGAATTTGTAGGCTTCGTTGAATTACCAGCATTCGATGCTCATACAATTACAGGGGCCATAGTCCATTTTTTGAGCAGGAAGGACTTGATCCAGAGAAATGTGTAGGCCAAGGTTATGATGGATATGCAGCTATGGCTGGTAATGAGAATGGAGTTCAAAGTTTATTACGAAAAAATATAAAAAAGCCCGGTTTTTTCATTGCGCATCGCATAAATTAAATCTCGCAGTCAATGACTTGAATAGTGTACCAGAAATACGTAACACAATTTCTACAGTGAAAGATATTATTGCGGTTTTTAGAGAATCTGTGTTAAGACGGAAGTACTTCCCAAATATTCCAAAGTTCTGTGAAACACGTTGGTCTCAAAAATACAAATGTATTTCTGTTTTCAACGAACATTTTGTAGATATAATTGCAGCGATGAAAAAACTGTCATTGACTGGTAATAACCACACCAGAAAAACTGCATTTCAGTTACATGCAGCTTCAACTACGGACCAATTTATTGTTGCTGTAGCTTTAATTGCAAAATATTCTGCTCTTCTAGAACCAGTGGTAAATGCTCTGCAATCAAAACCTTTGGATCTAATACAATGTTTAGAGCACATTAAGCGAATTCTGGGTGTCATAAAAGTTCATCGTAACAACCCTGAACAAATTGCAGCAGAACTCACGGAGCATACAAATACAATAGCGGAAAAATGTGATGTTCAATTGTTGCTACCAAGAATCGTCGGAAAACAAAAGCATCGTTCAAATCCTCCAGCATCTAGTAAAGAAGAATATTGGAAAATATCCTTAATGATCCCTTATTTGGATTCTCTTTTATTGTCATTAGAGCAATGTTTTTCGGAAGACCATTCAGCTGCTTTTTCACTACTGAATCTTCATCTCCAGAATATGATGGAGGTGACAGCTGATGACTTCAGAAAAAAAAAGTTTTCAAGAATTTATGATTTGCAAGGGTTAGATTCTGAAATCGAATTATGGTATTCCATGTGGAGGGAGAAAAAATGAGTAAACAGCAATTAAACGATATACAAATGACGGATTTAGTTAAAGCCGATTTTTTTTACCCTGAAACAAAAAAAGCATTACTCATTTCACTTGCTCTACCATGCACCACTTGTACTGTAGAGCGATCATTCAGCACTTTACGCAGAGTAAAATCCTGGTTAAGATCCATAATTGAATTGAATTTGCCTTATTTTACGTGGC